>CM021768.1:1306091-1433564 GCA_011076525.1 Nettapus auritus
CGCGCCGCGATGGCACCGCGGCCGCACCGCCCGCGGCTCCGCCCGCAGCGCGCCCGCAGCGCCCGCCCGAGGGCGCCGAGCGGCGGCAGCAGCAGCAGGTGGGTGCCGGGGGGGACCTCCGGCAGCGCTCCGGGAGGGCAGCCCGCGGGGCGCACCGCGCTCCACCTGCCGCCGAGCCTCGCTATCGCGACCCTACTATCGCGACCCCGCTGTCGCGACTCCACCATCGCGACCCCGGCGGGCGGCCCGTGCACCGCGCGCACCCGGCGTGCATCCTCCCCCAGCCGCCTTCGAGCTCCCCGGTGCAGGGGTCCGCTCGCACACATCGCCCCCCGCATCGTGGGGGCCGTGCCCGGAGCTGAGCGGTGTGCCGGGGCTCCCCCGGGCATCAGTAGCGGGGAGCTGCGCTGATCCGGCGTGCACAGAGCCAGCGGGTTGGGGACTTATCCCCTGCATGGCCCCGGGGCGAGCAGGGCAGGCTGGCTGCCTGCAGCCCCTCTGGGGCTCCGGCTTCCCAGAACAAACCCTGAGCAGCAGCAGCCGGGAGAACCGCGCCGTCGGGTCATCTCCCCTGCCCTTTGTTACTTCCGCGGTGTCAACACAAAGTGAGCCCGAGCCGCTCGATGTCATGTTTGAATTCTTGGATTGCCTTGTAATAGCATGCGGCTGGGGTTCCTTTCGTGTTATCATGCTAAATCTGCTCAGGCTTCAGAGCTCTTCTTTCCAGCGCATGTTTAATGAAATACCAGAACGAATAGCTGAGGCATTCATAAATTACGGCGTTAGATAATTTGTCTCCGAATGTGTGCCGAGATCCGAGTGCTGCTCTCCACAGCTGACATACTCCAGATAAGGTAATGCTAATTATTAATTTATTTATTTTACATCTGCCCCGTCAGGCGCGAGAGGAAGGGTTCTTGCAGACATGTTGAAGTAGTTGGTCGCGGGAGAAAGTTTCCCTGCAGCAGGAGCAGGCAGAGCTCTGGGCGCGATGGGCAGCGCTCACTTTGCAGCCCAGGCGCTGGCCCCGAAAGCTGTTTGGGAGCGCGTGCGCTGACCCCACGGAATTAATGTTGCTTGTGGCATTGTTTCTCCCCCCCGTTCTCACCGGCTTTTCTGTGTTGCTGTTTGCTTGAGTCTGAAAAAAACCCAGCCTTCAGTGCTGCAGCGTTTCATGAGTGTGCCCGTTTCCTGCTCGCAGCAATGAGGCGAGGTGTTTGCAAACAGCCTTCCCCAAAAGTTAACTGCGGAGTTAGAACCCTCACAGCGCGTGCAGGGTTCCTAGCTGCTTTCCAAGCCCGAGCAGCCAGACTGCGCCGCTGTTAAACCCAGAGCGTGCTCCCATGCAAACGTGTCCCGAGGCAGAAGCCGGCAGGACCGAAGCAGGAGTGACTCAGTGAGCGTTTCGGAGGGGCACCGGGGGGCTGTGACCGCTGACACCGCTCCCCGCGGGTCGGGGCGTGCATCGGGGGGCTTCGGGGTCCCGACGGGCTGCGGCTGCGACCCCGCGAGCCCTGCCTCCGCCGCTGCTCAGGACGGTCAGCGAAGAAGCAGAGGAAGCACCGCGAGTGCCGCAGCGCTCATGCGAGCTGCTTTAAAGCCCTTCCCCTCCCCGACCCCCCCCTTATTTTATTTTCTTCCTTTCTGACCCGAGGCGGGAGGGAGGGGGGAGGCCGGGGAGCGATGGTCAGCGCAGATATTTTGGCAGAAGCCTCGCTGGCGGCATGCCAGAAATGACCTCATGACAGGAGTGAGATTTGGCAGCGCGATAACGTTCTGCTTTCCTATCTTACAGGGTATTCAAATATGTAACTAATTTAAGATACAAGGGCAATTTTTCATGGCAGAGGTTGAGGCATTGTAGTTCACATCTTTGTCCCAGAAGCTGCAGAGCGTTGCATCATCAGTTTGGCTTCTAGATTAAAAGTTCGTTAATGCCGCTTTAATTCATTGACTCTTCGATGGCTGCCGCTCCGAGGCGCGGCGGCGAGCTGGGCTGGGTGGCGGCCGCGCCGCTGTCATGGTGCGTTCGGCCCCGGCTGGCATTACAAAATACAAATCATCCCCGCGGATGGGTGTGCTCGTGGAGCACAAAGCGGGTCTGTCAGTGCGCTCGTTAGAGTTTGGCAGGCGCTTCGTTAATGGCTCCGTGGCGGGGAGCAGGCGGCAGGGTACCACATACAGCCTGGTGAAGCTTCTGTGCCTGACCCGGGCCACGTTCTGTTGTCAGAAAATCGCCGTTGTGGTGGCTGAGCGCTGCCTTTTCAGACAAACCTGCTGGATCCCACGTGTCGGCGACAACTGGCTGCAGGCAGAGCAGGATCCAACCCCGTGAGGATGGTGAGGGCACCGGGCCCTTCAGCGTCAGGACACCCTGGGCTGAATCCCAACACAGCATGTGCTGGTTTGGACGTGGGCTGTGACGAGGACGGTGCTGTGGTGTAGCTGTGACAGTGGGAGGCCGAGGGCTGGGGCTGCTCGGAGCTCTGGTCTTGCCCAAGGCTGCTGCAGGGGCCCAGTGCCACGTTCCTGGCCTTGAGGCTCGTGCAGGGCCAAACGGGTGTCCTGAGGCAGGCTCACAAACTGCCAAAGCCTTCTTGGGGAGCAGTCAGACATCCACCAGCTCTGTCAGACCTAGCTCGTCCTGGAGGCGTGCATGAAGGGAGGCTGTCTGCTTGGGGCTGCCCCGGAGTTGGGCCAGAAGGGTGCTGAGCAGCAACTCGATGGATGCACACGGAGCTTGCTGCGTGCCCGGGACCTATAGGAGGGCACGCAGCCGACAGCAGGATCACGCTCCGGGACATCCCATGCCAGGAGCTCCCAGCCGCTGCTTGTACCAGTGACTTAAAATACTAGTTGCACACGGGACTGAAAATACAGGACCTGAGCACTTTTTGTTTTTCCTTGCTGAGTGCCCTCAGAAGAGGGACCTGTTACCACAGAGGGTTTTATTTGAGCTCTTGGCTCTTTGTATTTGATGATTTAAACCTTGAGCTCCCGTGGCCAAGTTGCCAGAGTGGTCACAAATAGGTGGGATGCAGGTAAGGAAGGAAGGGCGTCCTGGAGGTGTCCCCCGGGGTTGGTTCCCTGCCCTGACCAGGTCAGAAGCAGGGTGCTGGGACAGGCGGGCTGCTGGTGCCCTCCGGAGCAGCAGTTGCGTGGGAGTGGGGAACTGCACGGAAAAGCTCACTTGTCCTCTGACAGCGTGAGGGTACCTCGGTGTCCTCGCCTCGCCGATGTGAAATACCAGTTAATTTGCTCCTTGTGTCAATTCCAGCCCTAGAGTGCAGGTATGATTTGTACAGCAAGCTGTCGTGTGGCCTAAAAACTGTTAAGGCTGCTTCAGAAACGTCTCCATCCTTCATCATGCCCCAAACCCACCTGTGTGCCTGGCTCCCACATCCCGAGCCGAGAGGCCGTGCTGGTGCACCACGGATCTGCAGAGCTAGAGCGCGGCCGTGCAACAGAGCGGTCCTGTGGAAGGACGTGTTTAATGGTTTGTTTTCCCTCGAATTACACTTGGCAATCCTAATTGTCACCAAAGGAAGCTTGTACATGACAATAAAGGGAGACCGCAGCGCGCTATCTGGCTAATAGCTCGATGCCTTTGGTAACCTTCATGCACGTTTTAATAGTGCCCTTCCCGCAGCGGGGGAACGACATGCCTGAGGTTGCGTGAGGTTTGGGGGGTGTGCCGGGGGGAGAGGCGCATAGCGTGATCGCCTGATATCAAATAGAAAACATTCGTGCTACTATGCCTAGGAATATTCCGTGCAGGACCTGGCACAGATCCATAAGCTCCAGTTCTTTACGAAGAAAATCGTGCACGGCGTCAGGAGAACGGGAGCGGGTGCCGGGCGTGCTGCGTGCGCCTCGCGCGTGCTCTGCATGAGGCTGGGGGCGTGCTGGGGCTTCAGCCTCCCCAGCACCAACAGGCTGGCTTATTTACAGACGTACCGTGCCTCTTTGGTGCCGTTTGTCCCCCCTTGCTGCCCCGTGCCAAGCAGGCTAGGCGGTCTTCTATTTGTGCTGGTTGCTCGCTGACTCTCACACGACACCGAGCGCAGGTTTCGCTTTTTGGCTGAGCCGCGGGCTGCTGGATGCCGTGGCTGCCCAGCTGCTCAGCCCAGCAGGCTCACACCAGGGGAAGCCGTCAGTAGGACTGCGCCAGCCCTCCGGCCTCCCAGTGCACGTCGGGGGGAACGGGTGCTGGAAAATAGCTGATAACTCTGCAGCACAATAGGAAAGTTTTTTCTCCTCCGTTCCCCCAGCCAAGAGCACAGGAAAAGTAGATGGGGGACAAGCGTGGAGAGCATTCGGTGATGCGCAGGAAGGAAAAGAGGAAATGCTTGGGATCACGGAGGTGCTGATGTATTGTAGGAAACAGAAACGTGAGCGCGGGAGTAGCCAAGAGCTTGGTCAGGTCTCGGCTCGGATACAACACAAAGTGCTTTATTAATCTGTGTTAGTATTTTAACCTTTTAATGTTGTTTTTCTTACCGCATAATACTATAAATCTTCCCTGCTCTTCCATACACATGTAGTATCTTGTAATGCTAATTAAACTGCACACAGCCCTAATTTTGCTCTCATACTAATCCAATATATTTTTCTTGACTCGAAGCCAAGCCCCGAGAACCTCAGAGCATGCAAAGCTCTCAATCCACTCTTATTATATGTTAATGACTTTGTGTTTTAATATCTTTCAACACTTAAGAGGATGTTATTTTTTTAGAGGTGTCTGGCTGCAAAAGGTAACCCGCCCGCGAGAGGCTGAGGGGTTTCTGCCAGTGCAGAGCAGTAAACAAATTCCCCGCAGTAAGCGAGTGGTAAGTGCATCTCTGAAGATGTGATCTGTCAGAATTCATTGTGCACAAAAACAAATTACAGCGAGATTTGGATGTAATTTGAAAATAGTTAACTGTCTTTATAGGTTAGGAAAATAAAACTCCTGCCTAGACTTTTACATGTTGCAGTTGTAAGTGCTCTCTTGTTAAACTCTTGGGGAAACGAACTGTTTTTGTATGCTAATGGTGCTGATGCCAGTTGGGCCTGAACGCTACTATAACAGATATAATTACTAACAGATGTGGGGATATTAAAATGAGCTCTTTCCATAAGGCCAAATAAAATTCTGTTGTAAGTGCAAAGTACTAAATATGCGAGATTGTATTGATGAAATGCCAGTGCTATAATGCGTTCCAAATGGCAAGTGCCAGCATCCTCCGACTAAAGCTGCACCTCGACTGCAGCTCGGCTCTCCCCAGTATGCTCCGCACTTCCTCGTAAATGGCTCGCACAGCGGGGGAAACGGAGCAGCGCCTCGCAACGATCTGTGGATCTGCAAGCCCTTTAGCTCTGCGCCGTGCCTCCCGTCTGTGCGTGGGGAAGAGGGGTGCCATGCAAAGCTGAGCCCTGTGCCCGCTTCTTGGTCAGGTCATCTGGGAGAATTAAATGTGTGGAAGCAGGCGTGGGAAGCTCGTCCATGCTGCAGGCACACGAGCACTGCGTGGCTTTGCAGCAGCGGGCCTTGCCTGGTGTCATGCTGGCATGCTTTGCATGGTGTGATGCTGCGTGGCACGGCGTTGCAGCAGATGTTGCATGGTCCTGGGTGGCTTTGGCATGGCGTTGCATGGTTTTGCGTGTGGCGTGGTGTTGCAGCAGGTGTTGCAGGGCATGGTTTTGCCGTGCATCACGCAGGGCTGCAGGTGTCGCGTGGCCCTGCAGCGGGACGTGGGATGCTGTGGGCACAGCAGGAGGCACGGTCTCAGTGTGTGTTAAATTCGTGTTAAATTCTGGCAAAGATCACAATAGACCGAGGCACTGAAGCGATGGCAAATGTCACTTTACAACAGCAGGCCCTTCTTTTCTTGCTATTTACTCCCCCCTTTACAAGAGGCACAATGTGCCAATAGCTCCCGGAGCCTTAGCAGCTCATCAGTCACAAAGCAGGGTTAAATGCCACATCTGCCTCCGGCAATGGGTGCTGGTGCGCCGCCGTTCCTGCGCGCAGCCTTTGTTTGGCTCCCATTCATCCCGCCTTTGCAATTCATTTCACCTCTGTGTTTTAAATCTCTCTCCAGGCACATAACAAGGCAGAGGGAGGAAGACAGTGAAGTAGTTTCTTAAGCCATCACTTGATGGAAAATCCACCTCTGGAGCGAGAAACAGCTCTGCAGTCCCTTGTGGCACATGCAGAAGTGCAGATTCCTCGCCACGGTCCCACTGCCCTGCCAAGGAAGGGGGGCTGTGGTCCCCAGCAGCAGCCTCTGCCAGCAGTGAGATGTGCCCATCTCAGGAAAATGCTGTCCCTGGGCTTTGGGGTCTTATCCCAGTTGGTATTCTCCACCCCATCACAGTGAGCACTGCTTTGAAGGCATGCTTTTTTGTGTGTTTAATAATAATAATAAATTGGTTGAAGCAGGAGCAGAGATGGGACAAACACCTGCTGGGGCATCCCTGCACCAGAAGATGCTCTTCTGCCCTCTCACCCCCTGACTTTAAGGGTAGCCCCAGTGGGGAGTGGGGGTCACTTAAGGTAAAATAGCCTGATGCATCCAGGTATGCAGCGAATACCCCGTCAGCTTGATTTCTGGGGCTAGAGGGAAGCACAAGAATTGGAAGGCATAAATGCAGCGTACTGTGGATTGCAGCTTATGTCTGTGAGATGCTGGGCTCCCCCCATCGGTGTTCCCAAACGAGAGCTGGGTGCGGTGCTCCTGGCCTGCTACGCCCTGGCCCAAGGAACGGGTTTGGAGCAAGTGTGTCATTCAGCCTTGTGCACTGCTGCTGCTGGCCTTCACCGGCGCTTTTCCTTAACTTTTTCTGGGGTAGAAAAACCAGTAAATCATTTACAGCTCTTGCTGTGCCACCTTGCTGTGCCCTGAGCTGAAAAAACAACTCGCCTTGATAAAGGAGATTTTTTTTCCTTACTGCTATTGTAGGATTCTGTCATTCTGGCTCTTAGTGCATTTGATCCATTGCCCCTTGTCCACCTAGATCCTCATCAGGGTTTGGGAAACATGGCGATGCAAGAGTTAGGAGGGGTGCTGTTTCTGTCTGGAAAGCTTTAATTCTCATTCTTTCCCATTAAACATACCTAGACAGAAGAACGAGAGCGATATCTGGATTGCTGGATTTGCAATTGGTGAGGCATACCAGAGAGAGCAGGGTGAAAATGTGTAGAGAGAGGAGCTGGTTTTTAACTGCAGCTGTTACAACCTTTTTAGTGATAATGAACAGAATTGGCTGCTCCTGGCTGTGGCTGGGCTTGCTGGTGCATGTTTGTGCAGCATCATTAGCTCCTGGCCCCGGGGACCCGCTGTCCTCCTGGCCCGGAGCGTGGGAAGAAGCTGGGCTATCTCCGTGTCTCTGAGTAAATCGTGGGGGCATTCCTCTGCTGAAGGTTGAAGGGAGGCCTTTTCTCAGAGCTGGTGAAAGATGGAGATGAAAGGTATCTGTAGTCATTTTAAAATGAATATTGTATCTTCTTTTTAGCAACATCTTTATTGCTGGCCTGGAGTTTTGCTTTAATGTGAATTATCATCTTCATTTCTTGGCATCCTCGGATAACAAACCCATGACGTTATTTTTCGAGTTTATATTGGTTGCAATTCCTTTCTTAACCGTGTCTGCACTATTTCTCCTGTTGCTGAAAGGAGCAGTTCTAGCCTCCAAATGTGTGCGCAGCCCCCTGGGCTGCACAGGGCTCGCTCTCGAGCGTGGGAAGAAGCCCCCGTGAGAAGTGTGGCTGTCCTGGTGCTGCTATGCCTGTGCTTCTGCTCCTCATGACTTTCTGCATGCCCAGGAGCCCTCCTGGGCTGTGCCTGCCCCCAGCATCTCGCTGCTGCTCTCGCTGGCTCACCGCCTGCCCTCTCTGTGCTCTAGCTAAAGTTTGGTAGCAAAGCTCATGGGATGATAGAGACCTTCCCTTGCTCATAGAGGACACACACCAACCTCTTCCCTTCTGCCTGCTTCCCTTCCAGACCTTGTGTGTGTTTGCAGAGTCCTCTCATCTTCCTTTAGCAAAAAATTAAATAAGCCACTATTGAACTTTGCAGCAGGTCTTAGCTTTACTGGTGCTGTGCTGAGAGTCAAGCTCATTCTTCAGCAGAAGCGGTGCTGCTGCCTTTTGGTTGAGGACACAGACAGGAACGTGTGCAGGAGGAGCTGGCAGGCAATGTGGCTGTGGGTTTGAATTCAGAGAAAGCTGCTCTGCACAACTTTGAGGTCAGTTATGTTGCACGAGGCTGGACCTTGCTGTCTGTGAGAGCTACCTGGCTGCTGCCTGTCTGCAGCAGCTCGCCTGCTTGTAAACGCAGAATCAAAATTTTATTCTATAGTACACACGTATTTATATTTTTCAGTGATTAAGTTTTTTTTTTTTTTAAAAAAAAAAAAAAAAAACACAACTAAACATGAAACTCAAATCTCATAATGTGCTTGCTTTTACAGGTCACTTTTTATTGATGCATCACTTCATTTTTAAAGAATTTCTAAGTTGCTTATAGGCTTTTTCTCTTTTTATGAGGAAGCTTTATAGCTTAAAGTACCTTCATGTGATTTGGGTTCTTTTTTAGTGTTATTCGGTATAAAAAAGCACAATGTCTTAAATTGAGCCAGCATGCATTTTTATGGTTTATATGCTCAAATTGGTTGTACTTCCATCTCGCTGTCTCCGTTGCGGTGGCTGGGCTGGAGAAGTTCTCGTCATGCTCACTGACCACAGCTACGCTAACAGCAGCACAATATAAAAATGCCATTCTTGTGGAATTTTGAAGTGGTTTTGATGTTTATATGTGCTCGTGACTCTTTAATCTCTACTTCCAAGGAAGGTGTGACTTTATTTTCTGTGTGTTTTTCTTCTGGACAAGATCTAACGAGTGTTGCTCTAACAACATGGGTTTTTTCTGCTGCTCCCCGTGACTGATGATGGCTTGCTTGTGACACAGCGTAGTATTTAGGTGGCCATGAGGCCCTTTCTCTGAAGTTGTAGTAGTGTTTGTTTCCTAAAACTTGAATATTGAATCCAGACTGACTAAATCTTTAGAAAGGAAAATTACTGTATTTAGTAATAAAATGAAACGTGAGCTCGCTGGGTTCAAATGAATGCATTCAGACTTGAGCAGGAGAATTAACTTTCAGGTGCTGTGTTTGCAAAGGCAGCAATGAAGTACAGGAACCGTATGAATTCCAGATGGAACTGCAGCAGCAGAACTGCCTGCTTCACGGGGAGGTACAGCACTGGTCCTGGACACCCAGGGGGTGGAAGTTATATCCAGCTGAGAATGAGGAGACAGCAAGGGCATGGTCTAATAGTTCTTCATTACAGACACGCTATTTGTAGGTCAGCTTGAAATTCCTCTGGATGCTGCAGAGAAACAGGAGCCCCAAGAAATCAGCATGAACATGAAGGAAGTTTTCAGCACAATTATGATCATGGCTGAGGAGCATGCAGGTCTTGGTTTCTTGGTCACTGACATAACGTAAGCCTTCTACTTCTTGTTCCCCATTAGAACTTGAAATCAAGGGCTCTGCTACCTGCGAGGCAAAGTCATCGACCAGTTTTCCTGCTGGGAGGCAAATGTTGGATGAGCGACAGCACCCGTGGGCTTGGCTCTGCCAGGCATGTGGTCTTGTGCGAGGGTGGTTTTGGTACCTGGGGCAATGGCAACTGCCAGGCGAGGAGAGGAACGGCAGGCTCCTGTGGCTGCCTCCTCCTGCTGGGCTTAGTCACGCTGATGAGATTAAAATTTAATCTGATTATATTATCTCTGCGGCATTCATTTGGACTCCACAATTTTCCAGCCAAATCCTTGACAGTGCTAATGGGAGCTCCTGAGACTGCTGTGTGGTGAAATGGTGGGGTGAGTTATTCGCGTGGGATTCTCCAAAACCTGAAGGAGACCAGTGCAACTTTGCATCAGTTTATTGTCATGTGAGATATGGCGATCACTTAGGATGCTGTTTGGCTCTAACTCCATTTCCACTGACAAAATGCATCACAATGTAGTAATTACCATGATAACTCAATTAAAAAAAAAAAAAAAAAAGCTAAGTAGAAACAAAACAAAATAATAATAATAATAATATAACTGGTTGAACCCTGCCAGGCTAATTAATAGTCAGAAGATTTTGCAGGGTTGCGGCCAGAGGAAACAGATTTTTGAAGGAGTCTGATTTCAATTTGCTTAAGGTTTGTTGATAATGGCTCTTGCAGCTAAATGCATTTGGCAAAAGCATTGAGAACAAAGATAATGCTCTTTAAAGCCTTCAACAGGTCAGTTGCGAGGGCCTTGTAGGCTCAACACAAACCTTCCTCGGATTTATGTCTGGCGAGACACCAGATCAATGAGAAGCACCAAACCTTGCACTGCCAGAAACACTACCGGGCAGCAGTGGTGTGCGAGTGGTGGCATTTTGTGATGAGCTGGAGAGCCTGTGCGCTCAGTGCTTGTGTCGGTGTCTGCAATTTAATTGTATTGAGCAGCTCTGCCCCTGGCATCACCCACGTGCCGGGGTGCCCAGCACACCGAAGCCGGGTGCCAGGGCCGCGCCGCACTCCCTCGGCCGCACGCTATCTGCAAATGCCGCAAGCGTCAGCGAAGTCACGTAGCGGGGAGCAGCAGCCAGTGCGCGGCTCTGAAGCCGAAAGCAGCATGCCTGTAATAAAAGCAGGCTCCGACTTCAAACAAATGTGTACTGCACAGTTGTTGTTAGCACTCTGATGTGCGGCTGCAGAACTTGGACAATTTATAGTCGTTGCATCAAGCGTCTTAGTCAGTTCCATATGTGCTGTCTTCATGCGTTTGCTGGTATGAAATGGTAGGATAAGATCTCGGAAGTTGAGGTCTTCAAGTGTTAAATACAAAGCATTGCTCCTGCAGGCTCAGCTCTGCTGATCCAAGTGTCTGGCGCACATTTCTAACAACAGCCTGAATTTGCCAAGGAAAATTACGCTAGATATAGCAAATAGCTGTCAACTCTTTCCTCCCTAGTCTGTCCGTCTGCTTTTCGCTCTCTTATTAGAAAAATGGGGATGATTAGAAGTGAGAGGAGAGGTAGGCTTTTCTGTTCAGCGTGCTCCTAGGGATGCCTCCCAAGCTCGGTGAAGCCCCAGCCCCTCTTCTCCATCTCCTTGCCCCCTCAGGTTCCTTTGTAGACCCACTGCCGAGGGCTGCATCGAGCCTGGAGTAACTTGAGTTCTCCTACGCTAACCAAGTATGCAAGGAGGAATTTTGGCTAACATATTAACTAGCTCTGAGGAAGCAAATCCTGTGTAACCAAGGCTTTGCACAGTTCACTATCACTGTCACCCTGCACTTGTGGATACCTGCTGTTAAAACAGACCAGGCACGGCCACGTATGGGTGGCTGCAGCTGCACTTGGAGCAAAGTCCCTGAGCCAGTGTCCCCCGCCTGGAGCACTGTGTGCTTCTCATGGCTTGATGGTTCCTGGCTCAAAGCTGCTGGAAAAAGTCTTCTAAATGGTAATCCTGATAACGGCAGTCAGCGGGGGCGGCTGGGGAAGTCGAATTTTTGGTCAGCTCTCAGTCAAACGTCTGTGCAGCTTCAAATGACATCTGAATCAGGTACTTAACTGGTTAAATATTCATGCTGTTGATCTACAAAAGCAACGACAGGTATCTTCTGCTGGATCCGCATTTGCTGTATCAAATCTGGCAAATAGTGCAAATTTTTATGTTGTGAACAGAAACCGTGCCCTGAGGTTATGACTGAAAGGAAAGGTCTCATTGACATATTTACCTAGCAATTTTGCTATCATTAAATATGCTTTCTTGAAAACCCCAAACCTCAGAATAATAGCAACAGAAAAACGTTGAAGGTTTTGTGAGCAGATGCAGCTTCAAGATAACAAATTATTTTTGCTCTTTGTTTGACTACTTGGCATTTAAAAGGTAATTAAAATGAGGCCAAGTGTAGTTAGAGAGTTTGTTTTAAAAAGTCTCCGTGCTTGGAGAATGAAGCAAAAGTGCATTTGTGAGAAATGGAGGCACTGTCCCATGAAAAATCAATATTAATCTTTACAACCTGAAAGCAGTAACACTTGTTCTGATCCAGCTGTTTCCTTTTCTTTCAATATTAACTTTCATGACAGAGAAAGCTACTGACATTGAAGTTGGTCCAAACTACACCTGGAGTGCTCTGTTAACAGTGGCATGTACACCAGTGTTATAATTACACCAAGTAATAATGCATCGTTTCTAAGAATGGTCTTAGAGGGTTGTTGTACAAAGAAGGGCACAAGAAACATGATACTCAAATTGTGATTATAGGCAGAAATGCTTTGCAATGGGGAAATTTTAGTTTAGTCAAGGTTGCTTACATGCCTTTCTTCCCGCCGAAGGGCAAATGAGGCTGTTAGCGTTAAATGTTAGTCTATGACATCTTAACATGAAATATGCCTTACCTCTCCAAGATTGAGCTGCAGTTATTGCTGTTCCAAAAATTCTTCCCTGGTTTTTATTTTTGGCCTTGCCCAAAAATGGACCCATGTTAAATGTTCATGCTATTAAAGTGGTTGGTTGGGAAGGGAAAAGCACCAATTAAATGTACTTTAGGGAAAGGTCCAGTGAAGAGCAACAGAACACAGGGGGGATCTGGACAGCCCTGTGGGGGGCACTGCATTGGTACATGGGTGGGTTCACCCTTCATGGTGGTCCGAGGGGCCGTTCTGAGGAATATTAACATAGCCCATGCTGTGAAAACCATGGGTTTGAGGCCCTTAGTCTCAAAGAGCCTTGGAGGGCCCTTATCCCTTTGTCTGTTTTGCTCCGAGATTTGCACCTTTAAAAAAAAACACAAAAGAAAAAAGAAGTCAGATTCTTGACATAGGTGTTAAGTCTTCTGGCCACTGTCTACCTAAGCCCTTTCCAAGGACTGCCTACTTCCGTGGGCACACATCTATTTTACTGGCAGCATTGTATTATCAGCTGCCCCCAGCCCATGGCAGCAGCTTGGATCCATTCTGCAGCTGGAAATGAATATTTTGAAGGGACTTCATCACAATTAAAAAATGGTTTTGTTCCGTCGGAGGCAGTGGAACCTGTGGCCTGGCTGGGTGGATGATGTTTCCAGGCAGGTCTATACTCAGCCCTCAGGCCTCGTGCCGCGCACAGTGGCTCTCGTGCCTGTAAAGCTCTCAGTTGGGTGGCAACATCTAGGCTGAGCAATGGTGGTGATAAACGCCTCCTGCTTCAATTGCTGGATAAAAGCACATGAGGGCACGTGCACATTGTTTGTTTGTGCAAGCATTTCCCTTCCACTGCCCTTCTCGCCCCAGTGAAATGACTCTCAGCAGCAGTCTATTTTTACAGCCGTCAGCTCTTGGTTTGCCCTCAGGCCACATCCACCCCTGAAAGTGCAACGGGGATTTGGGGGAGAATTTTTGGCACTTCTGTCCAGAACCAAGAAAGCCTTGGGCCTGAGATGAAGAGAGCGAGCTGGCACCTGAGGCTGGGCTGTCGGGCTTGGAGGGGTGCAGAGGCCAGGGTGCGCCTCTTGGTTCCACCCCAGCCTCTCAAGCATCTTGTTGGTAATACCAAGCCTTGGATATTATTAAAAAAATGCTTTAGGTAGAAATCAAGACTTGCAGAGTGGATTAAATTTTAAATTTTCATGCTAGCGTAGTTGGAAATACATCACTATGCATATTTTACACTGAGAGGATCCCTTTGGTGATTATTTTGCCTTTTCCCAGTTCTGTGCTAAGAATGAACAAGTAAAGATTATTCTCATTTTTTTACATTTTTGCTGTCATTGCAGAATGCAGACACTTCCAGATTGAAAGGAGCCGGGTTATTTCTTACAGGTTCCTATTTTTTTTTTTTCCCTGTGCTAATTCCATAACATAATTGTTTGCACATAAATTAAGCAGAATTCTTTGGCCAGCTCTTCTGCACACCTGTGCACTTAACTCACGTGTTCTGCCAATAAATTGCTGCGGCTGAATGTTACTTCTAAAATACTTGCTGAAGAATGATTTTTGAAATCTAAAAATTGTTTCTCTAATGCGTGAACTACTCAGGAATAGTGATTTCCACTGCTCCCCACTCCCTTCCAAGACCTAAACTTGTACTTCTTATACAGTCATTTGTGAATTAGTGTTATGTGCAGATGTGTTATTCTTAAAAGTAAATGAACTGCTTATGTTCTTAAAAATACCATTTTATCATTTTATAATGGTCCAATGACTGAATTTGCCAAAACTGGCACCACAGAATATAACCAGCAGAAGCAGTCTGGATGGTCCTGCACTGCCATGGGCGGTTGCCTGCTCTGGCACATCCCATGTGCTTGTGGACACTTTGGGATTAATCTGAAATGTGAATTCAAAGTGGATTGAACTGTACCAACCCCAGGGTGGTTGATGTGGTCCTCCACAAATCCCACCCGGCACTGGGCTTGGTCTCCACTGGTCCAAGCTGGTGGCTGGATTGTATGCAGGAAGGGGTCAGCCTCAGGTTCATTTCTGGCCATTCAGATAGCACAAGAATCTCCTGCAATGTCCAGCACAGTTGAGCTTTTCAGGAGTTGAAAACTTGTTCATAGCTGATGTTTTCAGTCCATCTTCTGCCATCTCTGGAAGGCTCCCCTTCTTATTTTGTGTCGTTTATTGTTACTTTGTGCATTCTTCTTACCCAAATGGGCAAATATTTCCTCTAATTATTTTAGAAGCTCTTGACTACAGTGATACCTGATAGTAGAGAATTCCCTGGGTTAAACTTTTAAAATAAAATTAATTATTTGGGGATTTTATTTATTTAGTCTTATGGTTTATGATTATCAGGATGGAGTTCTAGTATTACATGAAAGGCTATAAACGCATTGGGTTTTCCTGTCATCCCCTGTTTTTATTTCAAGCCATTTCAGAGTTGTCAATTATCTGGACTCGCTTAGAAATTTCAGAAAGGTAATTATCCTAGTTACAAGCCGTTACTGTAAGGGTGATTTCTTACTGCTGGTATAAATACTAACCTGTTGGTTCCTCACGTGATGGCTGTGCCGGCAAGCTGCTTGTCATTAGATTAATGAAATATCGCAGCAACAAGCTTTCCTTTCAAGTTTTAGGGCCGCAGCCAGGCACCTTGACACGAAAGGCAGCGCTGATTGCGTTCTACGTGCCTCCCCCCAGCCCAGGGATCTCACGTAAGCCCTTTGTCCCTGTCCTGGCTGCTGACCCTGGCTGGTGCTGCTGCAGGAACCGAGCCCTCCACTGGTCTGGGGTGACTGATGAATATATATGGGATTTTTGTCCTTTAGAAGAGCTCTCTGTTCGTAAAGCAGGGCTAAGGTTAGCCAGGGTAACAGGAGAAAAACAATGAGAGTAGTGCAGCAGGCTGCTGCGCGGTGCAGAGGTAGGTTTTTACAGTAGGAGAACGTCCTCAGAAGAGCGTGTGTTTGTGCCCACAGCCATTAAGCTTAATAATCTTGCTGTCTGTATCGACTTACAAATGAAAGCTTGCAGTAATTTGGAGCAGCATTTGAATTGTGAGTGGTAGTGATGATGCTGAGCTTGTCTTTTAATGCTGAGTTTAGAGTCTTTGAGGTTTGGATTAAAAAAAACTTCAATGAAACCACAAAAAAGACATTGGAAGCATAACTGAACAGGTGGAACAAATTTGTTAAATCTGTTATTGGGAAAACAGCAACTTGCTTTTAAGAAATAAATCAATCTGCAGCTCAGTGTTTCATAATGAGGAGTGGGATAGGAAAATCTAAAAATATCTACAAATGAGAGCTAATGCTCTGAAGGAACAGATCCAAACTAGAATATAATATTGCCCATTGTGGTGACAATAAGTATTTTAAAGTTCATTGAGATCCTTGCTGTGATGCAGATGGGACTTTAAGAGCCAGCATATTTCACTTGGCTGGGTCCAGTTTTTATTTGCATAATAACTTATTATATGTATTGCCAGTAGCTCGCAGAGCCCTTGGTCAGGATTGGGAAACCACTGTGAGTTCATACTCCTCTCCATGGTTAGACAATATATTAAATGGCAGATTTGGGGGGGCGGTGTCTCTAGTAAGTAATGCAAGTGATTGTGTGCTTAAAATGGCAGGAAAAAACAAATCTTTAACCCCTGCTTTGGAACAGGTGGGTGACCTTTGCGTGGTCCCAGCTCTGCTTGCCTAGTGCCTCTTCGGCTTTGTCGCTTGGCTGTGTTTGTCCACAGCCTATGGCACAATTTCCAGGAGCAAATCTCAGTAAGGGAAGGGAACTTATGCACATGATACAAAATGCGTGCACTGGCACCTGCGTTTTCAGAAGGGTGTTGCTGCATTCTCTAGCTTTTTAAAAAATTTTCTTTTTAAATTTCCACTTCAGTGTTCAGGCAGCACAGACAGCTTTGCTTCCATCTTTCTTGGAAAGCCATTCCTCAGCTTTGTGCTGTTCAGTGGAATTTTTCTGGCCATATTCCAGTGTTTTCTTTGCTCAGCTGAGTCTGAGCGCCCCATGACACCCAGTTGGGCAGCTCCTCAGCACTGCCACCAGCTTCTCGCTCTGGCCCATCTTCCTTCCCTCTCTGATATTTGCTGAGGGCTTCTCCGTGCTTCTCACAAGTGCTGTTTCAGAGTAGCTGTTCCAAATTAATGGAATCCACACGGACAGCTGTTGCTCAGAGGCAAGTAGGTAAGTGCATCCATACAGCTCCAGTTCTGCAAGACGCTTGCTCTTCGGGGAAGCACCATGCACTCGGGAGCTTTTCTTATGACATTTAAAACCAGGAAAACCCTCTCCAAGTTCCAAATTCTGGTTGAATTGGGCATAGTTTGGGTGCAGCTGGGGCCATGGAGCATCAGGGTGGCAAATGCTGCCATCCATACCCACAGTGCAGCTGGTCGGGATGCCCTTGTGCACCAAAGAGGAGAGCTGCTGCTGTCTGTTCGTTTGCCACATTGAACACCAGCATCCACCTGATGTCAGAGCCTCACTCGGGGCTGCTGCTTTGCTTTGCCAAAGGTGCTGAGGGCTGTCGCTGAGCTCAGAGCACATGGGGGGTGCTTCTGCATGGCTGGGATTCCCTCAGTGCGTTGCAACACAGCGTTTGCCCCAAAACCCATCACAAACTTAAAGGACTTTTTTTTTTTCCCAAATGGTTTACCAAAGACCAGCTAAGTTTTAACTAACCGTCATCAAGCTGATTATTAATGTGCTGCTCTCGGGATGGATCGACGGCTTTTAGAAACTCCCGTCTGTTGCTTTAATGAAGAACGGAGCTCTGCTTTCGGGGCTCGTGTGGCAATTGTGCTGACTCCTCCTTATGCTTTTGGAAACCCTGCTCGCCTTCTGTTTCCGTGGTTTGCGAGCGCTTTTATTTGATGCTCAGGCCCCGAGAGAGCATCTCTGCGGCAGCCGTGTGGAGCTGCACAATGGCACTGGGCTGCGCCGGGCGGCCCGGGGCGGAGGTGGGGGTCCCGCAGCGGGGCTGGGGGCTCCCGACAGCACCCGCCGCAGGGCGGTGGTCAGCGGCGCGGAGCCGTCACCCATGGGTGCGGAGGCTCTCGGGACACACCAGGGAGCCTCCTCAGCCACTCGGTTGGCAATTTCCAAGGCCAGGGGTTCATGGAGGCTTTGTGTCCCTGCTTTGAAGCTCGGGTCTGAAAGTGTTGTAATGAGATTTTATTATGTATTCTGGCGAGGCCTTGTTATTTTGTGTGTGGATTTATTGTATAATGAATTGAGTGATTTTGAAATGTTTTGTGCAACGATTTTTTGGAAGGGACATTGTATTTTGTTTATGGGATGTGTGAGTTTTTATGAAACTTTATTTAGCTTTTAGCAAGAATAATCTTTATTCAACAAATAGTGCAAATAAATCTTTAATTGAACAAATATGTGCCAACTTTCAAACACAGCAACAAACAATGACATGAAACAAGGAAACTTTGGAACAATATACAACTTTAAACATAGTAAAAAAAAAAAAAAAAGGCTAACAAAGAACAGCTCAGGCGGTATAGCCGGGCAGCAGCTAAGTGCACTTATATCTGGGACCTGCTGTGCTGAGGGGAGCTGTGGGGAGCTGTGTGCTCGCCACCTTTCCCTGGGCGGGTGCAGGTGGGGTGGATGCAGAGGGGTCCCCCCACCCCGTGCTGCAGCCGGGGAGCCGCCGCTGCCAGCTCGCGCCGGGCTGCCAGACGTGACTGGGCTGTGCTAGAGCTCGTAGCTGTGGGGCGATGTGGAAACATGTTCTCCAGCAAAGCTTTCTGCTCCGCGGCAGCTCCAGGAAATATTTCATATATGTCCTTTTCTCAGTGGCAGTCCTGGGGCTGCCCGTGCCCCCTCTCCTCCTGGGTCTCTGCTAGGAGCAACCTTCTGCTGGAGGAGGTGGCTCTGGTGAGCATCCTGGGATGGCTATGGGGATGGCATCAGCGTGCCTGCACGAAGCGGCTCTGCAGACAGCACGAAGTGAACTGCAGGATGGGACCATGTCGTGGTCACTGAGATAGGTTTAGAGTGGCTTGTAACAAAACCACATCCATGTTGAGTGCCATTTTTTGCCTCGTAACAGTGGGGACCCAGCCGGTGCTCAGAATACCTAGAAATGGTCAAGCTTGTGGTCATCTCGTGTAGTTTCCTAGAGCTCTGCTAAGCCGCGTCCTCCAGCTCTGCAGAATTTTATCCTCTGTGAATTTTCCTTCTTGTTGAAATATCTTCATTAGGAGTAAATATGTGAAATTAGTTCTGGATTTCCCAGAGTTTTGCATGAAATCTGTAGAAAAATTACAATACAAAAAGTCTAATCTGTAAAACATACACTGGTTTCCACAAAAAAAACAACATCGCCTTCTATCAGAACCTCATAAGTGGTTTTTACTGCTCTTTGTATCCTCTGGGCTGTCTCAGCCTTTCTGTTTTACTTCACTTTTTTGAATGTTCATTTTTAGGGAAGAAGAACAGAATCCTCTTTCTGTTCATTTCCAAGTCAGATTTCCTTCCTCGTTTCTACACCTTGGTTGGGTTTTGCTCTTCACTTTACCTGGCAGTAATTATCCTAGAGTACAGAAGGAGCTTATTAATGGAGATGTTTGTATCCCTATCTGGCTACAGCTTTCCCTGGGGATTCCTATATTCAATTCTCATTTATTTAGAAAGTTTTTTCAATAAGGATGGACAAAAATGAATAAAGACGCAGAGGTGGTCTTCATCATTTTTGTTGGGTTGTAGAGCAGGAAAATAAAATGCAGAAGACCATGAAAACAAAATAATGTAGGTCTTTATGGCAGAAGGAGACCAAACTCTGCTTCTAAGTTGCTCTCCTGCACTTTCTAACCTTAGAAATATCAGGAACATGAAGCCTGATACTACTTATTTCTGTGGGAAATCTCATGTAGCGAATTCATTGTTATGGGGAGGAGCATTTTCAGCCCTTCATTGGCCTTTTCAGCCCCTACAAATTCTAACAAAAGAGCTTTTCTTCTAATAGTGAGCAATGGAATTGGGTGTTAATGAAAACAAATTAATTCTGAATGGAAAATTCCTTCTCGTCTGTGTTGTGCCATTCTCTTTTTATAGCGTAAACCTACCAGATCTCTCTCGTTGCCCATACTTTTCCAGGAAGAAGAAATCAGACTTATATTTGCAGAACTGTGAGCTAAAGGCATCTCATGTCTCTTGTGCACGCTTGTCTTGAACCTGTCCATCTTTCTTCAGAGCTTCTTAATGCCCCCAAAACTGTATAAAGAAATGCTCTTTTTTTTCTGTACTAGTTCACTTATAAACATTGTTTTTTCCTTAAGTCTCTTCTCCAAGTCATGGATCTTTCCTCTTTCTTGTACACTGTAATTACTTTACCTACCCACAGAGTCTGGTCAAGACTCTTCCTTTATAGCTACAAATTCACATTTTGTTTTAAGTCCTGATACGATGTGGATGAGCTTCTCCTATGCTGGAGCTCCCTGGGGCAGGAGGAACATATTGGATCTGGGGAAAGTTGTACCCCTGTTTGTCAGTAGAAGTGGGTGCAGTGAAGACTCGTTTGCCAAAGGCCATGGAGGGGCTTGCAACTGAGGCAACATTTTGAAAACAGATCTCTTGAAGCACAGCCCCGCGTGCTGTGAGGCCATGCCACCACTTCCAGCTAGACCTCTCCGCCTTTCCTAAAGCTCTAGCTGGTGGGTTGTGCCTTTAAAATAGAGACAGAAGGCCGATTGCAGAGCAAACACCTGACTGCCTGTTTTATTTTTAAATCCATATATTAACTTATGAGATCAATGAGTCGATGTCATTTGCACCACGCAGAAGGAATCAGTGAAAGCCATTGATGTGCCAGATGTTTGGTTGTAAAATCTGCATTCTTCGTGGCCGGGTGGGAGCAGGCGCTCGGCTGCTGTTTGTCCAGGCTTTCTTGTCTTGGGCAAGGAGAGCAAGTAGGGAGACAGACGGCGATGGAAAACCCTGCGGGCGGTGGTCTGCTCTGCGGTAAATCTTCCACTTGAGCCACAGCAGATGGGAAAACCGGGATCAGGCAGCAGTGTTTGGTAGCAACACACCAGCATTTCAACAAAAGGTACGTGTTTAATGCTAATTGTAGGATCGTCCTCTAAACAACTTTTTCCTTAGGTAGGGCATGACCTGAATCCACACAGAACAGGTAGTGGCGGTAATAAGGGCAGGCTTTCGTAATGCAGTTTTTTTTTTTTAACTACTTAATTCCCCATTTAGTGACGAGGGTTTAATTCTCATTAGGACCAAGCTATAATTGTCAAAGCTGTATGTTGTTGCTGAGCTGGCATTTCAAACACAGCCTTCTAGGTCTGTCCAGCAGAAAACTGATCTTGGAGACCCTCACTGGTGCCCAGCCTTCTGGGAGCCTTCAGCAAGGCAAAGATCCCCATCCTCCTCTTCTGGAGGAACCATTCCACAGCCAAGGGACCTTCCTGGGGCTGGGGATGCATTGTCCCTGCTCCACATGAGATGCCGTGAGGACCGGGAGCTGATGGCTGGTGTCCTGAATGGCAGGAGAAGAGGCCTGGCCTCAGCTCCACGTTGGTTGCCTCAGCTGGTTTGGAGATCAACGTGGGCTGAGCATGCCGAGGCCACCAGGGCTGTCCAGAGAACATGGGAGGCATCGTGCTGACCAGCAAGGTGCTTGCATTCATATCATTGTCTCACTGCTGACCCCTGAAAAAGAGGATTTTGGAGTCCCTGGTCATTATCAGGGTGGAGTGATGGCATTTTCTCGCCCTGCCACAGTGACTTTCTGTCCTGGTGCTGTTCTGCGGGTTGAGGCCCCATGGGCTGTGGTGGCTGTGGGCAGGAGCGCACGGGGCTGCATGTCACCGTGTGGGGCTGCCTTCAGGTGTTCCCTCAGGGAGTCCCATACAAGTGCCTGGCAGCAGCCCCACTGTATTTCATGTCAGCAAACGAGAGCAGCCATCACCTGCTCCTCGCTGGAAGCGGTAAGCCTTCCCTGGACCTGTGTCAGCAGGATATCAGGCATGTAAATGTGTTGGCAGACAACCTTCCTCTTGCTTGGGCTTTGGGATCACAAGGGGGGGATCAACCAGATGTCCTCCAAATCCTGCGTATCCTGTAGCTATCAGCGATGCAGCCTGAGCCCCGCATGGGGAGCTCGGCTCCCTCAGGCTGCAGGCTGGAAGCAGGTGGAGGTGAGACCTCCTGTGCGTCTGCATGGAGGAACAGAAAATGCTGAGCTTGTCCTACACATGCTGCTAGCAAATGGACATATTTGTGCTTTGGAGCTGTTTTTCCCCCTAAGGAAGGGGGATTAGGACTAGATGACTTGGAGGATGACAATTATTAGAATAAATAAATCATTGATTTACACCAAGCTCAGCATTTACATGGTCACAGGTGAGAAGAAATTGTTGGTTTCACAGTACCTGTCTAAAGCAGTTAAGTCAGAGCCCAGCAGTATTCAGATGTTTGGGTTTTCAGCGTTCATTTCTTTGATTTCAGACCTTCAGTTTGCTCCAGAATCTTCCTTTGGAAAGAATGTGATGTTCTGCGTCAGAGCGCTTGCAGCTTGTAATTGCTGCAGAGATCCTCATCCTGGTTTTAGGATGAAGATTTTGATCTTAACCTGTGAGTCAGAACACGCACTTCAACATCATCTTAAAGAGTTTATGGTCCAAAGCTATTTATTATCTGTTATAGCAGGCCTTTTATTACACTGGAAAACTAATTTGCATTGCTTGTTGTAATTAACACTGTAAAATGTTTAAACAAAAGTACAGATAGAAATTAAATTTAGAGGCATCAAATTCAATAGCATTAAAATAAACCTTTGATTTGTTTTTCTCCTTTGGCAAGAAAGTAATTAGCTCAAATTAAATTTACGGAAAGCTCTCAACTTGGAATGAGTGATTTAATGAAAAAAATACATCACAGATTGCCAGAGCAGCTTGAGGAAGAACCGAGCTTTCACTTGCAGAAGGCTGTTGTAGTGGAACTGAACCATTTTGGGTAGGAGAGGTACAATTGGCTGATAGGGATGCTTTGTCTGATAGCGGCACATCGTGCCCTTGGGCATCTTCCTCCTGTCCTGCCTGGGTGGTGTCAGCTATGGACACACATCCGCTGTTCAGTGGAGATGTGAGGAGTAATTGGGGAAATCAGCCTCTCTAACTGTGGGGAGAAAGCTGATCTGGAGCAAAGGGAGAAGGAATGGTGCCACATTGCTTCCGTTCCCAGGATGCTAGGGGCAGCGGTGCCGTCCAAGTGACCCAATCGAACTCACACAGGCAATAGTAAGTGTCCTCCTGCAAAACGTGCAAGGTGGTTCTTTTTGGACTAGGAGAGGCTTCAACATGTTCATCCTCAAACAGAGTCATCAAAACCAGACCATTCTGCTCTGATTTATGCAGCAAGCTTTGACAAAAAATATAGTGCAAGCAAATGGCATCTTGGTAAGGTTTGGATTCTCTTCTATTGTTATGAATTTTTTTTATGGCTGTGATTTGCATAATTATAATTTGTACCGTCTGGGCCCGAGGCTCTGAGTTGTCCCTGTGTTGGTATTGAGCTGCTGCAGGGATGAGTGGATGAGTACGTGTTCCCCAGGGCCAGACTGCTTGAGTTACAGCTCACAGACCTCTTGGGAACTGCTCTGGTCCAACTGGCAGAAAGTTATGGTAGTCCAAATTAAAAAACGGTAGGGTGTGAGCATGGCACTGGCCTCGAGTCTTCTGAGATGTGGAGCTGCATGGGAGATTTGCTTTTGGAGGAGAATTTGTAGCCACGGGAAACCCCTCTGCAAACCTGGTGGTATTTGTTCAAAAGCCAATGGAATATTGCTGGAGGGAACGTTTGGCAAAAGGATCAGGTTTGAGAAGCTACAGCTAGGTAAAAGCAAGGTTTGTCCTGACAATTCATGGAGAGTAGGACGAGAATCACTGATAAAGCGTATTAGAAATTTCAGGTCTACAGCTGCTCCTGTCTCCTTGGCAATTTGATAGCTTTAAAATGGTGGTTTTGTCCTAAAAAATCTCTCCTTTATCTGGGTGAAAACCAGTGGTAAGGGCATGTCTGTATTAGAGGATTTTTTTTTCTTTTTGCACAAATCTCCTGTGTCCCTGAAGAAGCAACATGACAGCAATTAGAAGAACACCAGCCACAGGAAAAAAGGAGATTTTCCACGTTGCTTTTATTGTACGATTGCATAGCTAACGGATAGTGTTAGAGAAAAGTGTATATGGTTGTAATGCAAAGAATTAGCAGAATCCTCATCAAAACTTAGCAATGGCATGACTCTGCGTATATCTGGCTGAACTGAAGTAACTGCCAAGGGAGAACGGATGCCAATTCTTTAAATATGAGACTAATTTGCAATTAGTGATAGAAGCAGATCTACCAGCTCCACATCATGTGCTGCCTTATCTTGGTTGTACTCGCTCAGCTACAGCACTTGCACATCCTCTTGTGATAACTGAAGCTGGTTAAGCCCCGTGGGTGTCACACGGGCTTTTTGCCCTCCTCCCCTTGCTGAAATGTGGCTTCTGTCCCCCAAACCACCACCACCGTGCCAGCCCTCGTTTCCCCGGCCGAGGCAGGAGCTGCTGGTTTCATTTGGGGAAGGCACGTGTGCTGCCAGAAATCCTTGGCATCTGTGAGATGCTGATGGGCTCCAGCCTCAAGCCCTGCCTAGAGCGTGCAAAAGCCTCGAAGAATGGGGATGGGAATCGTGTTTACATGGGCACACTGCACAAAGCAGCTCTTTCTGGCCTTTTCTTTCTCGTAGCAGGTAGTTTTTCCTGTTGTTTTTTTCTGTCTTTGAATATTTTCATTTTTAGATCACGCTCACGTTGCTGTTCAAGCTGCTGATTGCTTCTTGCTGTTTTCAGAATAACAGTTCTTTAAAAGTTCAAGTGTCGGTGCATTATCTGGGCTAATCTGAACAGATTGTCAGTTGATACGAAATCTCTTTCAAACCTTGCCAGACTATTCTGCAACCTTTCTTCTTTTTTTTTTTTTTTTTTTTGTTAAGGCTCTTTGCTTATGTAGGCACTGTGTTTATGTGCTGTTCTTTCTCCAGATTATATTGTAAATTCTCTTATGCAACATATGACTCCAAGCTGGCTGAGTGCATTTCCAGCCCATATGTAGATTTGCATTAAAACTGCTTGAAAGGGTTGTTGAAGTTGCATCACTCCGAAGCCTGTGCTGAAAAGGAGCAGTCGGCCTGCCTGTGCGCTCTGGGGCAGGAGGGTGCTGAGGCTGCTCGGGCACAGCACCCAGCACCTTTTAGCCCCAAAGGCTGCTGCTCGGCTGGGTCCTGGAGACGAGGACCCATGAGGATTAATTTCTGGAATTTTCATTTTTATATTAATTATAATAAATACCTTCTTTCCTCTCTTTTATTGATTCTTCCATGTGTCCCAGGCACCCAGTACACTTGAGATAACATCGTCCTGTTACCAGAAGAAAGACAAAGATCACCTCAAGCTATGTCAAAGCTCATGTTACAACTATTGTTAAAGTTGTTTTTTTTGATTGACTTGTCAGGAGGAAGGACGAGGGGTAGTGTTGCTTCTGAGCATTTGCTCTCCAGAAAATAAGAATTGGTTTTGAACAAGTTGTTTGAAAGGGTTAGTAGGAGAGAAGGAGCGTCCTGCTAGCTGCAGCAGTGTCTGGCAGGAGAGCACGTTTCTCAGTGTGAAGAGGGATTTGTCATGCCCCAAATGCTGATTGTGAAGCACAATTAAAGCTTTTTTTTCCACTCGTTTTGTTTGGTTTTGCTCTTTAGGGCCCTATTCTGGAGTTTGACATTTAAATCTCTTAATCAGTTGTTAAAGTTGTGAAATTAGTGAAAATGCAGTTTGATAATCGTGTCTTAGGGTTTCTTAAAAACACTAGACCAGAGGAGTTGGGTAACGGGACAAGCTGATGGAATATATCAGGAACATGGGACTTTTAATTTTTTTCTGCTATTTTTTTTTTTTGTGCTGTGTTTTTGCCGTAGTGCTTGGTTTTTTTAGAAAAGATTCTCCATATTTACTGTGAGGTGCTCTGACTTTCTCTTTTTTTGAAACTTGGAAATGAGAACTTTATTAAAGGTTGGGGAGGGGTCAGTTTGTTGTTGTGCTGGTGGGTTTTGTTTGTTTTGGGGTTGTTCTTTTTTGTTCTGTTTTGCTCAGGCACTAGAGCCCCAGTTTTCGAACTAGGAGTGCTTGGGAGGCCTCACAGCGGATGTACCACATCATGCATGCCAAGCATTACACAAGGTATTTATTTGTAGCATCACCTGGAGCCTGTGCCGAGCACCAAGCACGTGCATCGGTGCATGCCCAGGCAGAAGTGGCATGGGGAGTAGAGCAGCTCGACGGGTGCTATCTCAACATTACTCACCACCTGATCTTATCCAGGGGTGACAGTCCTCAAGCCTGGCTGCTTTTTGGACTATTTGAGGGCCTTGCAGGGGCGCTGTGCTGCGGATGTGCAGTGGGGAAGCAGAGGGAGCAGGGCTGAGGTGGAGCAGCCGTGGCTTGTCCTTGCAACAAAAGCAGAGCAGCTTCCTTCCCTCACACCGGTGCTCTCTGTCCTTCCTCTCCTTGGAGCACAATGCCTCCTGGACACTGGCATTGCTTGATTTGGGCTCGCAGTGGGACACAGCCACAGCCGTGGAGGTCTTCACAGCACTCCTGAAGGACCTGGCAGATGTGTGATGCTGATCTCATGTCCTGGGCTTGTACCACGTGTAGCCCAGGGTTTTGCTGGGTGCTGTTCCTTGTTTTTTCACCAGTAGGAGGTTTCCTGATCAGAGCAGTGAGAGGCATTGATCACCCTGACCATGTTAATGGAGAGACTCCAGCACCAGATAATGATGCATCTCAAAATCTGCTTGCTAGTGAATAATCTCTCTTCCAAAAACAAGGTCTCAGGCTAGTGTTAAGAAGGAATGCTGGAAAGTGGAAGTGCTTGGTTGTGTCTGAGTGTAGCACGACCGAGACCCTGGGAGACACGCTGGAAGCTGACTTGCAGATGGTAAATTAGGAACAAAGAGGAGGATCAGCTTCCACCATTGCCTTCTCACACTTTCTCCTGCCCTGTTTTTCGGTGCTCTGCATGCAGTAAATACATGGTGATTGCTTGTTGTTTTTTTTTTTTTAATTTTGAAGTTAAACGTTTTCAGTTGGAGGAGATCTGCGCATCTCCTAGGTCAGCAGGCACTGCAAGAGCAACCACTGTTTGTTGTGGTGCTCCAAACTGTTTCTGCCCTTTATTTGGTGTTGTGCTTAATGCGTCTGTAAGGGAATTAGCTCGGTAAGCACACGGTACGAGTACTGCTCCTGGCTAGAAGGATAGCAGCTAATCCACAAAAACATGTGCAGCCCAACCTTTTGTGGCTTTCCATTTTGCATAATTCTGCAGAACAGATATGTCAACACTCAGGTGTTTGACAAAGAGCCACTTAAGGGTGTGTGGATGAAACGATAAACCGAGACCGAAGGGGTAGGTGTTGGGACATGCTGTTGGATATCAAGTCTGCACAGAAACAGCTGTTTTATAAATCCGACCTCTCCTTTGTTAATGGAAAACTGACAGCATCCCTGAAGAAAGCAAGTTCAGGAGGTGCGGGGTGGTTTGCACTTTCAGTCACAGTGTAATTGGTTTCTCAGCAGAGTTAGCTGACGTTGCGTTGGGTTTTACATTTGTGCTGCTGGGGTGCAGCACGTTTCATCCCTTTCAGATGTTTTCTCCTTCTCTTTTTTTTTTTTTTTTTTTCCTCAACTAGAGGAGTTGAAAGAGGGTTTTTGTTCCTTCTGGGTTTAAATGCTGACCTTACCACATAAAGTCGTCTGACTTTCTGCTTGGCCTGCCAAGTGATATATGGGAGCATCTGGTAATGAGGCTGGGGTGATTATTAGTTTTTGGGACTTTCCATCCCTAAGATCACGCCTGTCCTGCAGGGTCTCTTGCCTGTCTGCACGCAGCTTGTGTGCAGGTGCCTGATGGTACGGCTGCCCGTCAGACCTTCAAGCTGTTCTTGCTGACCGCACTCTGGACCATTTTGCCCCCGTTTGCAAGGTTTGTACCACTTGGCTTCCTCGCAGCTGCTAGGTCAGCCTGTGGCAGCCATGACCCAGGACCCAAAGCGTGCTTTGTCTCCCTGTCTCAGTTCTTCACCATCGCTTTGCAAGAATTCAGGACGCTTTTCCAGTGGAGTATTAATGGTGCCAAATCCATGAAAATATCCGTGCGTATTGTTGTACTGCTGAGTGTAACTGAATTAGTGGAATACGTGCAACCATTATTGGAGTTCATGCCTGTGATCTGAAGCTGGGCAGCCCCAGCAGGAACGCTCGGTGACCAGCAGCTCATCCGTCTGGGTTTGGCACAGGGTCGGTTTTTGTTCTGCGTTCTGGTTTTTGGATTGGATGTTGTCCAGGCACCAGAGCATCCAGAAATTTCCCCGTGTGTTAAAGCCACCGCCGTCACTCCTCGGTGACTTTGTTCATCCCTAGGACAAGTGTAGGTCACTTCCTTCTGAGAGATGTGATTCAAATTAAATGTTGGCTGAGCTCGGCGATGGGTTGTTGACATACCGAGTGTCAACAAAGCTCAATCAACCGAGCTTGTGGTAAGAAGCCCAGTTATACTTTGAAAAGGTGAACCCCGGTCTGGGTAAATATTTACCCTGTCTAGTGCTTCGGTGCTTTTTCTAAGTAGCTGCATGTTTGGCAGTGGGATTTTACTGTGATTCTGGGGAGGAAGATGAGGGTGAGGGACCAGGTACTGCCCCGGATCCTCGTCAGCTGTCGAGGAGTTCTCATTTTGTAAATCAAAAAGCCCACCCCTGGGAGCTCTCAGTTACTCCAACTGGAGAAGGAGCAGTCCTAAAGCACGGGGCTCCTGCACCCTCCTCTTCCTCCTCCTTCCTCCATCCTCCTCCTCGCTGCCTTCAGGAAGAGTTGGAGCAGGAATAAAAACAGTCCCGAGCGTTTGGAAGCTATTGGCTTGGTGTAGTTTCCTGACTTTCCTTCTCATTATTCTGATTGTTTAAGCTGATTTTCCAAGGTTTTCCTAGATTTTCAAATAGCTGTGTTGTTTTCTCCAGCAATTGTAACAGGACTTTCAATGTCAGCTTTCTCAGAGTGCTAGGAAGCACCAGTAAGCCCATAATGTCATCAAGCTGTTTTCTGGTGTGCGTTGTGCTGTATCCAAAGCAGTCAGCTCTTCAGACTCTGCATGAGACCACAAGGGTGTCTGTATGACAACAGGTATGGCTTTTGAAAACGTTATAAAATCCCATGAAAGGTCAGGGGATTCTGTACATTAACATTTTCTGAGTGACGCCAGGCTGAGCTCCTTGCAGGGGACAGATCCCCCGGGTGAACCTGCGCGTTGAGGTGGTAAAGGAGAGCCTTCTTGAGATGTACGAGCCCCGTGTGTGACTGCTGCCATAACTACCCATAATCTAAATATTCCAAAATAACCCATTTTACAAGGCTGCTTTATTGGGAGTTTCTATTCTTTGCCACTTTATGGGGTTTTCTTTTTTTAAGTTAGGACAATAAGATCTAGCACAAGAGGCTCATTTCTTACACGGGTTGTATTATTTCTATCTCAACGTAGGCGTTTTTCAGTCTGCTAGTAAAAAAGAAAATAAAAAACACAAATTGCTGTCTATGTGCACAAAAAGCTACGGAGGGCCAGAGCTGTGTGCTGACGCCAGCTGGTCGGTCTGGTGGCAACTTGGCCTCAGGACTCTGCTAACCACCTTCACCGTACCTCACAGAGGCACCAGGCTTTCTTCATAGCCCACCTGGGGCTAGTAAAGATCCAAAATACAGTTGTCTGGGTTTTGGTGCTGGAGTTGGGCTGGGCTTCATCTAGACTGGAGCGCTGGCTGGTGCTCAGCGGAACGAGGAGGAGGTGGGAGGAGATGGGGACATTTGCTGTGAGCCGTGCGTGTTTGAGCCATGCATCTGCCGTGCTCTCCCCCTGCTTCCAGGACGAAGCTAATGAAAACCTCTTGCAGGCAGGGCATGTTGCTCGTCAGAGCACTCGAGTGTTCACCAACCTTGTTGTCATGTCCCTTTAGACCCAAAATGATGTGCGAAGGGGGGATTTTAAGGCAGCAAGCTGGGTTAAGAACTCAGCTTTATAATGTACTCAGTACTGATCGTCTCTGTCTGTTTTTGGATATTCGGTGTCAGACCTTCATGTTACTAAAACCACAAAGCTTTCCCATCTTGGGAATCTGAAGGTCTTAGCGTGTGGGTTTGCGGTATATGTGTCTCACTGCGGTGTCCTTGATTGTTCTGGTTTCTCACTGCAGTGTTATAGTTTCTGCTATCCTGGATGTTAGCTGTGGGCACTCTTGGGTAGGCAGGTAATGCTTATAAATTGAAATTGGACTGCACAACGTGGTAAACATATCTGGTGTCATTGGGTTGGCTTGGCTCTGTAGGAAGAACTCCCCCAAATTCATTGCCTGTCAGCACGGCATAAAACCCCATTGCTGCCTTTGCAGGTTTTTGCCTTTTTTCTGAAAATTCTTTCTAGGTCATTTTCAGGTTCTTTGTCTTGGAATATTGCAGAAGCTGGGATTTAGGTTTGTGAAGGTGAGAAGGAGAGGACCTTTTTTGCTCTACCCCGTCGTAAATGGCAAGACCTTCAGGCCACAGCAGGTTCCTTCCCAGTGGGTGTGGACACGTCCCATATTTTGTTCTCCAGTCATCCCAGTGCAAACAATTGTTTAAAACGTTTTCCTGCCTTATCTGCAGTTGTGTTTACAGCTGCCTTTTGTCATTCCCGGCAGCATCTTGCCCCCTCTGCTTCTTGTTTATTTAAGGTTCTGGTGAAATATCCAAATATCCCTTTCATCTGGGGGCACTTGGGAGCCTTTCCCAGCCTGGCTGATCCCAGGGGTCAAGGGAATGAAGCCTCATGATACCGAGATCATGCCAATAGCATCAGATTGTGTGAGTGCTTCTGGTTAGCCAACTTTCCAGAGATGCTCAGCTGCTGCTCCTCGGGGATGGGATTTCTGCCAGATTCTGCCCTCCACCTGTGGCAGGCCTCACGGGTTGTGCGGTTCCTTGTGCCGATGACTGCTTCTTAGCAGGTTCGGTGAGTGTAATGGAAAAATAAAGGCTTCGGGAGGCTCAATTTGTAGTAAAACCTGGCCAGTGGAACGGTTTTTGTTTGGGTATCTAATCAGTGTGATGTCCTTCTTTGTTTGTCTGTCTAGGATGATTTAGAAAGCCATTTTCAGCTTCAAAAACAAACCCAAGCAAAACTGCCTGAAAAACCCAGTGAGGATATATTTGATACTTTTTCCTGGCAAAAATCAAACAGTTTCCATCCTCCTTCAGTTTTAAGCCTTCGGAAGGTTGACGGGTCCCCCTTCAGCACATGTTGCTGCCTGTCCTTGCCCACGCTCGCGTGCTGGTGGGGACGCGGTGCTTTTGGCCGCCCGGGACGCAGGTAGGGCTGCACAGAGCTCAGCCTTGCTTGGCTTTGTGGCCCCACCACAGCCAAATGTGACCTGGGATGACACTCAGAGTAATTGCAAAATTCTGTCTGTAAACAGTCCTTTTTCTTATACTCAGCCCGAAGCCATGGAGCTGTTCGTCTCACCCAGAAGAGCAGGAAAATGCTCCCTGGCTGCAGGAGTGAGGGTTTTTTTCCTAATTTTCTTTGCTACAGCAGTGTTTCCCATTAACCGAAAGCATGCAGAGCGCCTGGATGAGACCTTTAGCATGCGTGCCACACTAAGGTGCGTGTGTATGTATGTATGTGAGATACAAATTGTGTGTGTGTTTATATACACATCTGAAGCCTCACAGCCAGCAGGACGTGGGTCAGCAAAGGAGGGCTTGCCTATTCCATGTCTGCCAGCCAGCAGTTTGCTGGGTAAAAAAGAAGAAAAGGATAATGATAAAGTGAATGACTAAATAGAAAGACAGAACAGCAAATTAAGATTTTGCTGGGAGAGAATCAGAGGGGCCTGATTCAGAGCAGGCCAGGGATGCCTCGCTGCACGGGGGCACGCTGACAGCTGAATGCTCAACTTTAAAAGATTGGGAATGACCTGGGGGGTTAGTGGTATCGCAGAAGACTTATGAGCCAGCCTGCAGATCGTATGAGCCGGTTTAGCCTTTATTTTAGGAATTTGGCATGGAAAGTGTTTACTAGATTTTTCTTTCCTGACTTATTTCTTTTTAACCTTCAGAAAGTCGCTTGATCTTTGTGCGCCTGACTGTGCTGCGTCCAGATGATGGAGGAAGCACCTTCGGCAGCGGCAGCCTGTACAAGCTTAGCATGACACCTAAACATTTTAACTGGCTTTGACAAGCTCTCGGGCCCGCACAAAGGCAGTTCTGCTCCTGCATCACAAAGTGCAAACCTGGGAGCAGCGAGCCCCCGGCGCGGCGGCGCAGGCAGCTGTGCAGCAGCTGGCCTGGCTCACGAGCTGGAAACATCTGGCTGGCCTGACATCCCGCGGACCCCGGTGTCATGGAAAGCTGCGCCGAGGGCTGTCATGCACAGCATCCTTCTGTCGCTGCTCTCGCCTCGTTAAAAGACGTGCTCGCTGGTTCATAATAGCAAAGTTTAAAGCAGAAGGGCTTGGCTTGCATGGAGGGGAGAGTGAACCAACACCTCACCCTTTTCCTATAGCCGTGCCGTGTCTCTTGCCCGTGCCAGAGGCTGAGCCTGATAAACGAGCATTATGAGCCAAAAATATAAAGTAATTCTTCCTGTTAGCCTCAAAATGCACTTGCTAGCACTGTGCCCGAGTGAGTGCTGACCGGACTGCTGGGCAGTTTGAGGCATTTTTCTTCTGATGGCAGCAGTGCTTTTGCTTTCTTGTGGAGAGTGCAGGGGGAATGTTGTTCTGATTAGGGGTCTGTTTGGTGCTCAGAGCAGCAAGTGGAGCTGGGCTCTTTGGCAGCCCCGAGGCACAGCCCAGAACACGGCTGGGGATCTGCATTTTGCTGCTGCTTGGGACCAACTGTGAGCGATAGGGTTGTGTGGAAAATTTAGGTGTGAATGAGTTAAAATTCCTCAATTATTCCCAGCTCTTTTTCCATGGTTTCCATGGTGTTGTACAAAATCACATCTTGTTTCCCAAGCCTGCTCGCCCTGCAGGGTGAGGGCTGCTGGCTCCAACTGCCCAAAATCCGACAGAGCTGGAGGGGCGGCGTGGTGGCACTGCTGGCACCAGAGGTCCCGACGGCACAGGCTCTGCTTGTGAAGACGCTGTGTGCAGGGAGCTGCCGGGTTTTCCGTCCTCGTGCTGCGGTTTTTGTGCTCCGGGGTGTCTGCGCCTTCCAGCCAGGCGAAGGCAGCCAGGGAAACCAAACAAACAGCAACTCCATTTGAATTTTTGGCAAGAACTACGTTAATCTGGAGATGAGATAAGTGGTTTCCCAGGTGCCGTGTGCTGTGCCGTGCGAGTACCTCGCTGCTCTCTGCTTTCAAGAGCCGGGGCTCGAGGGACCTTCCTCCTTCCCCGATCCCATGCACCAGCTGAGTGCATGCTGGGTGGCTTCTCCGCCTTCCAGCCAATCTTCCTCCCTGCATCTGCCCGGTGGGAGATGCTTTCCCATCTGCTGTGTAATGCACAAACCTTACAGATGCACCCTGCAGCAGGAGTTGCCAAAAACACTCAAAATTTTGTTTCCAAAGAGCCGTTTCGCGCAGCGCTGGTGGGTGCCCTGCTTGGAACCCAGCAGCAAGCGCTTTCAGAGCATTTGATTGTGTTTGCGTGAGGTCGTACCGCTCTCCTGACCGTAATTGTAGTGGATCCAATTAATTGGGCAACAGTAGGTGCCTTACAAATCAATAGAAGACCACGGCCTTGAAGCCATAACACGCAGGCTGCCCTGGCTGCCCGGGCAGCACGCTCCCTTGGGGCTCTGCGGCCGTTCGCCGAGGGCTGGGATGCAGCAGCTACTCGAAGTGCATGGGCAATAACCCGACCGAGACTGAGAGCAGCTCCCAGCTGCCGGGCTGCAGTTGGCTCTGTATCCTTCTGGATGCATTGTTTCATGGATGTTACATTTACAGTAGACTTGTTTTTCTTTTAATGGCAATACTCTTTCATTTGGACTACTTGAAGCCCTCCTCCTGTTTCTTTCCCTTCTGTTTTTTTCCTTCCAGTGGAGTGTCATAAAAATTAATCATAGCTGAAGGCCTATTTTAACATCCAGATTTAGAAAACAGGATTCAAAAACCCTTTTGCTGAAAGTAAAAATGCACTGTAACAAGAGGTTTTTGTTTTGTTACAGAGCGAGGAAAAATATTTTTAAAACCATATCTGAACAGTCTATAGCAGGAAGATTCCAAAATGTTAAAGATTTCTGAACATTCCAAAAAGAAAAGAAAAGGGGGTGGGAGTGGATTTCTTGTGGCAAGGGCAGAATGAAGTTTACAGAGCAAGCATCAGTTCTGGTGCCTGACAAATGCCCTCTCCTAACTTCCTACTTTAGGGGTGGTTTTAACAAGTAAATCCTAATCCATTTTTCACTATAACTAGTGCCATCAAAGGCAATGGGTTTATGCAGGACCTGGAAAGATAAAGGGAAAAACATCGGAGAACTGGGAAATGGAATGAATTCAGGTACTGCAGCTGTGTTCTCGATGGAGAGCCTTCAAGAAGCTGCTCTGCTCAGCAGCCTCAGAAGCAGGGACGCCAGTGCTCCCGCTCTCAGCAGAAACATCTGAAAGTGGTGCAAGTGAAAGGTGTTGGGTGGAGGAGAATCAGCAGAGTGGGAGAGCAGCACCTTCTCCAGCACATTGTGTTTCATGTTGTGTGCTGTGGAAGCCACGTGCAATTGTTGTTTCCCTCATGGCTAACAGACCACGCCAGGCATTCCTAAAACTCTTTTTGAACGTAGTAAAAGGAAGCCTCCTCCTCAGGAGAAGATCTAACAGTGGCTGGAGCGAGCCTTTAGAGGCTGGAGAGCCCCCAGTTCTTCATTTCGTGGGGCAAGGGAGGAGCTCCAAGTGGAGCAGCAGAGCCCTGAAGCCCTTGGCTGGAGCCCTGCCTGGCTGCAGGAGTTCCCGGGCTTCGAGGAGGGCTGCGTGATGGAGCTCACGCCGTCCTGGGTGGACTGGAGAAGATCCAGGTGGTGAGGAAGCATGAGCAAAGCACAGATGGAGGAAAACAGACCAGGCAAGGGAGGAGAAAATATGGCTAATATCAAGTCGCTGAAGCTTGTGGTGTCTCCCTTCGTGGCCCTCCAAAGCAACCGTGCGCTGTGCTTTTTGAAGTGTGCAAGTGCTTTGATAATATAAACGCTAAAATAAGAAAAGAATTGCTATTGGTATGCAGGAGAAGGAACTGTGACCTCCATATGGAGGGGGACGTAGCCCAGCTGGCTGAAAATGGGGCTGAAAAAAGACTATGAAGGCTAATTAAAATGTGAAAAACTGAGAATTCATGCTAATAGACAGCAGATCTCTGTCTGGCGCTGGTTCACAGCTAAATTTGATTTCCTTGGGAAACGAAAGGAACTGATTTAAGATCCTTACCTTGCACTGACATTGATACTTTTCAGCGTTTTAACCAGTGTGTTCCCAGGGAAGTGTTGGGTTACTGCAGGTCTGCCTGCCCGCAGAGGGAAGTCCGCAGCAGGAACCTCTTACTGCCGCTACCAGTCAAAAATTCAGCACAGGTGTCTGCGTATACGGTGTTAAACTCAGCTTTGACCTTGTTCTACCTAACATCTGGCTTGTGTTTCTGGCTTTCCCTTCCCGTGCCAACAGGTGCAGCGCACTGCGGAGCTCAGCCTGCGCTCGGTGCGGCACGCAGCGCACGCTTTCCGCGGGTCTGGCTGGCACTAGCGGCGTGGCACACCTGCACCAAGCGACCTCGCAGCAGGCAGCAGACAAAATAACTCCACTAAGAGTGTCTTTAGATGGGCATCTGGGGAGGTAGTTGTTCCTTGAAGTTTGTTCCCTGTGGCTGATTTCTGGTTTGGACATGCACAGGAAAGTCCATGGGCGAAGCCACCTGCCCGTGGGCAGCACGACAGGTCCCCAGGTGGATGCAGCCATCAGGGTGTCCCCTTGGTTGGGTCACTGCCCACACGTGGCTGCAGAATGGGACCAGGGGTAGTCGCACGAGGAGTTGCTCCTGGTGACAGTGCCAGCCCAGAGCTGCTTCTGTCACCCGTTTAGTTGGCAGCTCTGGCTGGAGCCTCGAGTTTTGTTCCCTCAGCATTGTCTGGGGAGCTCGTGCTCATAATGCTGTGGCCGAGGTTTCTGCATGGGGGAAGTTCTCCCTCTAGGCTAAAGTCATGTACCGGCAGCTGATAATATGGAAGAGCAGTCATGGCTCGGGCAGTAAATATTGTACTTCCCCAGGCCGACAAGGAGCCTTCACAGGAGAAGACTTGGATGTCTTCTCCAGGCCAGCACAAAGACCAAGCGTGCTTTTGGCCTTTCTCTGCAGCAGGCTGGTGTTCAACCTGAAGCGTTTAAAGCCAAGCTGCTATAAAACCTCTTCTTGTGGTCTGTATTTAAAAAACCTCTTTTTGTGGTCTGTAATTAACATGTGTCCATGGAAGGAGCAGAGCTGGTGCTGGTCTGGGGGTTTCCTCTGAGCAGCCAGGGAGCACCTACCCCTGCTACGTCTCCCCTGCTCCGTTTATTGAGGGTTTTGTCTGCCTGCGCGGGGCCGTGGGCCGGTGTTTGTGACAGAACGAGCTGATTAAGCTGCTCTGAGTCACACAGAAAATATTCATTTGTTCTCCCTTCTGTAACATGAGTGGGGTATTAACAAAGAGCAGTTAGCCGTGTTTGAAAAGTAGCAATGAGTTAGCGGTAGAAACATAAATACGTGGTGCGTTACACGTTAAACTGAAGCGAATTTATGGGATGCGCAGAAGCTGCCTTGATCAGCTGTCCAAAGCCTCTGCACTTGAAATAGCCAGAGAAACCACCGTGAGACGGCATCGCACTGTTGGGGATATTCGGTGAGGCACTTGGTGTGGTGAAGCAAGGTTTTATGTCGCAACCTGGGTAGCTGTTACAGGGGTTTAATCAGGGGACGGCAATTCTGGAATTTGCTGTTTGTAGGAGATGGAGAGAAGGTGACCTGCTCCCTCTGGTCTCTTGGTAGGGGGAAAAGCTTTGGTTTAGGTGATAGGGCTGTATGCGGGAAGTGGGCTGGTGTTTGGATTCCTTTCATCTAGCCGTCTACTGATGGGCAATTGAAAATTTAAAATATTTAATCTAGATGTCAGTTGCCTTTTGTTCTGGAAGGATATCGGTTCTGGCAGAGGCACCTTTCTTTGACGGCTTGGTTGTGCAGGGAAGTTTATGAGTTGCGTTACAGCCACTAATGAGCATTAATTCCCTGGGCCTGTCAGTTCGTAACAAGGCTCAAACTGATAACTGGCAATCGGGCTTCATGTCCTGCGCTGAAAAGTACAGTGGCTTTCCTGAGTAATGAAGTTAAAATACCAATAAAAACTTAGGAAAATATGCTCCCTCCTCTTTTATTGTTGTCTAATAACTTTATATTACCACAGTGCCTAGAAGACCCAGGAGCATGACTCACTGGGCTCGTATTTAAAAACTGTGATTGCGCAGTCCTGCTCTGAACGGCTTTCCAACCAACCTAAGGACAAAAATGCTCAGCAGATCGAGAGGAAGCGCCTCAAACCAGCTCCTGAGATGTGATGGCAACATGCTAATGGCCGTGCCCGTATCCAGCCCAGAAGCAATGCCCAGTCCCTGTGTCAGCACAAACCGCCCGTGTTTCTTTGGGTGAGCTCAGTAGCATTCCTTGAGCATTTATCCCCTGGGTAGGAAATGGAGATTATAGAATTCCTTTGCCTCGTAGCTTTGGGAGGTAAAAACTTTTAAAGTTCACTGTCAAGTCTAAAAACCTCAGCGAGGATGCTTACGTGCAGATTAGAATGAGGGGGAATTGTGTTTTTCTTTGCCTTTTTTTTTTTTTTTTCTATCAATTCAAAGCTGATGTTTTGTGCCTCTGGGACCTCGGGCCGCAGTGTGAATAGCTGGCAAGAAGCGCGATCCGGCTGGCATCGGGAGCGAAAGGGAGGAAGGCTGACGGGGAGCGATGAGAGAGATGAAGCAATAGGGGCGAGAAGAGTTATGGGCGAGCTGGAAGGAGGGGATGATACTTGAGCCTTCATGCAGAAGAAAAGCCAGCAGAGGGATTTAGGAGGACAGCATGTAGCCCGGCTCAGATCCCCTGGAAAGGAAGGATCCGAGTAGCTGAGCTGGGCTGAAAGCACAAAATTTGGAGGAGGCAGATGGGCGATGAGGGCTGTGGCATAGGACAGTCGGTCGCTGCTCTCCCCACGCTTGGCTCACGGTATAGATCACGTTACAGCAGCTTTGCACCCAGAGCTGTGGCTTGTCTCACCAGCAAGATGTATAAATTTCTGTCGTGTTTTGTCATGTTGAAATGTGGATTGTTTACTCTTTCACTTCTTGCATCTCCATAAGAAAAAGGAATGATGACAAAAGCGAGGCTGGAAATATGTTGAATGGCTTTTTCGGTAAAACAAAGCTACCCCCAAAACTTCTTCCTAGCCTGTTTGAACATAAATAATCTACTTAGTATTTTACACCACGTGTTACCACAGGCAAATTTCTGATGTAGGACAATGGGGCTAATACTCAAGTAGCTGTTATTTGAACCACAACCTCCGACTGCTGAACTTCAGAGCGCCAGAAAAACAACAGCATTGCTTGCAAAGAATGTCTCTGAAGAGTTTAGTTTGCTTATTCGTCTCCTCACGCTAACGATATCCAAAATTACAAATGAATGAGGGAATTTGATTTTAACAGCACCATTAAACAATCATGTAAGAAGACAAATTCATTCTTTCTTGCTGGTGCTTTGAGCTAATGTGCTGTAGGAGAGCATGAGGTTTTTGATTAGATCTAAAGCTGGCTTGTCTCGCTCTCCCATTATTAATTGGAAGCAAACTTGGTAATGCAGAATGCAGATGAGTCTTTTGTTGGTATTTTTAAAGTAATTAATATACTCTGAAACACTTTTCAAGAATGTGCTTTTCGCTGCAGAGCCAACGCAGAGCAACTCAGTTCTGTAATGCTTTTTTTTTTTTTTTTTTTGTTCCTTTAAAGTGCTCCTGTCAACCCATAACCTCACCTTTCGGCTGTTTTCCAGCCATGCCACACCAACACCAAAGTTATATTTCCTCATTTCCAAGCCCTTAGACCATTTGGAACACGTTCCATTGGTGTCCAGTGGGTTCTCGTTCCTCTGCCAGGTGTTTCTGAGGGCTGTGTATTTTATGGTGTTTGCAGAGAAGTGCAATTGAGTATAGAAACCTTATCAATTAATTTAGCATCCCAACACTGCTTTTTAAAATATTACTATTTTTTAATATTATTATTATCTGTAATTTGTATATCCAGCCATAACTCCATGGTACATCTGAGTTTCATATCCAGCTTCCTATTTCATGGTACCTTTACATATATATACGTATATATTTATAGATATATGTATAAAATAAAGCATCTTTATTACTTATGCAGAGTGAGGAACGTCCCTCCTTCCAAAGCAGACTCACTTCTCGGTGACTGCAGGCTACATTACCCTGGTAATTCCCATTGTGTTCTCTTGACATTCCAGAGCATTCTTGTTCAGCACTTCCAGAGAGGGTTCTGCATGTTGCTGCAGAGCAAACCAGTGCTTTTGTGTGTGTGTCTTTGTTGTTCTTTATTTTGCTGACAGAAACCAAGGTATATCTGATTCATTCTGGTAAGGCATGCTTTCACTATTGTTTCGCAGGTTATTTTGAGGTATGTTTTCCCCCAGGGTTTTTCCTCTCTTCGCTTTTTGACCTTTTAGCATCCTACAAGCGATCTTCTTGATTAAACGTAGCAAGTCCTAATGGGTTTACATGGTGTTTCTCAAATGAGGGTAATTTGAGGACTTCAGATTGATGCGGGGAGGGAAACGGTGATTGTTCCAGACTTAGTGCAAGGGATAAAATGGTATTTCTCCACCCCACTCCTCTGCTCCCCCAGGACGGGAGCCCACAGACACCGTCCTGGTTGTTTGTCACGTTGGGCAGACACGTGAAGGGTTATTTTCAGCAACATCTGTGTTGTGATGCTGTCCTAGAGACCATTTTGCTGGAGATAATTTCTCCTTCTGCATCCATCCGCCTGGCTGTAGTATATTTCGCGAGATGGGTGGCAAACATCTGCTGGCTGGGCTGTGCAAAGCCTCTCGCTGTGGACACACAACAACAGGAGAGTAGATGAGGTTAATTCACTTCGAGGCGTGACAACGTGCAGCCTTGCCTCCAGGCCGAGAGCTGCAGAGGCCAAGAGCCACAAGGTGCTTTGTTAATCAGACATGCTCTCTTAATCAGACCTCCGGGGCAGCGAATGGAAAGAGCAGCTCTGGCTCCTCGGCACGATGCAGCTGCGTGGGGACCAAACGTAACTCCCACCCGTGTGGGCCTGAGGGCCGTGGGCTGGACCGGCTGCGGAGCATCCCCAGCTGCAGCCCAAGAGCTGCGAGGCGGGGAGATTTGATGCCATTATTTGCATTACTGAGTATCTTAGAAGTAGTCCCCAGGACAAACTCTTCTGTACATCTTAGTACTAACAGCCTGAGCATGGAGGACCGGTGGTTGCTCCTCCAAGAAAGCCTACTTTCACTAGAATTGTTCTCAGACAGTGTGTGCTCAGAGCTGCTGTGGTCACAGTCCCTGTCTTGAGCTAGCTATTATTTTTCTAAGTGAACGGTTTATTCGTTTCCCTCACTGTCATTTATCTTTTTGACTCGGTTTGATTAGAAAGACTGAGTTTAATGGTTAGATCTACTTTTAGCCAACACTTGGTATTTTTCTGACTCGGTACTGATAAATGTTAATCGAGTGAAACCTGAATGAGAACAGAGAAGCAGGTGAGGTTTTGAACAATCTTTAGGGAGCCCTTTGGGCTCCCCAGCCGTGGAGGTGATCTTCACAGGCGCAGCCGGGCATTGGGCGAGCTTAATTTGATGCTGCAGCATTTCAAAACTCTGGATGTTGTATGAAGATTGTGTTCACAATAGCACGAAAATGAAACATGTTTGTTTTGAAACAGTTAGTGCACTGCCATTACAAAACCTCTTCAGATGAGGGATGTCATTTTTAGCCCTAGCGCTGGGAGCAGCTGTGCCACTTGCTCGCAGGGTTCCTGGGAGGGAGGCTGCACGTCCCCACGTGCTGCTCCCCCGCGCTTAGCGTGTCAGTGCTTTTATTTCGTGGTGCTTCGCAGAGCTCAAACCAGATAGCCAGGAAACCACGGCATTCGAAAGCGGCGCTGATGAATTTGTTGGCCTTTTAACCTGACCTACAAAGTAATTTGTTTCTTCAATTAGTTTTACAGCACTTCAGCTCGCTTGGAGCCGCTGGGCTGGGGAGGCACAGCAGGATTTCTGCCGTCCCTCGCACAGGAGGCAGATGCCAGCTCTTTCTCTGGGCTGGTGTGCTGTTCTCCAGGCTCTGTGGCTGGAGAGGCTTTGCTTTGCTCTCAATTTTCTCCACTCTGCTACAAAGCTCCTCTTTTGGGAGCTTTTCACTAGCTGCAGCACCCATGAAAAGGGCTTGCAGCCCCCCATGCATCAGCCCGGCTGCCTGAGCGGCCTCTCTGTGCCTCTGCCAGCAGCTGGGGGCCGGATCCTGCCCGTCCCCAACCTGATAGCTGCAGAAATAAATAGAAACACGTGTTGTGAAGGCAAGAATTTAAAGTGCAGGAGGTTCGGAGTTGGCGTTTAGGAGCTGTAACGCCAGCATCAGCGGCCCTGTGGTGCCAACGTAGTGTCCGGTAAGTTCAGCTGTTTGTCCCCTTTGTCCTTCAGACCTCTTGTGTGCCACTGCCTGGAGGTAACAGGTCCACAAACAAGGGGAAAGGAGGGGGGCAATGACAATTTTAAATGGGTTTCATGGTTTTCCTTCAGGAAAGCTAATGCTTGTGGACTCCCACCTGCCGACAGCTCTGCTTTTCCCTCTTCAGCTTTTGCAGACCCAGCTAGAAACCAGTGGGACAAAGCTGGGTCCGAGCGTGATGCAGCCAGCAGTTTGCTGAGCCCACCTCCTGCCGGGGCAGGATCTGGCCCCTCCTGCAGCCCTCTGCGGCTCGCAGGCTGTGTGTGAGCCAAGGGGAGGGACAGGGCTGGGCGCACGGCAGCAGCAGAGGGGCCTTTAATGATTTTAGCAGGGAGTTTTACAACCTGCAGCTTAACCAGCCGCTCTTTTAACTGGTAGTCCATGAAAGGAGTTTACTCTCCTCTGCTATTTAAAGGATGCTTTTGATGCCATGGGTTTTGTTCTCAGGGCAGTAACAGGGTTGATAACCTTTGGAGCTGCTTTTTGAAGCCCATTCATTCTTCCCTTAGAGTGGTGTGCATGCATTTGGTGTGGGTAGGTATTTGTGAATCAGATACCTGCCATCGAGTTTATTCGGCATGAAAAAGAAAACCCTATCCTGGTGAAGCTGCCCAGGCTCCTGGCGGGTGCAGCACCAGGCAGAACGGAGCATTGGGCTCCTCCCTCCATCTGGTGTGAAATCTCTGATTTTATGGAGTGGAAATACCTGGGGAAGTGCCCAGAGCAATGAGCCGCCAGGCTGCTGGTGTAGCCGGGAGGGCTGGGCAGGCTTCTGAGCCGAAACCCAAGTTTCGGGGTTGGGATGTGTGTTTAATAACTGTCAAAGAGTTTTTAATACAGCGGCTATGTTTCATGAATAGGAGGTCGCTACATAAAATTTTTGCCTCTTGGCGAAAACCGTGTTATAAAGATGTACTTGCTCTAGGTTTAAAGTGTTAATTATGTGGTATACTGAATTGGATTTAAAGGTCCCTGAAGACCTTTGAATCTCAGTAGCTAATGAGGCTTACAGAAGAGGGCTTGAGAGAGAAAAACTTACTGGCAGTGAGTAATACTGGTGAAAGAGCTCCAGGATTGAGCAAGTTTTACAGAGGATAATTAGTAATGATTGCATCAGCGTTTGGGGCTTGTGCTGATCTCCAGCTCCATCTTCCATGATCTGCGTGTTAGCGGCAGCCGGCTGTGGGCACCAAGGTGGTCTCTGTTGGGATATCAAACCTGAGCGTGATAGAAATGACTGTTCTGGTGCAGCGCAGCCACCCAGTTGTGCTGGGCCAGGCGTCCATATGCTGCTGCCATGCATCCATCCTGCTGGTGCTGGGTTTGGCAGAGCTGGTGTTCGGGCTGTCCACTGCCACGATGCTTAACCGTGTCCTTGTTCTTCCAGCTGGCCTTGCTGAACTTCTTTCATCCTGAAGAAAAGCTGCACGTTGGAGAGGAAGGTAGACGTGTCCGGCGAAATAAAAGGAGTAAAGGCAGCGAGGGGCCAGACGGTGAGTGTCACTTTGTTCCTTGCTGCTGTGCTTGGTGCTTTCGCACTCATAATCAGAAGGACGACCTTTTTTTCTGATCATGGTTATATGCAGAGATCTGTATGTGGGGGGGGGAGGTGTCATCTGTGGCTTATAATAGTCTCTATATAATTTTGATTGCCTTCAAGATTATTAGTTCCAGCAGTCTTTTTTTCTACAACTGGAGCTCTAATAAGCTTGCACAAATTAATGCTACTCGGTACTCTTGTTGTTTGCTCTTCTTCTCTAATAGTGAGGCTCTGTGCTCTATTAAGGTAGTAATTTCTGCTTGCACACCTGTGTTTGTTGCTCTATTCATCTGTCTTAGCTTAAAATCCTCAAGTAGCTACTCACAGTCTAAAAAACAGCTGTGAACATCTGCATCACAAAATGCTCTAATTGGGTTTCACAGCAGAGGTTCAGCACCCACAAAGTAAAATTATTTATCTGTGGTCTGATAAACACAAAAGCAAGGATCTGTGACTCCAACCACAGGGGTGCCAGGGCTTCTCAAGGCCTTGGTGCTGGCTGATGGCCAGAGACCTCTCTGGTGTGGCGGCACTGCCTGTCCTCGTGGTCAGCAGGACGTCCCTTGTGCTGTCACCATCCCTCAGTGAGAGCTTTGTCCTCCTGGTGTCCAGCGGTGTTATGCTGGGATGCCAAAGCACTTTCCTTGTGGTCATGTTGTTTTGGACCTTCTGGTTGAGTTTGGATGTGGAGTCTGAGGGCGCCTCCCCTGCAAGGACCATCCCTTCACCTGCTCCTAAATGGGATGGGCTGTTTTATTTTTTTAAGTGTTTTAATTGTCAGTCTGGAAGGCTCTGGGATGTAGAGCCCATTCCTGATGTCAACCATTCCTGCATTCAACTGTGACTTTAAGCAAAAATGCTGCTACTGCTGCTATCCTGTCCCTAGCATCAGGAGCTGGTATGTGAAACAGGTCAGAAATTGAACTAAGGGGTGCATTAGAGCAGATTTAGAACAACGGCTTACTGAGAGTGGGCCCAGCAGCCAGATCACATTGCCCCTGTCAGACAGGGTCTGCCGAGCAGCAGCAGAAATGTGTACGCATCGCCCAGCTCTGCCTTGGCACTGCCTGACAGCGAGCAGCGAGGCTGCCTTGCGTGAAGTAGAGCAAGAAGTAATTAAGGAGTGGTCTGTGCGTGGCTTGGTGCCTGCTCGGCTTGTCAAGTCCTGACGGCGTTTATAAACTTCTCAGCTCTCATTAGGCTTCCCCCTCGGTTTCCAGGCTCCGTGAGCTCCCCATCCTCCCCTCGCAGTTTTGCGGTGGCTCCACTCCAAGAAATAGCTTCATGAAACTCCCAGGATTCCTCCTCCCCGAAACGCTGACAAGTATGATGCATTTGGTACAGCCTCACTGAGTGATTCCAGCTCAGTGTGGTCCAAGCGTCTTCAGCGTCGGTGTCGGCCTGATGCTCAGATGGCTCGGGGAGGATCCGGAGCCTTTTGCACCGACTCCTCGAAATCTATTCCAGTATCTTCGCCAGGCGCTTGTGCAAGTAGCGAGTTTCCACTCGATGGGAACTGTGTAAATTTAGCGCTGCCGGCAGATGTCTGGTGGAATTAGCCTCGTCCATTAGGCTGTCTGAGTGCTGGCTTCGTACTGACAGATGTGCAGAGACTCGTGGTGCTGTGAGAAGTAGCTGCTGAAAACTGGTGGACCAACGGGGGCTTTTCTTGTCCATGTTGGCCTAAGTGAAAGTGTGCGCTGCCTTTGTAATGCCTCGGCAGCCTCCATGCCTGTCCCACATTCACTCCATGTTCCCTCAATGCACCAGGGCTCAATCATGCCAGCAATCTAGCACGGTTCCACCAATTGTGTGGTTTTTTTTATGTTGTTTTTTGACCATGTAAGTTAATGGGGATGGGCAGAAGTGCCATGGTGACAGGTTGTTCTCCTGCTGAAATGAGCAGGATGGGCTGTGCTGGCAGGTGATGGCTTAGTGTTTGGCCATCTCGGTTTTATGAGGTAGGGAGGCATTTAACAAGTGTAAGCTGTCAGGGTAGGGATTGTTCTTGTAACAACCATAAAATCAGTAAACAAACAAAAGAGCTTTCTTCCCCGTGTGACTCCTGGGGTTTGTTTTAGGTTTGCGTGCAGGAATCTGTTTTTCAGAGAAGGAAAATGAATCATTAATATAAATACACACACACACAAATAAATGATTGTTACAGTATTGATAACACCACTCGCTTCACGAGTTTTACAAAGGAAAAGCTGATCAAATCTTTGATCTCCAAAGAGCCTCCCAAAGATAAAAGTGGATGCACTGCAACTTCCCAGAAGGAAGGAGATGTGCTTTGCACTTGAGGCCTCGCTAATATTTGTCTGGAATTAATTTTGCCAACTTTCAAGTCCCTTCACACATGCAGCGAAAGGCTGGGGCGATGCAGAGTGGGAGAAGCCGTGGCTGCAGGGAGGCTGCGAGGCCTCGCCTTGCAGCTGCTGGGGTCCTCGCCAGCTTTTCCCACCGGTACCAACAAAGCGATGGGCTGGATTGTGTATAGATGTCAAAGATAATCTGGTTCTTTTCCTAAAAGTTTGGTTTCTTTTAGGAAAATGAGCTTTGGCAGCAAAAGGGGCATTCTAAGGAGGGGTCAGACCTGGTCCCATCCCCGTCCGCAGGGCAGGAGGTTGGGGTGCTGGAGGCCGCCGGCAAAGTGCCCGGCGTGCTGCCCCTGCTGCTTTCTGAAAAACCCCACAAAAAGCTGCGGGCAGCAGGGCAAGGCCATCAATCACACCCCATCACTGACAAACATGACTTGAGTGCTTCAAGAGCTCCTCCTCGGCGGACTGCTCACTTGTCATGTTTTACGAGCGTGTTTGCTTAATTTTTTGTTTGTGCCCCTCCATGCGCGGTGCCCTGGAACCGCCTGAACAAAGCCAGGGTCGTGTCCTGGGAGGAGCAGGAGGCTCCTCGTGCCCGGCCCCGTGGCTTGCCCTGCTCCTGCTCTCCCTTTGCTGGTTCCAGCCGTGCCGTGCCGTGGGTTCCTTCGCCAGGGGCCAGCGGCATTAACAGGAGGCTGGTGCCTGCCCCAGCCCCGAGGAGCACAGATCATGTTTCAAGCCAGCTTCCTCTACATGCCTCCAAAACCAACGTTTGCACAGCTTTAAAAGCTGTACCAATTTCTTTCGACTTCTCAAGGCGCAGGGTTATCCTCTTTATGGCTCCATTTTATGGCGCTCCACGTTACCGGCTCCACCTGCCGCTTAATTTGCCCTAGTTCACTAAAACTTGACCCTCTCCGACGTCTCTCTTATTTTCCTCTTTTTGCCCTCCTGCCTTTTTGTCTCGGTGTATTTATGCTGCTGTGGAACCGCTGTAGCTCCCAGATTAACAAATCATTCTGGAGCTGGTAATTAGCAACAGTTGTGCTAAAAGGAACCATCAAGAATGTTAAATTAGTCCACTTTTAAATAAACTGTGTATGAAATGTTAGATCTCTATTCCCAGAGCAACAGTAAAAATGCTGCTGGCTCTTTGCTAACAAAGCCAAAATATGGGAGTAGCATGGTTGTAACTACAGAGACAATTCCGTGCTCTTGAGGTTATAAATAATGACAGAACATTTACAAAGCAGATGTCAATAGGACTCTTTAAAAAACATTGTTTTAAAAAAACTAGTTTCTTTTTCTCCTACTTTCATCTCTGTTCCCAGTTAGAACCCTGCAGTGCCGCTTTCCTGGTTTGTTTGGTTTTTGCTTCTTGGTTTGGGGTTGGTTTTTTTGTTGTCTTTTTTCTCCCTTCCTAGGTTTTTTCATATTGAGCTTGGTGAGAAACATAAATGATTGTTATCCATTCTTTGATTCGGAGCATGGCAGCTGGAAAGAGGCTGAGCAGATGGCTGTCCTTAAGCTGACAACAATTTGGTTCCTACTACTTTGGCAGTCCTTACTGCTGAGGAAAGTCCTTGATGAGAACTCACTGCTTTTAGCGCTGTGAATGGTTTCTGCTGAAATGAAACTTCAGTTCCTCTCACCAGGATGGCAGCAGCTCGAGAAGAGCCCTGCTTCTATCTGGCGCTGGGGGAACAGCGCGCTGGGGCTCCCCTGGGTGCCAGCGGGGTTTTGGTGGCAGGTAGCTGGCCCCGAGCCCCCGCCCCGCAGGGACAGGCACCTGCGGCTGCCCGTCCCCACGTCCCCTCCTGCGGGGTCTTGCTGGCAGTGCAGCCAGGCTGTTTTTGTACGGATCACAATAGCGACCTTTCCTGCTCGCTTCCTCTCCTCTGGAAAGGGAAGATACATCCCTCCGACTCCAGAGCCCAGAACAATCGGTTCCTTTGTGTCGGCCCTGTGCAATTCCCCAAAGTCCAGGAATTCTCAGAAACGCAGATGTATTGAGGGCGATAGAGCCTTATTGTGCTCAGAAACCATGGTGATGAGCACTCAATAAATAAAGAACATTTCCTGGATACTGGAGCGGAGGAGACAGTCCCAAGGAAAGGCTCACCAGAAAATACTCTTCTCTAACTTTTTTTCCCCCAGAATTTCTCTGATTTCCCCCAAAATGGCAGAAGGGAGGAATTAAGGTATGCTGTAACAGATTTTTCATTCTTCCTGCACAAGGACCATCTCTTTCTCGTGATATCACAGTCAGTATTTTTTATGACTATGGCTAAAGCTAAGACTACAGCTTATTACAGATCCTTACCTACATGATACACCTAGGTTTATTATAGTAAGGTGGGCTATTTGTGTAAGGTCCCTTATCTTGGGCACTTTTCTTCCATGAAGACGCGTTGATAAAAACATAGAAAACTAATTTTAAACCCTGCTCTTGTGTCTGTGCTTGTTTCTAACCGCTGTTTCCACAGAGACAGATCCAGAGAAGCTTAACAACTGTCTGAAAATTCAGAATAAGTTCAGGTCACGGTTTTCAGCTCTCTTACTTACGCTAGTGTCAGATTAATACCTAGTAATTTCTGGAAACAAGTGAAAATAAAGGGGGAAATTATATTCAAGGGGGTCTTCTTGCTCCAGGTGTAACTTGTAAAAGGCTGTATTTTTAGACAGCTGAAACTCTTTCAGCTTATCCTTGGCTTAAACCACTCCAAATTAATTTCTTTAATACTGAAATTACTTTGAAGCCAAATTCACTGCAGTGTCTGTTAAAAGTCTTTGCTGAAGCCTGGCTTGGGAAACCATAGGGAGTAATTTTCCATGCAGCAGCATGATGTGGTGGGTGCTGATGGAGTCCGGATTTCTTCTTGAACTCTGCTGGTATGTAGCTACCCCAGTAGCCTTCCCTTACACTTCTGACCTGGCTTGTTCCAAAAGAAGCTCTGCTTCCTTACTCTTAATATTCATAAAGACGTGATTGGGTGCTGTTGATTTGTTCCATTCATAAAGCTTCCTCGGGGTGTGTTTGTCCTTCTGGCACTTCTCCATTTGTCTCCTGCCTGCTTTGGATGAGCTTGGTGGACCACCATGGAAAGATGTGGAGATGCTGAGGATGCTTGGAGGGCTCGAGAAGGAATCCCCTGGTCAGAATTCCACCTAGATTGCATTTTCAGATACTTGTGCTGATCCAGCCTTGTCCTGATGGATCCTTAGTGCCTGACCCAATGTTGTGTGCTGCTGCAGCAGGCTTTGCTGAAACTCCAACTAAACTTTTCAACTTCTTTTAAAAGTCCATGTTGAGCAGGGTCCAACATCATTAGAAGTGACTGGTGATTCCATATGAATTCCACTTGTGGAACTGGGGCTTCTCATAATGCCTCTGGTCAGATGCTGACTTTTTAAGAATCTCGGTTTCTCCTGTTACAAAACATGGTGCGGACTAATGAGACGAGAACAGATGTTACAGCAAGGCAGGAATGCGATTGCATCTGAGCTGTGTGTGCATCTGGACCGTGGATGCCCTGTACCAGGCATTACAAATGCTCGACGAGACTAGTAGCTGGTGATTTCTTTCCCACAGTACGAGAGAGGCTCTATTGTCTGTCTTCCTGAAGTATTTGCAGCTGAGCTTTGATTTCTGTGAGCAAACCAGATCGCTGGCCACATCCACGAGTACTTTGCAGGCAGACACAAGCTTGCTCAGCACATGCTCCGAGTGCATCTGGTCGCCGATCAGCTCTGACACAAAAGCTGGGTGACTGGTGCTGAGCCGGGGCGTGCAGACCTTCCCAAACGCCAGGGCTTGGAGTTCAGGCTCAGCGTCCTGCTGCAGCAATGCCAGGGGATCTGCCTTGGGCAGATCTTGGGCAGAATAACCCTATTTTCTGTCCGTGGCGGCAAGGGCGGGACCGAATGGCCAAACCCAGAGCTGCTGCTCTGGTGACGGGAATTGTGAAGTTGTCTTCAGTTGTGGCCTGTCTCAATAAAACTCCGCTCAGTTATAGTAGACCAGATACATTAACCATAAAAAAAGCAAAGTACTGTTGCACAAAGCTAAAGAACACCACCACCGAGAAGCTCTTTGGGGAAAAAGTTGTGAATGAGGCACGATAATTCCCTGTTTTCATTAGGGCTTTGTTAGCCATGATGTATAGCAACATTGTTGGATTCATAACCGATCTCGTTAACACGAGCAGGATTCGGTTAAGTACGTTAATCTATTTGCAATGATGTGAATGGGTAAACTCAAGGGTTGGCTGAGCCAAGCAGCAGTTCCCTGTGTCACAGAGGCTGTAAGGATGAGGCCATGCAAAAGGCACGGGCTTCCCAAAGAGAGGTCTCTGTCCCTTGGATTTCTTGAAGGCTGCTTTTCAGATTCATACGACTCCAAGTGTACGTTTGTCTTTAGATATAGATCCCATGCTATTCGGTGCAATTAAACCATCAGATTGCAGGCAGCTGTTCGGTGCTGCAGAGGTTTGCGATCCAATTAGCCGGAATTACATGCAGCAGGAAGAAAAACATGTCAGCTTGTGCAGAGATGAGATAGCTGAGCAGATTTCCTCACACCTGCCCTTGATTCCTGGTGGATGGCTGTAGCGGAGAGGCATGCGTTTAAAATCTCCAGCAAACAATTTCAGAGAGTCTTTAATACGCTCGGTTAAAACCTTGCTGCAGCGCCACTTGGGAATCATTTCTACTGGAATTCATGACATATGTTAGTTGTTTATCTTAGTGGGATATGACTTAAAATGTCAGAATGTTTTGTGTTAAGCAACAACCGAATAAAACAAACAAAATAAAAACACAGCTGTAATACTACGCTTTAAATTGTTGTATTCAAATATGCGGTATTGATAAAGTAAGCAATAGGGTGCAGTGCTGTATAGAAAATGAGCCTCGTGGGTCCAGCCAGCAAGACAAGAAAAAGCCTTTAGATACTTGAAATAGAACTAGTAATGTTGTTTGTCAGCTCTGCTGTAAAGATCCAGCTTTTGGAATCCAACCTAAGTGCCTGAAGGAAAACACAAGGCACATCATATTCTTCTTCCATAGCCAGTGAGAGTGCGGAAAAAGAAATATGATGGCCACAGGTTCTGGTGTGAACCCCAGGAACTTGGCTGGGACTGATTATGTGGGAACGGAGCTAAGAAGGGTGGAGATTTATGTTTGATTGTTTTTTTTTGTTGGTTTTTTTTTGAGAAGTCAGTGCAATGTTACTTTGCCAGCAACAGTGGCTCTGGAGTTAATTGGGAGCAGGATTTTGTCTTTGTTCATGAACACATTTGTGCTGCGATGTGCTTGCACCTAGTCAGTGGAGACTGGATTTAAAAAAACAAGGCAAACCTTCATGTTATCAGTAGGCTCTCCTGAGGTCTTGCCTCATCTAAGTAACGCATATATACACACGTGCAAGGGTAGAGCCCAGTGCCACCTCAGCTCCGGCCAGCCATCCCTGGGGCTTCTGTTCTGGGGCTTCTCTTGCCTCAGACTGAAGATTGAGGGATTTCATCTCAGTTTGCTGAAATTTTTCATTTTTTCAAGCACAGTAATGAACACGAGAACCTTCAGTACAATGAGACATTTGACTTTCAGCTATTCTTGTGGCGTGGTTTCAAGGGCTATCTCAAACTGTTTAGTGGTTCACCATGGCCAGAAGAGGGAGGACAGAGCCTGGTGCTGTCCATGGAGCTGTCGTGTGTCGGTCCGTGCGTGTCCCCCTGGAGCAGTGTTGCAGGCTGTGCCCTGAGCCTGGCTGGGTAGGATAGAGGAAATCAGTCATCTGGTCATTCTTTGCCAGGTAAAGCAACTGAAACTGCTGCTGTGGTTAGTAAGGATTGCGGAGCTTTGCTGCAGCAAGCAGCAAGGAGCAGTTGCCAGCAGAGTGCTGGCTGCTGGAGAAGCAGAGCTGAGGCCGTGGAGGACGTGGGATGGAGCATACCCCGGGAGGTCACCAGATCCTCTCAATGCACGAGCACAATTACATTCATCCTACTCTTTCTCCCCTGTCCAGCTGGTGCAGAGGGTGTCTGGCTGCTCAACAGGGTGCCTTTACCTGGGCGAGTGAAGCAGGTTTTTGCCTGATGCTCCTAGGGTCCGTCCTTTGTGCTCCCCCTTCAGTTAGACCGTCTTGAGCTGCTGTAACTAAAGATTTTTTTCCCTTTAATATGATTAAAGACCAATATAAATTACACCACCACCGCCTGGCTTTATTAGCCAGTATCTCTGTGTTTCTGCATTAACTGTCCTCACAATCCTTATGAACTTGACCGAGTTATTCCCCATTGTGAAGAGCCCTGTTTCTTAATCATCAAACCAGGCAGAAATCTCTCTGAAGTATTGGCAGGAGAAAAAAACAATGGCAGCAACAACAAAAAACCTGTTACGTGATGAGATGTCTCATAGTCTGAAGCTGTCTGAGGCAGAGGGATTGTGGCTCTCTGGCATCTAGTGTCACTCCAGGGACTCGAGAGACAGGGCTGGAATGAGCTGTGCCTTCTCCATTTGTTTTCAGACCGATAGGCTTGTGTTGGGGTCTGGTGCAGGGGATCAGAGGGATGGGGAGGGAGCAGGCTGCTGATCCATGGAGCTCCTGGAGCAGAATCTGATCATCTGGATAGCACATGGACGTAGGCTTGTCCTTTGACAGATTGCTTGGAGGAGAAGAGCAGTGAGGTAGCAGAAAGCCACTCTCATATCTCATTTACCACAAGAGAAATGATCTTCAGCCTTTGGTGTTGGTGCACAAGCTCTTCTCAGACCCTTCTGGCCAAGCAGCAGAGTCCCAGAAGTGTCAGGGGAGACCTCAGTGTGGGATAGTTTCCCTGGAGACATATGGAGACATGGGAAAAGTCCTTAAAGGAGATGAAGAATAGCCTTAAAAGTTGATGTAGCCAAGGGAGTGCCTCAAAAGAGCACAAAGAGCTGCAAAATCCCCATGATCTCCCAGGCTTGAGGAAACTGGTTTGAGCATTGGGCACTTAAGTTCAGCGCCAGGGTGGGGTATCAGAAACCATGTCAGCTCTGAGTTGGTGCCGAGCCAGCCTTGGGCACTTGGCAGCCTGTAACTCCAGAACAAGACAGGGTACCGCTGTCTTTTAAGCAAAGACTCCTGAAATTTAGGGCTTAATGTTCTAACGTGCAGAATTAAAGGCAGTGAAGGTGGAGTGGCAGCCGTTAGATGAAGACGCTGTTTTGTGGGGGGCCGTTGTGGGGTGTCTCAAAGAAGTAACGAGAAAAAGACAGTGAAGGGTGACTGTGTCCATGCATGAATTTTGAGGAGTTCAAAACAAAATTGGAACAAAAGCAGAGAAAGAGGCAACAATGGTGGTTGAGAATAACTGCATGGCCCAGGGCTCTGCCTTACATGCTTATACATCAAACGGCACAATTTCATCCTTTTATTTTCCCTCCACTTCTTACAATAAGCTCCCCCCTCAGTTGTGCAGCATGCTCAGTATATTTGGATTTATTGTACTCAGAACTGGCCTTGTACCTGCGACATCCCATCCCTAGCTGGGATTCAGCCGTTCTGCCTGCGGCTGCTGACAGCATCTTTCCTCCACACTTAGCAGGAGACCGCCCTTCCTCATCCCACCCCCCCAAAAAGCACTCTGCCAAGGCATACCAGACATTCGGAGTAGCGCATGATGTGTTTTACTTCTGGGACGTTTTCCTAGATCTATAATTCATCGTATTTTCTGGAGTAATGATATCAAATAGGAGCTGCTCCTCAAGATCTGCTGCCTTGTTCTCTGGAATTGGTGAAGAAGCACTTTCTTTTTAGGAGAAGGGAAAAATTCATCTTGTTTCGGTATTTGTATCACTGACTGATATTTCAGTAGGGTCCAAGAAGCTTTCATCTGGCTAGACCAAATTTCCTGAAAATGTTGAAAACATATTGGTTCCAAACCTCCCCAAAAACCACATGTTCTAGATTAAGCATGTGTTTGGGAGCTAACATCCTTCTTTCCCCAACTCCACCATAGTCTGGCATTAATAACGCTGTACTTAAAAATATTTGAAAAGCCTTGCATATCTCGTACTCCTGTGAATGAAGTAAATATAATTACACCTCTTCTGAAAATGAAACAACCAAGCTTTAGTGGACTTACTCAGTCCACTTTTAAGTGGACTTTTTGATCTTGCCCATTGAGACAACATATCAAAGAATGTAATGGATTCTTCATCGCTTGAAATCTTTCTCTCAAGTTAACACTTGAGCTTCTCTTTCTGTCTCCCCCGCAATAAATAAATAAATTAGTCAAATGGAGTTAGGGGAGTTGATAGGAAGGCTCAGTGGGTCGGACTTCTTTACACTTCATCATCTCAGTGGTTCCTTCTGGTCTTAACACTTGTGGGAGCTGATAGTGCTGGATAACGCCCAGTAATGCACAGCAATAGGTTGGGATTTTACTGGCTGATTTGTCCTTTTTTTTTTTTTTTTTTTTTTTTTTTTTTGGAAGCTGCAAGTGGCAGAGAACTTCCTCTGGGAGAGATGACCACTTTCACAGCTGAAAGGTGCTTGCTGTCAGAGCCTCCTGTGAGAGATGGGAACAGCCTGGCTTATCAGGACGAATATCACCTGAGGGTTGGCAGGACTTGAGCCCTGGGATGCTCTCTGCTGCACCACGGAGCCGGGTTGCCTTGCTCTGCTTCTGTTTCTTCTCTTCCCTTTGTCCATTGTGTTTACTGAGGATCCAGAACCCCCAAAGAAAAAAATCCCCACATGCAAACGAGGAATAACTTTGTTTTGTTTGGCACCCATACATGTTTCAATAGCTTTATTAATAATGGTTGCCCAACTAATGGTTGGGAACTCATTCCAAATTGGGCTAGCTCTCTGTTCTCCAGAAGCTACTGGTGGACTTGAGCAGTGTTCAGAGCTTTGAGATTTAGCGAGTGGTCTCTGTTAAACCATGTGCTTAACAGGGTTTGGAAGAACACTTTGCACAAACTTCCATAGCTGTTGAGAGCAGTGGTCATTAAAACTAATGTTCTTCTTCCAGCTACAGCCAGAAGCTCACACTTCAAAGAAAAAGCTGCAGGTTTTTTGGTAGTGCACAAAGAGACAGAGTTTTGTAAAAGTGCATATTAGATCAGTCACCTAGATTCCCTGATACCAGCTTCAGAACCAAATATTTGTTGTGAAAGTAGCTGTGGACTTAGTGATTTCAACTAGTGGTAACATTGAACTTAATTTATAAATGAGTGAGAAGCGATGTGACATTTCTGGGAGACTCTGCGGTCTTATAGATCACCAAGATATTGTGTCCAATTCTGTCTGTGCCCTTGGACGAGGGTAACTTCTGGTCTCCAAGAGGCAGAGTGGCGATGGTAATGTGAATATAGCATATTCCCCAAAGTAGAGCTGTGCTTAGGTAAGGAGACGGATGATATGCTGACTGTCATAATTTAGTGCTCAGAAATACAGGAAAGGAATGTCATACTGATCCTAGGGGCCAGCAGTGAAAACAGCAAATTGTGGAAGTGGGTTGGCACCGCCTGCAGAGGACGTGGTGGTTATTGCGGCACACCTCTCTGTGACTGCTTTCCCAGGTGAGCACCTTGAAGGCATCAGCGGATGTCTTTGTTCTGAATTTGATGCGGATGTTGCTCGATCATGGCAGTGGTGCTCGCCGGCTTTTTCTGCTGCTGACAACGGAGAATTTGAGAAAGTTCGGCTGCTTTCCTAGGTACTCGCCCTTTTTCTGATGGTTTTCTATAATGGTCAGCCCTTTATAGGTTTTATATAAAATAAAAGTAATTACAAAGATCTGTTCCCATCAATAAAAGCAGTTTGAACTGTTTTGAAAGAATTTAAACTATTTCTTGTTAATCCACACACACAACTAATAAGTGAACGCAGGTTTTTTTGTAGTGTGCTATTTATATCGGCACATGTCCCAAAGAAGTTTTTGATATTTTTGTATTTATAGTAAATCATAGCAGTGTGTAGCATGCAGAAAGTAAAATCAGGGGGGAAAAAAAGTAAACTCTCTTAATCTGTATAAGCGAAAACATGTCATATGTAATATCCTTGAGTTGCATCACCATCTGTTTTTTTTCTGAAGCCCTTGGAAATTACCCAGCAGATGTTAGGGCTGCAGGAGCAGAGGGCCAGAGCTGTTTCCCTGAAGCATCGTTAGATATCTTCTGCTGCTTGCAGGTGCTGTTGTACACGACAGGACCTCATCTGCTGCAATTATTTTCATTAGCCTAGGTAAGAAGTTTGCATCCGAGCTGGCTTGCTGCTAGCACCTACGGAACCAGTAATGCTGCTGGGAGAGGTGGCTTGGCACTGCCTCAGCCTCCCCCTCCCACGGGCGCCCAGCTGCTGTCACTGTGGGCAGCAGGCTGCGTGGCTGGGAGCTCTGTTTGGGTTGGGGTTTTTTGTTACCATTTGGAGCTGCCTTCTTCTGCTTGTAACTTTCCCTCAAAGTTTGCCACTATTGCTCTTTTTATTTCCCCTCCTGTTCTGTTAGCCTTCCTTTCCTTTTCCGAACAGATGTGGAAAAGAAGCTTTGGGATGAGTCTGGGTCTTGAGAGCTGTTTGAAGCCAGGGTCCTCAGCAGCCCAGTGCACAACGTTGTCACTGTGACACCACTTCTGGTGGGGAAAATCTCATCCTGCACTGGAGATGTCATTGGGCAGGCGATAGAGCTGGCCTGGCTTATTACAGCCACGGCTGGGGAGCCTTTTTCTAAAGGAAATCAAATGAAGGAGATTATAAATGTTAAAAGCAGATCAGGTAGCTAACTTAAATGTTTTAAGTCAGGGCAGCAGCCTGCTTCGTAGTTGCGTAATTACAGCTTTCAATACCAGTAGGCAAAAATAACCTTGCTTTTTCCAAAGGGATCGATGAGGTTTTGTGACTTTTAGACAGTGCCCCATGAGACTGGGGGCCCACTCTGAGACAGAAGATCCCATCCAAACCTGTGCTCAGTGCGTTCAGACTGTGTCCTCTTCAGCTCCAGCTGAAGAGCTCCACCATACAGCAGAAATCTTGATTATTCCGTGTATATATAATTTATAGGGCTACGCAATTTGCATGACTCAGTCTCATCCCATGCTTATTACTGTGTCCTTCAAAGCCACGCAGCCTTTCCTATGATATCCCAGTTCTCTTCTGTATGAGCAGTTCTTGTCAACTTTCTTTCCTGCGCAAAAGAAAGCTGAAATGAAAGATTAAACAGAGCTGACAGTTCCTTCAAGGAAGGATTAGAGCATAAGCATGAATATAATTTCAGATGAAAGGGAGTAAAGAAGGGGATAGACTTCCCTAAATCTTGGGGTCTGGTTTGACCTCAAACAAGCAGAAAGCATGCAGAAAGGAGGCAGAGGAGAGGAGGGATTTTTAGCAAGAAAGGTAAAAGTAGAGCACAAGTACAGATGGAGAAAAAAAACAAACCATGCTGTGGTGATGGTGGCGTTTAATACCATCAGTCAAGACCACAAGCTTGATCTCTGCTAAGGACATACCAGATAGTGAAGGAGCTCGTGATGAGCAGAGGTGATGTCAGAAAATTGAAGAAAACAAACTAAAGGTTGTTTTCTTAAATAAGGGAAAACAGCGACAGGGGAGCAACTCACCAGAGGGTTTACTCTCCAGTCCAACCTGACCTGGAATAAATCCTCCAATGCACAGTGGTGAAGCCCCTGAAAGACAAGACACGAGAGTAGTGACAGCCAGCATGGATTAGTGGAGATCTCATCAAGTCGGTTTCCTTCTACGTGAAGATGGCAGCTCTGGAGGGTGGCAGCAGTGGTTCTCAGATAACTTGGTCCTTTTATAAGGCTTTTGGTACTGTAGAGGAACGTGGTGCACATGCTTGTAACCTGCATCTTGGAGAAGTAGCTTCTGATAGAACTGAATTGAGGCACCTGACGAAGTGGCACCAAAGGGACGTGTACAAGGCTCTGAGACCAGGCAGGGCGGTTTTGGGATTAACAGTGCAGGACAAGACTCCAGCCAAAACTCATTTATTTAACTTGTACAGTATTTAACCTGCTCCGTCTTAGCAGATTACCAGAGGGTGATATGCACTCAAGTATTGCAGCACTTAACAGACTTTATTGTTTAAGTACAGGGGAGTGGCCTCCGAAGAGTACAGCAGGCAGGACTTTTTTTTCCCTCTGCACATATGTGTTGGGCCAGCGAGTATCTAGAGAGTCTTTCAAGTCCTGTGCCTCGGCACCTTCCATGTGGAAGGGAATGTGTCTGTGTGATATTTTGGTGGAGCTCTTCTTCCCAACCTCAGTGAGAGACTTTGTTACCGTTTTAGAATAAATTCAGAAAAGTTAGCCATTTTGAGCAAAAATGAGGAAAATTCAATCTTCTGATGCATCAGATGAACCTTGTGGCTCTCTGTACAATTAAATTACCCATCCCCTCCTATTGGGAGATGAACAGATGCAAACCCCCGAGACTCAGAAGCTCCCAAGTCTAATAATATTGTGTTTTTTCATGTCAGAAGTATTTTTGTGTTTGTCGAAAGATTCACTTGCACAGCCGTAACATCTCTCTCTGCCGTGCCTGGAACAGATGCGTGTGTTGTAATATAGACTGTGAACATTGACATCACATGTGGTTCTCATTCCTCCCATTCATCTTTGAAGCTAATTGGTTCCATCCATTTCAAATGTGTTTGGCTCGCCGCAGCTATTTGTACTTTCACTCTGGTTATAGCGCTAATGGTGTGATATATATAACATGAAATAAACTCTCGTGACTCCAAGGTCTGAAGAGACACATACACAGCACTTGCATTTCGCTTGCTGTGTCGTTTTATTTTAAATGATGTCCCCAGACAGTTTTTTTCACCGAAAATGTTATTAACTAGCTGGTGCCCATAGGGATTGCCAGTGGGATCGTGGCTAGTTCTGCATCACAGAAGTGTCAGAGCCCAGAAGGTGCAGAGAAGCCCATCAGTGTTTGCAAAACACGACAGGTTTTGCAGTTGGTCCTGATGACTGGCTTCAATATTTCTCCCCAGCAGGATACTGGTACGGGCATTGCAGGATGACACACAGGTTTCTATTTTCATGATTCTTAATATTCTGAACATAAGAGTTTTAAAATAATAATTTTAAAAAAAAATAAATATTAGATTAGTAGAGGTAATAAATTAGATAAAGCATTAATATCCCATGATCCAACATCATAATTAAATATTCCTGTTGGAAAGGCTGGAATAAGTTACTGGGTACTTCTCTCGTCCTTCTCTCATGTCCCCTAATGATGGGAACATGGCACTTGCTATTGGCCTGAACAAAAATTAAAAAACGAGCTTTTCACATCTATGTTGAAACCAGAAATGAGGTACAAACTAGAGTATTGTACAAGTTTCTTTTGGCTAAAGGTGAGGTCAGTCTTCGGTGCATTTAGGGATTTGACCGACAAGTTGTAAGGGAGTATTTGGGGGTTCTTGCAGCTTATTCTCATCCATGATTAATTTTCAAGGAAGCAGTGGAACGTTTCACACTTCTGCTCAAGACATCACGTAGTTTCTCAGCTTAACTATACATATTTCCACTTCTTGCTAGGGAGGTTTGTATTCCCATTGATTAACAGTTTATACTAATTATTTGCTTCTTTTTTTAATCATATTTTATTTTTTTTAACAACATTGCTTGCAAGTACTTGGGCTACTGCCTTCAGCTGAATTCTGAGCCCTGTTGTCTTCTAACCTGTCCTCATCGGGAGGTTAAATGTGCCAAATTTAAATTTTAAGCTGGGTGACTTCAAGGTAGCCTGGTTTTAGCAAACCTGCTCTCCGTTGGTTTTGCAGCTTCCCAACAGCGTCTGCAGGTGTAAGCAGAGCTCAGGGGAATTTTCAGGGCCTTGAATGGCCAGACCTGAATGTGGCTGAGATGGCCTCTGTCCCAGGACCTTAGGGGCCCTTGGGGCTGACTCTCCCTGCCAGGTGTCTGAAATATGGAGACATTCTGTGTGCTGCTGCATGGGCTGTAAATGCATCAATTGTCTGCTTGAAAAACAATCTGCTGTGTATGGGTCTTATTTGGAAATGGGTTCTGCTAAGTCTGAGGATTTCTACTGTCTGAAAGCTTGAAGTGCAGTACTTGTATTGGCAACTTCACTGGCCATGTACAACAAATCTCTGTGCAAAAATGTGAGCAGCATTGCAGCCGAGCTGGAAGTAAGATGGCATCTGAATAAAATATCTTGTGAGAAGAAAAAACTACATCTTTGTCTTACTGGTTTTGTTGCCAATTTTGCTCCAGCATCACAGCAACACCCTTCTTGCTAAGTGGTTATTGATGGGGGGGATTATGTAAGATGAAATGATCACTGAATCTCAATGTTTTTTTTTTTTTTTTCTTTGCAGGTCCAAGTTCAGTTAAAAACAAGAAAAAGGGTAAGTTTGAGTTTTAATTTAATTTTATTTCAATGGCTCCTTGCTGTGCCTGTGTAAGACTGCCCCAGCTATGAATTCTCTTTAACCAATATGAATGAGAAAACCAATGAGGCATTCAGCCCTCAGCAAATAGCAAGGATTAACGCAGCGTGTGTTGATAAAACAGGCTGTGTGTTGCTCTTACAAGCCTTTATTGCTATGGCAGGATTGCATTCCCTAGCAGCAGCAGTGTGGGCTTATAGATATTTATTGAAGCTGTCTTTAAGAGCTGAAGGAAGTTAATTGCACTGTATAGGAGTAATTCCAAAGGTGCTGTAATTAAATAGTTGAGCTGTCGTGCACCAGCGATGGCGAGCTGCTTGCTGTTAGCGCAGCCATCTTTGCTGGAACAGCTTTAGTTTTCTTCTCTGTTCTGCCATAAGATCTTGCTGGAGGTTGGTGTCTACTTCCAACTCACCTAATGAAATGTGAATATACCCTGCAGCTTCTGCTTGTGCATTAAACTCACAAGTGTTGTCTTAGGTTTCCATACTGAGCATTGGTCAGCCCACAGGTCTCCTGTCTGACTTTCTTACCACGTTCCTCAAGCTGTTTGCAATACATAACTGGTTATTTTGTAAAATGCAGACTGGTGAGTTTCTGTGACTCGGGTTGTCAGCATGCAGCCCTGTGTTTCGTGGGGTGTCTGATGCCATCTCTTCATGTGTGGGGCTCCTTGAGAACATTTAATGGGCATGCATTTGTTTGCTACCAGGAACTTAAGCAAGCCAAAGGATCTGCTTCATAGACTTATTCTCAAAAATATGCAACAGCCCTGATTTTAGGGAAGTGAAATCCAATTGCCTGTTTTTACTCCTCATACGATCAAAGCGCTCCTGTGAGCGTTTCGAATGCTGCGGTGCCCGCTCCCCTGTCGTAGGTTGCAGGAAAGGCATCAGCTGTGTGCAACTCAGGGGCTCCCCCAGACGTGCTGTCTCTGAACCACATCAGCTCACCGCTGCTGCTCCTGTTACCCAGGGCTTCCAGCAGGAACCTGGCCGCTGCACCGGCTGCACATGCTGCTGCGGCCGCACAGCGTCGCGTTGGTGCTCCTTGCATGTGACCTCGGAATTTATGGCTGAGAGGTCGGGACAGGCCGCAGTCGGAAACTTCGCTTGTGTTTACCCTCCAAAGCAGCATAAAATTTTATGTTCAGCAAGCTTGTCCTAACAAAACTCTGAAACCCTAAACCCACGCTAAATCAGCTGAACTAATAACAAATGGTGCCTGTGGTGTTCGTAGCAGTTCCGGATGGCTGAGGGATCTTGTAGAGCTGTATTGCATACAGCTGTAGTGCCGTATAAAATATTTCAGTTTTGTGCTATTGTCACTTAAAAAAAAAAAAGAATTAGAGCTTATTGTTTCGTGAATGACAGTTAAGGAAAGCATACTGATTGTGCCTGGTTCAGTTGGCTAGGGGGTGAAGGAGGCACTCGCTGGAGAGCTGTGTGGAGCTGGGGAGTGCCACGGGATGTTCTCAAACCTCTGGAGATCCAGGAGGTACGGTAGCTCTGCACGAGGCCTTGTGTGCTGTGCTGCCTGCCTGACCCAAAGCTTTGACTTTGTGCTCAGGCTCCTTGTTAAGCACTGAGTGTTCTTGGGAGCTGGGTTTTGAGAGCTGGTTTTGGCTGTGTGATGGCTTCCCCTGCTTAGCGTGAGCACCCGGCACAGCCCCCACAGCGCAACCGACTCCTGGGAATGAGGACTTACTGTGTGGCCATATTCTGCCCAATAAGTGGCTCTTAAAAAAAAAAGTTCAGAGAAAAGAAAGGGGAAGCAATGGCATCTCATTCCCCACATACCCTCCTGAAAGCGTCTGCAGGCTTTCCCAGCTTCCTGGCACACTGCTTGTTTTGCACCACAGCTTGGCCATGAATGGTCCCCTCAGTGGGAAGATGAATCGAGCTTTATCCGCACTGAGAACTATTTTTTGCCTTGTGACTTTAACAGGCGGGATTGCGTTAATACAGAGAAGTAGTTGAAATTACTTGAAGGAGCAAGAATGCATAGAAAATAAGTGTCCCTGTGCGGCTTCAGAATTATGTGCAATTGTTTTACTGCTAAACTAGCAGCTAATTTAGTCGCAGACCAGATTTCTGAGACAGATTAGTTAAAACAGCTGTAATGTGTGTCCCTCTTGGGAAAGAAAGCAAGGAGAGACAGCCGCGAGATTCCTGCCTTAGTGCGTGTGATCCCGCATTGGGATTGTCTAGATGGAAGTGGGTGTGAATGAAAAGAATTCATTAAGTGTGCTGTAGGGGAAATAGGTATGGGTTTGAATTCAAGCTGAGGATTTCCAAGACCTGTCGTCATCCTGAGGAGGAGGAGGCAGAGAATTGCTGTATTAGAGGAAGCCTGGCTTGTGGCCAACTCAGATTCGAAGGCACCTCCGCTAATCTGGGCAAAAACACTACAGATAACAATTTGTCCCCTTAAGCCTTTGCCCTGTTTTTGCAGGATACCAGTATTACCACAATGTTATTTTAATTATGAGCATTTAGTTTAACTTAGCTTTCTACTTTAAACGAAGCCCACGATAGCATTCTGCTTCCTTTAGACCTAGAAACAAAAGTGGGGCTGGAGATTAATTCTGTGCAGCCGACTGAATCTCGGCCCCGTGGCAGTGCTGAAAGAAGCAGCTGGATGCTGGGGCAGGTGATGTGGGAAGGGACCGTGTGGCACACTGCGACTGGGCAGCACAGCTGTCCCTTGACCATGGCTGGTGGCCACGGTGCACCAGGTTAGATCCTTCCAGTTCTGCACAAACTGAAATGGTTCATTTCTTGTGGTTTTGTCCTACCACAGCGATGGATGGTTAGTAGAGAAACAAGTACATAAATGTATGCAGAAACCATACCCATAGTCTTTATTTTCTCTCCTCGCTGTTGCTGTTGTCTAAAAAATAGTTTAGTTCTGTGCTGTAGCAGACTTTGTTGCAGCAGTTGATTAAATGGCTTGGCTATGTTAGTAAAGCTTTATGGCGTAGAAGCTTTTAGAAAATCACACTTTAAAAACTACATCAAAATCCATAATTTCTCATGGGGATCTGGAAAACCAGGAAATCACAGGTCAGGTTTTCCCTGCAGACCTTACTTCGGTCCACTGTGTGCATGCCTGGTCAGAGTCTCTACTTGCATTGTTGCACTTTCTTTTCCCATCCTTTGTCCTTGTGCCTGCTGCAGGGTGTTCAAGGAACGCAGCAGTTCTTCAGTGCTTTCCTCCTTGGGGTTTGGCTAGCCCTCCCCAAAGCCCAGGCTGGACATGGAAATATTTTGAGGCACTGAGCATCTAAGTGCTTCATGCAATGTTCAATGCTGGGGTGCTGCGGGGAGGGAAGGGGCGAGAGCAGGAGCTGCAGCTTGGCTCCGAACTGCTCTCTGGAGGAATCCCTGGGCCAGGAGATGCGGTGGCGCCTGGTCACGTCCCTGCGGTCTGCATGCTGATGGCACGTGCTGCTGATGTTAAAGATTTAGATATGAAGGCATTTCCGTACAGCAGGTGAGGAAGGTTGCATCTGTTCTATGTCAAAAAGCTGTTTTCGTTGTAAAATCAAGAAATTGCAGAATGTTTTCAGGGTTGCCTGCTGTGGTCCATCCAGCCGGGTGTTGCTCCTTGTTGGGGCTGGAGCGGGGCTGAGGTAGGAAACGCTAACACTTGGCCTTGTGTTTTTTTCAGGTAAGAAGGCCGGTCCTCCAGGGCCCAATGGACCCCAGGGACCACCAGGCCCCCCTGGCCCTCAGGGCCCCCCTGGGATTCCTGGCATCCCCGGGATTCCCGGAACCACCGTCATGGGACCCCCTGGCCCACCAGGCCCGCCGGGCCCTCAAGGACCACCCGGGCTGCAGGGCCCCTCAGGTAACCGCTCGTCCCTGTGGTCGGGTGCTCCCCTCTGCCTTCATTCCTGACACAAACCCCATTTCTGCATCCGAACCGGGAAGGGTGCTGCTTAACACGAGCACCAAAACATCCCGGGAGCACGAGAAACCAAGTCAGATGGGTTTTGCCATACAAGTCAGATGAAAATATGTTTTTCTCCTGCGATCCTTGGTTGTGTTTTTCTTTGTATCTTTGTATCTGCATGATATTATTCCTCCGTGGAGTCATGTGCCAATTACTTTGTAAAAATCCCTGAGTTTAATTGCTCTTTAAAATGCATGTTAGTGGAAGGTCACATCACTGTTGTTTGTTCTACGCACATGAACAGTCTGGTATTAAAAAATGCTTCTTCAGAGAAATCAGGGCTGTCACCCTATGGCGTGCATGGCTCTCAAAGGAAAACTCAGTTGACTTTTCAGTTTATGTCTCAGAAATTGCTGAAGCACAGGCCAGCAGCAGCATGAGGTCCTTAGCACTCTAGAGTGCTGCCCACAAGCATCTCCTCTTTAATAGAGATTTGGCTCTCGGAGAAAAGGGATTTCAGCATGGAGCTTGAATGCAGTGAATGACCTGTGTTACTGCGGAGTCAAACTTGTAATCTTTGCAGCCAAGAGTCTTCATTACCACTACTGATCACCAAAGGAGTTGTGCAATTTTTCCTTCTAGTGGAAACTGGTTGAATAACGTTGGGGCATTCTGATGATGCTAGGCAGAAATGCGGGAATAAAGTAAGAAAGAAGTAGGATGAGGCTTTTTCTTACTTGCATACTTTCTAACATGAAGCTGTACCCCATGTAGCTGTTAACATCCTCCTCGTGCTATAAATGGGTCTTTAAGGTTTGTTGTGGGGTAAGAGAAGTTTTCTTTAAACGAATATTTACTGCAGCTCTTTCAAGCATATTTGCAATGATGTGAAATTGCATTTTGCAGGTGCCACAGACAAGGCAGGCTCCAGAGACATCCAGGTTGGTTGATTTTCTTTCAAGTTACCAGTTATGTTTGCAAACATGCCAAACCCACCCTTTCCTCTGTGTGCTAAATCATAGCTCCACAAAATGACTGACTGAGCTCACTTTTCTCATTGCTCAAGAGCAAGCCGTGTTAATCTGGCCTAGGCTTCTCACTTCTTGTCCAGTACTTGAACATGTTGTTCTCAGCTGCTCCCATCTTCATTTTTTTGTTTGTTTGTTTATGAAAAGCAGTAATGATCTCAGAGTACTGTCATGTACCGGTCAGCAAAGCTGTGAAGCCATGTCAGGTTACTGTAAAATGACATGGTGTTTCTGACCACCTTTAAATCCCTGTAATCTCTTTGCAGCCAGCTGTGGTCCACCTTCAAGGCCAAGGCTCAGCAATCCAAGTGAAGAATGGTAAGGATCTCATGATATTGGCACTTACTGAACCTGTCCTGCAGCCCTAGTCACATATCTGTATGTAAGACCACCCTGTGACAGGGGGCATTGATTACTGACCGTGACAGTCTGATTCCCATTGCCCAAACACTGCAGAGGAGCTTTCTGCTCAGTGTCCATTCCCATTTATTTTGTGCTCAGACTTCCCAGTTTGGCTCTATTCTCCCAGAACTCCAGCCCCGCTGGGTCTTACTTCCCCTTGGCCTCCAGATGCAGTGTGCCTCCTCCACCTGTTGTTAAGTCAGTTTTCCTCAGTCCCTTGACTGGCCAGCCTTCTTTCCCAGGCAGTTTTGTTGTTGTTTTCTATTTTAAGCCTGCAGTATTTCCTTTTCCTGATGAAACTCCATTAGCCTGTGTTTTTCCCCATTTCCCCATTAATATATTTCAGGGGAAAGCGCAGCTCTAGAAAGAGCTGCGAGGACACAGAGACACACAGCTGCTAGCTCCTCCTGCCTTGCCCCGCTACAGGCAAGCACACTCTGCAGCTCCCCAGCCCCCTGAGCATCCCCCCCACGCCTGTAACTCAGCCCGGGTCCTGCTGAGCCATTTCACATCCACCAGCAGTTCTCGGCTCTCCTCCTTCCTCCTCGAATCCCTCTCCAGTTTCTGCTCGGGTTTCTGCTCCTCTTGCCAACAGCTGGGTCTCATTCATTAGCTGCTGTCTCTCGGCTGGCGATGTCTCGCTGTGCTGGAGAGGAGCTGGCTCGTCCCCTGCCTGGACCCCTGGGGACAGGGCTGCAGGACCCATGGTCACCACCTCCTGCACCGCGCGTGGGACGGTGAGGGCTGGCCAGGGCTCCCATTGAAAGGCTCGGTTTATCTCTTCCACCAGGCATGAGCTGACATTTCTCACGGTTAGGGAAGCGTCCTTCAGGCTGAATGTCTTTACGACAGCGGGGCGGGGGAAAGCTCCCAAAAACAAAAAGGAAATCAGCCGTTTCTAACAACAGCGCGAGGGAAAAGATGCTGTTTTGCTTATGTGCAGAAAGTAATTATCCCGTTATTAATGGGAACCTTGTATGTTTACAGAGTGTACACTACTCTCTAAGAGTGGGAATTACCCTGTAACTGTCCTTCCCTGCTGCTCGGGAACAATCCCCTGCTCTGAGCCTGCCTTCCTTGGGCGCTCAGGCATTAATGCTGTCCAGCTGACAGTGAGCAGAAGCCACAGCCTGCCGGCTTTGCAGCTAGGGGCAGGGAGCACAAAAGCAGACGAAGACTGGGAGGAAAGAGAGTTGCATTTGATAAAACCTACAGACTTGGTGCTGTCCTCAGCACGTAGCACGTGTCCTTGGGATGTGGCCATCCAGGGAACAGAGGTCCGCTGGTGCTGTCAGCTATCCCACTGGCCTGGGTGCTAGGTCTGTAAACCCCTAACTGTGCTGAGGACCCCAGTATAGGTCCATGTGGTGTGACATGATGCCACTTTACTTTGCTGTTATTTTGTCTTTTTTAGATCTAGGAAATGTAATCACAAAGCGTTCATTAAAACCATGCTAGTTGAAAAGTCAAGAATGTTGAAGTCAAGGGATATCAGAATTAAAATCAATTGTGCTACCCTAAATTGGCCTCCATACACGTGCATGTCTTGAGAGACTATTTCAGGCCATAGCTGCACACCATTTTCTCCGTAATACTTTTGCTTATTTTGCTGCAAGGACAAGTTTTCTTCTAGGGAAGATCCCAGGGCTTAAAATGAAGGTGAAGGCTGTGTCTCAGTGCTCAGCAGCACCGAGGGGGGCAGGCAGATTTGCCACATTTAGTCCAATTCCTGTAAGGACAGAAATCACTGTTCTCATCCTAGCCTTGCTGTCACCCTCAAGGAAGTACCCATCTGCAGCACACTGTGGAAGTTTTGCTTTGTTTAGTGTGGAAACTGGGTAGAGAGGTATGGGAGGGGAATGAATAAAGAGAAGGGAAGTTGAGGGGATTTAGTAGTCTTCTGGCTGGGTAATGTCAGTTGGGAATCTTGCCTGGAGAGCTGGATTCTGATGCTTCCCTTCTGCAGAGTTTCTTCCATGATACCAGGGATGTCACCAGCAGCAAAGGGACAGAATTTCAAGAGGCGCCTGGGGTCTGAGCTGCAGAAGTGCTGCTGTAACCACAGCTACCAGAAGCTGTTTGTGCTCTGTGGCTGAGCATGCAGAGCGTCAAAAACCAGCCCCTGGCCTCGGAGATGAATTTAGAAAACACAGCAAATACATTAAAGTACTGGCACTGATTTCCATGCACCAGTGTCCTTGCTGTGCAGCGGGGATGACAGCACTTAGTCTTGATGAGAACATTTTGTCAGGGCTGGGAAACACTCAGGTACGATAGATAATAGGCTCACCTTAGCCTCAGGAGAAGATGAGCTCGTCTGTATCCGATGCTGGAGATGAATGCAGCGTAGTACAAAAGGCCAGGTGCTGATTCAGGGGTGAGAAGAGCTGCTCCTGACAAGGATAAGCAGAGATGTGAATCGCTTATCCTGCACGCTGCATGCTGTGGGTGTCCCATTCAAGCAGCAGCTAGTGCTGGTGTAATCAGAGCTAGTGCCATGGGAAGGGGTTAAAACTAACACAGCACAGTCCTTAATTCTGGGGTTTTCTTGCCAAGTTGACTTTTCAACGTGGGTCTGTGTCAGGCGTTGTGTATAAAACCTTGCAATGTCACTGTATTTCTGTGCTCCCGCGTCTTTCATCCTGACGGGTACTGAGTGACTGCCATTTTCTCATACTGAGATCTTTCAGGTGGAGTCCTCAATGACTGGTCTCGCATCACTATGAACCCCAAGGTGTTTAAGCTGCATGCCCGCAGTGGGGAGCTGGAGGTACTGGTGGACGGCACATACTTCATCTATAGTCAGGTAGAAGTGAGTACGGTCCTAGGCCTAACTCCTATTCTTGTGTTCCAATGGAAGCCTTGCATGAACCACGAGAGGGCTCCAGACAACTAGCAAATGCCAAGAACTTGTATGTACCTTTAACCACTTCATGCTCTAGGAGATGTGTGTCGGAGGAAGAAGTTAGAGTTTGGAAGTGCGAGGTCAGACGTTTCGCCATGACACCAGCTGCAAGAGATTAGTGACTGCGACACGCGTGCAGGCACCCCACCAAATCCCATATGCCACCAGTGACTTGTTCCCCCACCATATTGTCTGCGCAGTCAGTCAGTAGCAAATCTAAACCTTATTGCAGAGCAAGAGTCCCAGCAGGAAGCTGGGCTCTGTGCTGTAAGAGGGATGTAATACCAAAACCCTGACAACTTGTGATCACTGAGAAACCGTGTCACTCTCTGTAAGCGTACGACTCCCAGCCGGGGTGGCTTGGCCAACCTCCAGCCCAGGTAATTCCATTTTACCTCCACGTTCTTCGTGTAGCTTCAGAGGGACACGATGTGCCAACAGCCTTGTTGTGCGGCACGATGGCTCAGCCGCTGCTTTAGCTGGTACCAGCGATGGATGTACAGAGCTGCCTATGTAAAAAGTACTGAACAAAATAATTCATATTATGATTTAGGATACAGGAATTAAAACATAATTTCCTTTCCTTGCTCAGAAAAAATAAATGCAGGAGGCATACTGTCACAGTGCTCCCAGTCTCTTGCAAGTTTCTGAGCAGCTTCTAAGCTGCATGGAGTATGAGCTGCCACACTCTGCCCAGCCTTCCAGAGCAGCCAGGGTGTCCGGTCACCTGCGGGCTGGAAAGCTGTCCAGTTGTGGGACAGATTTTAGCCCCTCCAATCTCCTGATCATGATTTGCCTATATTCATCTAGCAGGCCCATTGACTGTACCAGATTAGATGAAATGGGCTGTGGATGTCAGGTGAGATGGGGCTCTTCCATGGAGCTGGTTATGCACCAGCTTGGATGGGGGCAGGAAAAATGACTCTACATTAAATATAATTGTTTCCCAAGTGCTTCATGCTAATTGCTGGCCATAACACTGGGCCTCTGAAGCTTTTGTCATTTGTAGCCCATCGAGGAGAAAAAAGGGGACTCAGCCTTGTTTAGCTTCTGTGGTCATGGAAGGTAGGCTAAGAAGAACTAGCAGATGCATCCAAAATGAATAGTTTCCTTCGATCAGGAAGAAGCGGCTCCCTGGGACAGACTTCTCCTTGTGTGGGTCTTTCTCAGGCATCTTGCAGTTCTTCCGAATCAGCATGTGGGAGATGGTTAAGGAACTGAGCAAGTCACAGTCATGGGGACTTAGTCACGAAATCCAGGAGTTAAATCAGGACAAATACCCTAAGGTCACCCGCCTCCAAGCTGCGGAGGTTGGGAGAGTGTCTTCCCTGTAATAGCTTATGCCTTTGAAAGCGCCTCAAGTCCAGTTACAAAGAAGGCAGCTCCCAGTCATCTTAGGGCATTTTTGATGTCAACACTAAAGGAGGCTCATGGGATCCAGAAAGCAGGACTTGCCAGGTAAGTGAAAGAGGACTTCAGTTAAAATCTTTGTCTGTTTGTTGGATGAAAAGCTGTTTGTAGCAGATAGGTTTGTTCTCAGGTTGTTGTAACTCAGCCTGCACAGGTTTGTAATGTTTCCTGCAATAAGCAGAGTCTAACGTGAGGATTCCTAGCTGAGCCATAAGGATACTTGGATTTGCAGATGCCTGCATGCTTGTATTATTAGTTTGAAGTGAAATACGAAGTTTCCTTATGTTTCATTGGCTTGAGGGTCTTTCTGCCTGAACAAGCCAACCTCGCGTGAGCAGGGGTGGCCAGGGGCCAAGGAAGGGATTGTTAGCAGAGGGACCATGCGTATGCCTTGACAGGAATGTGGACTTCTCCCTGGTGCACAAATACACTGCCTAATAGTCTTTCTTCTTCCTGCTTCACATCAGGTATACTACATAAACTTCACAGATTTTGCCAGCTATGAGGTGGTGGTGGATGAAAAACCCTTTCTGCAATGCACTCGGAGTATTGAGACCGGCAAGACCAACTTCAATACCTGCTATACAGCTGGGGTCTGCCTCCTCAAAGCCAGGCAGAAGATTGCTGTGAAAATGGTCCATGCTGACATCTCCATCAACATGAGCAAGCACACAACTTTCTTTGGGGCTATACGCCTAGGAGATGCGCCAGCATCCTAGATGAACTTGGCATACCCAAGGACACTCACAGAACTGCACAGTGCTGCTGTTCATAAGCGTATCAGTATTTCAGGGGGTTCTGTAATCCGGCCATAAAGAAAACTGATCCAGAGCTATTTATTCCTATATGTGAATGCAGGAAGCACAATGTCTTCTGTGACTCGCATGGAGACTTGGATCAAAAAGCTAGCTGAAAAAGCGTTGTGAGGAAGAAAGGCTGTTGTGTCTGCCTTGTCTCAGTATTTCAAGTATTACTGCACTGATATTCTGCTCTGTGATCTTCACATGAGGCTTGTTGAGAGTGATGTGGGTCTCTGCTTCTATGTTGCACTAGCAAGAGCATCCCAGGCAGCAGCAGGAGAGGATAGACGTCTGTCAGAATGGTCCTGTCTAGGCACTCCTGCTTCTGCCCGCTAACGAAAGCAAGAAATGGGGTTTCTGGTTTGCTGCCTTCCCAGCTCCAACTGGGATGGCAGCATGGTGCGGAGGGAGGTGAATAGGACAGAGTCAGTGGTGTTTACATTCATCCTCAGGAGCGTGAGAAAGGAAAGCAAAGAGCTTGAAAGCAGGCTGCAAAAGCGGTATGTCTGAGAGGAAGCTAAACACTTAACAGAGCAGGCTTAGCACAGAAAAACTGCCTCTACATTCCAGAAATTGCAAAGTCCCAAAGATAACGATGATCCCGGTTCCAGAGCCTCTGCTACTTTCAGCTCCTGCCATTACCCCAGAGGTGTACACTGCCCTAACGGGGTCTGCCTTAAAGTACTGCTGCTGTTACAGCAATTTGTGTTTTTGTGTTTTTTTTTTTTTTTTTGGTTTGTTTTTTTGTTGTTGTTGTTGGGGTTTTTTTTGTTGTTTTTTTGTTTTTTTGTTTTAATTAATGTGTTGCAAACCAGAACACATTTCTACAGGCTTCACAGAGCCATGTAGAGCAGACACAAGTACTTGTGAAAACACTCTGAAGAAGTTTGTCATGTTTAAGAATAAAATATTCAAACAGGAAAGGGTTTTTTTTTTTTTTTCTGTTTTAATAGCAACTGCCCTGCTCTTAGATGTGGTTTTTGTCCTTCCTCCCCACACCCTTTTCCTTTTGGCACTCTTCTACCTAAAATGCTCTAATAAGTGGTGATGGAGTCTCTAGCAAAAATGTGTATTTAAGAAGTCTGGTCCAGCATGAAGTCACCACTTTTTCTTTTCTCTGAGCCCTGCTGAGTCTAGTCGTAACTCGATTTCTGGTGACTAATAGAGTAGCTGGGACGCTATTGTTTCTTTTGGCTTCTTGAGCAACTCTCTCCCGTTACCTCCCCTCAACTGGTGAGATCTGAAGCTATAAGATGTGCCTGAGCTGAGCGAGGGGCTGGGCCGCTGTCTGCTCGTTGTGCCTTGCCTTGGTCTGGGCTTGGTCGTGGCGTTTGTTCGGTTTTGCAGCCGGGTTGCTTTTCAGAGCGTTTCCTTGAGTGAAGAGGGCAGCGGAATTTCAGCCTATATGGCAAAGAGGAATAGCAGGACTGGGAGCAAGTCCCAGACTGATGCCTTGGGTGATATTAGCCCAGTTCTTGGCCAGCAGTGGTGGCTCAGCCGTGCTCACCTGCAGGGCCGCGGGAGCCAGCGTCCACCCACGCCGTGCGGGTAGCGATCGGTGCGGCCGCCCCGGCTGGGGCATTCTTGGCTCCGCTGCTTTTCCCGATCTGTAGCGAGTGATCTCACTTGCCAGCTATTGCAGTTATTGGGAGATAAATACTTCTTGGGGGCACCCAGCTTTGGCTTCAGCCTCGCTATTCACAGGAGGCGTGCAGTTTATAAAATAACTGCATGAAAAATTGCCTGCTATTTCTTTTTCAATATGTTCTCCTCCTTTCTAGCCTTAACATGTTGGACTAGCAAGAGCCTTAGGGGCACTTAACTAGTCTTTGTGGTTTATTTCCTTTAAAAATGGATTAAGAAGGACATGTTCCTCTGACAAGAATGAATCAGGACAACTGTGTATAGTGAGAACATTAAGCAAATCATTAACAGAATTGCTTTAGAATACAGTCTGAACAGCAAGACTTTGGGGCAAGCATAAATAATGAAATGGCTCGGCAGAGCACGATGGATGCAGTTTGCATTCTTTGTCCCCCACTGGCAGGATCTGTGTTTCACTTCTGAGGATGGCTGCGAGCAGGAGGAGGCAAAGGGAGAATCCCCTGTTGCTGCAAAAACCCCAGGCAGCGCTGCCAAGCTCCCCCTTGGCATGAGCATGGGGCAGCGGGGAGGGGAGCGGGGGGAAGCGGTTCCTGCCTCCCTCCTCACGAGCAGCGGAAGGTGTTAGGGGCTGCTTCTGGTCTTGCACCACAGCCTGAGCACCACAACGTGGGCTCAGAGACCAGGGAATGCCTGGCTTCGGGTGGCCTTCGTGCCAAGAGCCACCTTCACCACTGGTCCGAGCGATGGCTGCATCGCCGGCCCTGGGGCAGCCCTGGGGAGTGTTTTATACTTGAAACCCTTCGGCCACCCAGCAACAAGTTCTCGTTAATGAAGTATTGCAGTGCAGGTTCCTAGGCTGTAGCATAACTTCTGTATGACACTTCTCTGCACCACCGTCCTCGGTGCCTCTGCAGGTTTCCGTAACCGGAGCCAGAAAGGGCTGGAAGCGGCACAAAAGAGCTTGAGGTTGCGTATGGAAGAGTTTAACCAGCTCCAGCAGGAACAGGGCCTTGCTCCAGTCTTTCCCTCTGGTGTCTCCTCATTCTGATGTGTCAGTCCCTAGGCTGGCAGAGAAGGAAGCTCCTCATGGACAGACCAACATCGGCGTGCTGGAGACGGTGGCTCAGCGCTCCGGTCCCCCCAGCAGTCGCTGCTGACTTCCCACGTGCCGCCCTTCCTCCTGGCGGCATTTGCTAGCTCGCTCTTACCTCCGTGCCTTAGCTCTGCTGCTCAGTGTTTGGCTGGGCTCCACTTGCAGAAATGTAGCAAGCAGCTGATTGGTATTTAATTAATTCAAAACCCTTCTCCCCCCAAAGATCCTCTATGCAGAGACAATCCATAGGGAAGCCAGCTCTGCTCTTGTGTTCAGGGCACCTTTGGAAGGAAGGATTCTCTCCAGCAAAGGCGTTAGGGCAAGGCTCCCTGCCCCAAAATACCTGTCTGTGCTTTCCTCCAGCGCCTTTCTCACCCAGGTAAGCAGTTGAGGGCTTACTGCTGCCCCCTGCCAGCCCGTCAGGGGACTCAGCACCATCCTTCCAGCGCTCGGTGCTCAGAAAAGGGCACCTGGGGTGTGTTTGGAGAGAGATGAGCAAACTACATTCGCTTGGTCCTTCTTGCAGGTGCTGGGGCAGCCCCTCGTCTGGCAATCAGGGGGCAGAGGGCCCTGTGGAGGCACACACTCTCTCGTGACCCACTGACTTACTGCGTGCCTGCTGTGAGCCCCCCTTCACTGTCCCCAAAAGCCCCATTGTGGGCATTTGGAGAAAGCGGAGGAGAGGCTGCATTTCCTGGTCTGAGAAGGTACGGGGCAGATGTTCATGTGGGAGTTGCTCCCAGGTGTGCATCTTCCGTGGCTCTGAAATCCAGACGTGCTGCAAGCAGCTCGCTCCCTGGGGTCAGCTCAGAGCTTGGGAGCAAAAAGGCAGCTGGTCACAGCAAGCCCCCTCGCCCCCGCCTGCGAGCGGAGCCTCCTCTGGGCAGGCTGCTCGGGTTTGTTCCATTTCTCTGGCCCACAGACCAAACGTTGTCCCCTGTCCAGGCGCAGCTGCGTTCGGTTGCTGCACCTGTTTGCAAGCCCGATCCTCACATGCTGTCTGCCTTCATCGCTTCCAGGTGTAGGAGGAAGCCTCTCCTCAACCTCCCCAGTAAAAACGTAATGGGAGAGGAGTTGTGGGAAAAGCCGCACAGCTCCGAGCCTGTTATTTGTCTGAGCTGCACAGAGATATACTGATGCTGTTTTGTGCTTCGACATCTTTATTCAAGACACTATCTGTATATAAAATATACATAATGTATATAAATTAGGATGTAAGTTTATGTAAATTGTCAATATTTTCTTTGCAAATAAAGCTTTTTCCTGACCTCTGGGTGTTCCTCGATGCTCAGCACTGTATCGGCAGGTGGTGGGTGCGGAGGAGCTCATCCAAGGGGTGCTGCTGCCCTGGCTCAGGGATCACCCTCTGGGAGCAGGGCACCTGGAGTGATGCCCCAAACGAGAGGCAGCACAAGGTGGAGGAGGAAACAAAAGGTGCTTCGTTCTGCCTTTGGTTTAGGGGGCAGGAGGTCATACAGCTCGGCTCCAGAGCATCTGCGCACCCCACTGCTGACATCTCAGGTGCCAGGTTTTCTTCATCACGGGGAGTTCATGGGTTTGGGACGTGAATACACAGGGATTCTCTGCACAAGTCCCTTGATTTCGATCAGGGACTTTTGGCTGATTTCACCGCCGTGCCTGCTGTGCGGACCCATGCCCGGTGGCCGGGGCGAGAGCCGGGGTTCCCCGGGAGGTGCCGGTGTGCAGGGCAGCTCCCCGGGAGGTGCTGGCCAGGGGCCGGAGCCGCACAGGTTCAGCCAGAGGTCGGTGGCTGATCCCACGTCTGCACAGATGTGCTAGCCTCACGTCGATCGCCTCCGGGAGCAATCGGGGGCCACTCTCCTGCAGCTGCCTTTGGCCCCGGCTGCGGTGGAGCGCAGCCATCGTCAGGGCACCATCGGGGGAAGCTGGGCTGCTGCATCGTTGGGTGTAAGCAGTTCCACAGATATGCAAATAGGAGAAAATATAATTATTAATATCATTTATTATCCTGCCAGGCACATTAGGAGCAGAGCAACAGCTCGACCTCTGGAACAACAGCTAAGGCCGGGCAGCAGCCCGGACGTGTTCCTACAGACGGAAGGAAATCAGCCCCCTGGAACCAAAAAAAGCAGAACTCACCGTGAATCCTGCTGTGAGGTGGCCCTGGCCACGGCCCTGTGTCCCCAGGGACTGTCACCACCAGGTGGCACAGGGACACGGAGGTGTCACCACGAAAACACCTGTGTCCATGGTGTGCGGCCCTGGGGACCTGGACACAGCCTGGAGCTGCCCCAGGAGGTGTCCCCACGTCTCCTGCATGGCCCAGCCGCCCATTTCCAGGCCTGGCGGGGACGTGGGGATGTGGCAGTGAGGAGCTCATCCGAGGGGACAGGGGAAGGGCTGACAGTGCCAGGGGCTGCAATCACCCCTGGTCCCCTCTGAGGGCTCAGCTTTGTGCAGGGCAACCCTGTCCCAGGGACTGGGTGGTAAAAGCTGCAGCGGTTGTTTCCCAGGGCACACCGGTGAGGAGCCCCAGCTGTGGGGCCAGAAGGAGAATTTGCTCCCCCGGGCACCAAGCTCCGCTGCAGCCCTGGTGTCCCAGGGGGTCCCAGGGGTCCTGGTGGCCACTGCTGGGGTCCAGGCACAGCCCAGCCCCGGCACAGGACAGAAGAAACTGGAGAAGAGCAGGGGAGCCCCCGCAGCAACTCTCTGCTCTCCCAGGTAGCAGCTTTCCTCCCTGGCACTTGATTTCCACGGCGGTTTCAGTCGATCACCTGAGCCCCTGCGCAGCCCTGCCTCCTCCCTGCTCCAGCGGTTTCTCTTTCCCTTCCTTGTGGCTTCGTGCACTGTTTTTCCCCTCCGTGGTCGTATGTCTCTCTTCTCCCACTTCCGTAGCTGCGAACACCCCCCGCGTTATCTCCTTCCCCCATCCCACGCCAGGGCTTATTTATAGCGAGCCCGGCTCGCCGGAGAGCACCGGCGGAGCGGGCAGGGCTGGCAGCTCCCACAGCCCACCATGCTCCGGCTGGGAGCCCGGCTCGCCAGGCCGCGATGCTTGCTGCTCTGCCTGCTCCCGGCCGTCCTCAGAGCCCAGCCTGGCTGGGAGGGGAGGCCCAAGCCCCTGCCGTGCCAGCAGGTAAGGCTGTTTCCGAGGGCTGTCGCAGCCCCAGCGCTCCCCGCCGGCTCTGAGCTGGGCCCGAGCACCCGTCCCGCTGTGCAGCGCAGGCAGGTTCCAAACGCAAATCCCCCCGTCCGTCCTCATCCGGCCTCCGTCTCCTTTTCCTTCCCTCTCTTCCCACCTTCGTCCTCCCCTCGGCTCTCCTGCCTTCAAGCCTCTTCCCAGCTGCTCCCTCTCCTGCTGTGCTGGTGGCACCTTGAGCGGTGCCCCCGCTCCGCCGAGGCGATGCCCTGCGGTGCCCCCCGAGGGGACCACGTTGGAGGGAGGGGAAGGTGCAGCCGCCAGGAGGGGACAGGGACACTCTGGCACTGTCAGTGCTGCCCCTACCCTTTTGCCCATGGTGCTTGCAGGGCTGCATGGGAGGACAACCAGACCCCAAGGCTTCTCCTTGCTCAGAAACAGCAGCAGGCAGAGGTTTTCCTTCCCTTCTGCACAGCTCAAATGCCCTTGTCGCCGAGGGCTGAGGCTCTGGGTGTGGGTGATGACCCGCAGAAGCCATCTGATGCCTGCTGGCAACCCGAGGGGATGCCACCAAAACGGTGCCATTGGTGACACCAGCCAGCACCAGGGCAGGAGCAGGTGAGCCAGGCCACCAGCTCAGGTGCTGCCCTGTCACAGGGCACTGCAAACCACAAAATTGCACCGTCCACAAACATAAAAGCAAAAGGCTATGTCCCCTTCCCCTCTGCCAGCCCTCAGCCCTGCAGACAAGCTTCTTGTCTCCTAAGCCTGGCCCCTTCCCATCACAGGGTAGGACCTGAAGCAGGGCTCATCTTCCCATCACTCAGGCACGTGGAGAAGAGCAGATCCGCTGGCTGGAGGTGCCTTTGTGCGCCCTGTCCCATGCTGATGGGTTTTCCTGCTTCTCCCTAGAGCCCCACAAAGGTGTCGTGCAAGGGTGCTGGCCTGCACACGTTTCCAGAGGAGCTCGCCCAAGGAGTGAAGTACCTCGAGCTCTCCAACAACTTCATCCGAAACCTGTCGGAGAGCCGCATGCGGGGGCTCGGGCAGCTCGAGCACCTGGACGTGCGCTTCAACCAGCTGGAGGCAGTGTCAGGAGCCGCCCTGGCTCAGCTCCCCCAGCTGCGCTCTCTCCTCCTGGGCTCGAACCACCTGGACCGCAATTACCTCGCTAACGGGCGAGCCTTCAGCTTGCTCGGGAACATCGAGGTGCTGGACCTGTCGGCAAACAACCTGGAGAGCCACGTGGCGGGCTGGTACCTCAGCAGCCTCAGCACGCTGAAGAAGCTGGACCTGTCTGGGAACAGGATGACGAGGCTGCCCGCGGGCATCTTCAGGAGCACGCTGCGGCTGAGCGAGCTCAACCTCAGCAACAACTACATCATGGAAATCGAGGAGGGAGCCTTTGGGGCTCTGGAGGAGCTGGAGGTGGTGAACCTGGCCTTCAATTCCCTCCACTGCATCTCCAGCTTCAGCCTCAGGCAGCTGCGAGTTTTAAACCTGAGCCACAACGCCCTGGAGCTCTTTGTCTCGGAGGAGGGGGAGGAACCCTACCTGCTTCAGGTGCTCGACCTGAGCCACAACAGGCTCCTCCATTTTCCGGAGCTCCCCCAAGCGCATTACCTCACGCACTTAAACCTCTCCAACAACCTCATTGCCTCGCTGGCCCCGAGCTCACACCAGCCGGCAGCGTTCACGCTGCGCTACGACGAGATGGGGAGGTTTAACGGGTCCTCCGGCACCACGGCTGGCCTCACCCGTGTGGCCAACTTGGATCTCAGCAATAACCAGCTGCAGCTGTTCCCATTTGCTTTCTTCCATGGCCTGAGCTCTCTGCACAACCTCAGCGTGGCCACAAATTGTCTCCAGGACGTAACGAGGGAGATGCTTACAGGTGGCACAGCAGGGGAGAGCGTGGCCACGTTGCAGGAGAATGTGTCCCTCTCCGTGCGCTCTCTGGACCTCCACGACAACCTCATCCGTGCCTTGCCTCATTGGTTTTTTGATTTTCTGCCCCTGCTGGAAACAATCGACCTGGGTTCCAACAGCCTCCAGCCCTGTGAGAGCCGGGCAGGTGACCGTGGGGGGACATCTGGAGGGGACCCTCGGGGGGCAGGACCCTGCACCGCCTTCTACAACGTCCCCTACCTGAAGCACCTCGGCCTCTCCAGGAACAACATCACCCGGCTGCAGCCCTACGCCTTCAACCAAACCTCGCTGCTCTCCCTAGACCTGTCCGAAAACAAGGGCTTGTCCCTGCCCACGGCAGCCCTGGCGGGGCTGGAGCTCTCCCTGCAGGAGCTCAGGCTGCGGGGGAACCAGATGGGGGACGGCACGGCAGCGCTCCCCTGCCTGGGCGCGCTCAAAGCCTTGGACCTCTCGGGCAATGGCTTGAGCCTTTTGCCCGCGGGTCTTTTCTGCTCCCCGCTGGAAAGCCTGGACGTCCGCGACAACAACCTGCCGGCGCTGGCCGAGCCGGCCGTGGCGAGCTGGTCCCGCAGCCTGCGGGTGCTGTGGGTGGCCGGGAACCCCTTCAGCTGCTGCGGGCTGGGCTGGCTGGACACGCTGCGGGCGGCACGGGTGCGCCTGCCCGACCTGCACCGGGCGCTCTGCGCCTTCCACCACCGCCGCGGCAACTTCTCGGCCCCGCTCAGCAGCCACCCGTGGTGGCCCTGCCCGCGTCCCAAGGGGTCGCTGGTGGCGCTGGTGGTGGTGCTCAGCATCCTGCTGTGCCTGGGCTACGGCACGTGCTGCCTCCTGAGGAGGGGGCAGAAGCCGCCGGGGTGCGGGGCTCTGCGGGGCAGCAGGGTGGGCGGCTTCGTGCCCCATCCCAGAACGGAGCAGGCGGCCAAAGAGAGGCCAGCAGACAGTGACACTAAAGTGTAGCCCGGTGCTGGGAGCTGTAGCTGTTGGTCAGAATGCTAATTATTATTAATATTATTATTAATATTATTTTGGACACACGTTTCCAGCACCTCACGTGTTTTGCAGAGCAACGCTGGGGCTGAGCCCAGCGCTGGGCAGGCACCAGGGGGGGCAGGGTTCCTGCAGCCCCCTCGCTCTTGAGAAGGAAGGTGTCCCCATCCACGCCAGTTTGTGGAAGAAATTAAATAATTAATACTTAAATAATAATTAATACTTAAATAAGTAGCCACAGGTGGAGGTCCTGCCCTGCCCTCCACCGTTTTCGGCACGGAGGAGACGAAAGCCCAGCCTGTGTTGGTCTGTCCCTCCTGAAAGCCGCTGTGAAAAGGTGGTTGTCTGCGTAGCCCCATGGCTCTCCCACCACCCAGGGGCTGGGGCCAGCTCTGGGAAAGGGAAAAGATCAGGGCGTGCCAAAACCTCTTGTGTTTCACATCTCCCTGGTTCCACCTTGAAAGTCCCCAGCCGGCCCAGCGCGCACCACCTCCTCATCCACACACCTGTTGTGCTAAGGGATGTGAGAGCAAAAGGGCTTGGAATTCACTTAAAATCCCAGTTACCTCTTTCCTTTTTTTTTTTTTTCCTCTCAAGCTTATCATGGTTTTACTGTGAAACAAAGGGCATTTTTGCTGCAAAACGCGCTCCTTCCCCAGGCTGCGTGCGGCGCTGCTGGGACGCCAGGGCTGGTGCCCACGGGTGTTTGCTGGACGTGCTCCTGCACGCACCCGGCCCCTGCTCCCAGCTCCCTGCAGTCCCTGGGGGTCCTGGCTCATGCCAACCCTCTGCACCCCGGGTATTGCTTTTTGTCCCAGGGGTGCTCCTGGATGGCGCCCACGATGCTGCTGTAGACTTCGAGGGGTGTCCCTGGTACATTTGGTGCGTTCCTCATTTTGGCCACCTCCCGGGCTGTACTTTCTGTGTGTGTCACTGTGAGATGTTGTCTTCCACCAGTGTCCTCCTCGCCCAAGGCTTGCTGTCGCCACCGTGCCTCGCAGTGACATGGAGCTGGGGACATCGGTGTGATCCCTGGGGACACCACATGCAGCGCTGGGGTTGGTGTCAGTGCTCCCAAGGACGGTCTGTCCACGGGCTGCGTCCTGTCCCCGCGGTGTGCCAGCAAAAAGACTCGTGGTGTGGGGTAAGAGGGGTGGAAGAGAGATCTGGCCTAGCCAAGGGGCTGGAGAGGCTGCCAGGGCAGGGGGCAGTGAGCCTTAACGAAGAAAATAAAGCCTGGAGAAGCTTTTTCTTGATGCAAAACAAGGTTGAGAGATCTGTAGAATTTGGAGGTTTGAGCAAATAAATGCTTATGTCAATGCTTATGTGCCAAGCTGTAAGGGTATAAAGCTGAGTCTGAAAAGGAGCAGCGGTGGTTAAAATCTTCTGACCGTGTACAAATTTTCTGGAGAATTAGTTGAGAAATCCAGCAAAACTAATTCTTTCCAGTGGAAAGCTTTCACATTTCACTGAATCAGTCCGTTTTCAAAGAAAAATAGATGTTATCAGGAATTCCCAAGTAGCTGTTCTGCTAACTCATGTGGAAATTACCTTGTCTGCGACCAGCCTGAGTTAGAGCACGGTTTTGTGTTTTCCCTTTTTCTCCACGGAGGCAGGAGCTCGAGCTGCTGCAGGAGCTGAGGGAGGTGCTGGCGGAGCGCCCCTCAGCTCCTCGCCTGGTGGAGCGTGGCTGAGCCCGAATCTCCCCGGCTCTGCACGCTCGGTGAGGGATGGATGCCCTTCGGGGTATTGCAAGGTGTGGAACAGCCGCAGCCCTGCGTGCTGTGGTGTCCCTCTCCCCAGCAGCTCCTGCTCCACGTTTCACCCAACAGACGAGCCCAGGTGGGTGCACGCCGCCACCGAAGGTATCCCTTTTATTGAATTTTTGCTGATATCTCCGTGCTCCCAAAGGCAGCTGCTCTGAGGAAGCACCGTCCTGGCACCCCGGCTCCCCGTGGCAGGGTGGGTTTGATGTCCCTGCCTATTGTGGTGTGAGCTCTGCGCCTTCGGGATGGGGCAGGAGGCCGGTGGCAGCTGCTCTTCCCCGTCCCAGCGGCCGGCCTCGGCTGCGTTTCCTCCGGGACACCAGCCCAGGCGTCCCTCCCTTTCGCAGGACTTTGCCACCACTGCTTTCCATTATCGCTCGCTACCACAGCCCCTTCTGCGTGACTCAACAAAACTCCCGTCAGCTATTTCCATCCCGGTTGGCGAGGTCGGGCGTGTTATTCATGACACTTTCTTCCTCTCTGGTGGGGCTCCGGCCGGCCGGGGACCTGCCGCTGAACCTCCGGCACGCAGCCCGCAGCCGCTGGCAGGGAACGGGCTGGGAAAGCAGCTCCCAAGCCTTGCGGCAGCTTCGCTCGTCCCTGCCGTCCCGGGCTCGCAGGCAGATGTTCTGCAGCTGGGTGCCCCCACCCCACAGCCCCGGGGCCCTGGGGACAGGGCGTGCTGCGCAGCCGGTCCCAGCAGCAGGGAAATGTCCCCAGGTGCCCCGTTCCCCTCGAGCTGAGCGAGGAGGGGAAGCGGGCAGGCAGCGTCACCGCGCTCCCGGAGGGGCTCAGCTGATGGGAGCAGCTCCTGGCAGGTCTCTGCCGCCCACGGAGCGCTTCTGGGTACCCGTCCCGTGCTGAGGTCACCGACTGAGCGCGTCGGAAAGAGGAAGGGGGGCGGTTTCCCAAAGTCACCTGCTGGCACCGTGGCCACCACCAGTGCCACCAGCCCGGGCAGATCCAGGTCCCATCCGCACCCCCGGGACGTGGTGGGAGGTGGCTGGGACACACGATGTCAGGCTGGATGTCAGCACCGCATGGCGGCGTGCCACCACCCCCTGCGGCACCGCAGCCCAGCGCTGTCACAGCCTCCCAGACAAAGGGATGTGGTTCCTCCATGGTGGGTAGGTGCGGAGGGCACTGTCATCTCCAGGGGCTTCAGAGGGACAGAGGGTGACCTGACAGGAGGGAGCCCATGGAAGGTCCTCAGGTGGAGCTTATAAGCCGGGGAGCTTCAAGCGACTGCAAGCTGGGACGATGCTCGGTGAGGGATCTCCACATGCTTGCTCAGTTCACAAACCAGAGAGACCCGGCTGTCACCGCTGCACTTTCTGTCCCAGGAGACGCAGGAGGGAAGCCTTCTGCTGGGCTGGGAACCCCCTTCCTCAGCCTCCTGCCGCCCCGCGGCAGCCCGACGTGGAAGTGGAAGGGGTATTTTTAGTGCTTGCCCCGCGCTTGCTTCAAGGATGGAGCGAAGAGGAACTGACATCAATCGAGACGTCGAATTTGCTTTAAAAGGAAGCCTTTTTTTCCTATTGCTCAGTCGTCACAAAACTTTTCTGTGAAGAGGGATTGGTGAAAATCACCTTTTGTAGGAGGCAGACGGAGACTGGCATCAGAAGCCTCCGGACGCCGTTCCCTGTGCTGGCACCGGCTTCTCGTGAAACCGTCTGTGTCCCGCGGTGACCCTGTAACCAAAAATACACCCAACGTCTCTCGGAGACCAAAGCTAACGCTCAGCAGAGCCTCTCCTGCTTCTCAGGAGGTGTGAGGAGTGCTCTGTCAGCCAGGAAGGGGACCTTGCTCCGGCCCCACAACCTTAGCATGGGTAGCGGGGACCAGTGGTGCCATCCTGCATGCCACCCGGCCCCGGCACGTACCTGGGAGAAGTGCACTGCCCCAGCACGAGGCAGGCTGCTAGAGAGCCCCCAGATCCCAGCACTGGACACCATCAACGCCTTGAGGACCCTGCCTGGAAGCCACCCAGCTAACAGGAGCAAAGCGCCCCGCTGCCCGGGGGCCTTGGCAGTGCCACGAGCACGGTGGAGAAGCACCCTGATGGCAGGGACTCAGATTTGGGAGATGGTGGCCCTGAAGAGCAAACCGCTGGCCAGAAGGTGGCAACATGCCCTCTCCCATCCGGGCCTGGCACTAAGCAGGCCCACAGAAGAGGTCTGCCTGGGTTGGGAAGCGCTGACCCCACTCAGACCCAGCTTGGCCCCCCAGCAGGGTCTTCAGAGCACCGACCTGCTCAGCAGCTCTGCCGGTGGGCTGGGGGCTGGCGCTGCCACCGAGGAGCCCAGGGCAGAGCGACTGCAACTGGGAGGCACTGGGAGCCACTGGAGCAGGCTGGAAGGGTTGAGTCTGCTTGGCAATACCTGCCCTGCGTGCGCTTGGTGGAACGCTGAACTCCACATGATGCATGGAAAAGCACCCGAGCACCTCCCGGCCCCGAGAAGAGCAGCTTTTCCTGGTCAAAAAATTCCTCATTCCTCCAGAAGCTGCTCAGATTTCCCCGCGATGTCCCCCTCCAGGCGCAAGGCATTTCCCCATTCCCCAGGGCTGAGAAAGGGAACTTACAGAGGAAAACATTTCACAAGATCAGAATCTTCGGGGCTGGAGCGAGAGGCCCGTACGGGCGCGCGGGAGGGAGAAGTGGGGACACCACAGCTGATTCTGGCCAAGGCAGGAGAAGGATCTGCAAAAAGCCACGCTGGGAAGGTGGAATGCCAACAAATATCAGGGACTTCCAGAGCACAGAGCGAGCAGCACCGAGCTGGTGGCCGCAGCCGTGGAGCCGCTGCCCCGACCCATGCAGCACCAGCACCTGGCCCAGCACCGGGTGCTGCTTTGTGGGACTTTTTCAGCCAGGAGCAAGGAGGTTAACGGGATCGGAACCAGCTGATGCCAGGGAGCCTTAAAACCATGCCTCTCTCTTTCTTTTCCCTCTTTTAGCCCAGCCCCTCGTAGCTCTGCTTGGGATTTGGGAGTGACCTCGGCCCTTTCCTAGGGGACCCTTCCTCACGGGCGGCTGCCCAGGCACAATGCACCTTGGCCTCTGCATCGCAGCAGAGCGGTTCGGGAAGGTCACCGATTCAGGCTGCGCGTCCTGGCTCTGGTTCACATGACAAGTCAAAGGGAGGTCACGGGGGGATGCTAACCAGGCGCCCAGCGAAGCCCTGCGGAGGGAAAGCACCTTCCTGCTAGAAGGGAAGTTGCACAGCGAGGGAGAAAGTGAAATCCCAGAGTAGAAGTCCTGGACAGAGCAGCTGCTGCCCGAGGAAGCCCTGCTTTCCCCGCTGCAGCGCTTCTGCCCGCTGGGGTCAAGTCCCCATCCTGCGGCAGGGACGAGGTGCTTTAAGCAGGTTACCTGGGACGTGCTCACAGGCTGCACATGGGGAGCCTTCGCCGTGTCCCCTGCTGCTCGCCCTGGCTGTCAGCAGCCTGCCCTCGCAGTTATGAAACCCCGCAGCGGCCACTGGTGCCCTGACGGAGACAATAGGTCAGGAGCGTGGTTTGTCTGCAAGCAAAGGGGCCGCAGCCACACAGTCGGTGTCTAGGGGCAGGATTTCCTCACACGCAATTAGCTCCAGTGCTGGCACAGCGCTGGGCTCGGGGTCACCGGGGTCCCAGAGGCAGGAGAGCCCTTCGTGCCTCCCTTGCTCGCCATGGGGCTCACACGCCTCGCACAGCTTTCCCTCTGCCATCCCCAGGGGCTGAGCCCAGCGTCCGTGCCCTGGACTGACACACACACATCTGGAGTCCTGCTGGCTCTTGAGTCCTCCCCGTCATTGTGGGGCTGTGGGGACAGAGGGGGCAGGCAGCTGAGACTTTCACTCTCTCTGGGTCCAGGAAAATGCTTTTTTTTTTTTTTTTTTAAAGCTCTGAGCAAAGGAAAGAAAAAAAAAGAGAGAGAGAGAGAGAGGGAAATTAGTATCAGCCCTTCCCAACCCCTTTTGTCCCTTCCTAATGTCATCCCTTTCTGATTCCCAGCAGCCTGCATCCCCTGCCAGCATCCCCTGCTTGCAAGGACAAGTTTTTAACTGCTGAGCAAAGAAGGCCGTGTTTGCTTTGCAAGCCAATGGCTCTCCTGGAGATGCCAAAGGTGATATCCGCTCACCCCGGGAGAGCAGCGTGTCTGAGGTGCCGGGGCCTCCCCCGTGCCTCGCTGGGCTGAGAAGCTGGCTGTGGCCGGGAAGCACTTATTGGGGTGCAGGGGGGACGGGGCAGAGCCCAGGCACCCTCAGCCACCACATTGCGTGGAGCTGCTCAGTGCTGCCGTGGCTTTTTCCCCAAGGAGATGCCACTTGGGGGACAACCACACCGTGGGTACCCGAGCAGCGAGCCCCTGCTCCAGGCTGCGCTCACCGGGGTCCCCAGGCACCCACCCTGGGGGACAGGGCTGGGGCGGCCGCCCCGTCCTCATCCTCCCCGAGGGCTGCGAGCTGTGAATGGCACCGAAACCGCCTTTGTTCCCCTCCCCGGGGGGCAGGACGGCAGCGCCCGCGGGTATAAAGGGGGCGGGCGGCCCTGGTCCCAGCTTGCCCTGGTCCTGCGGTGCTGTCCCCAGCCATGGGCCACCCCGCCGTGCCCAGCACCATCCTGCTCTGCCAGCTGGGGCTCGCCGCGGCCATCCAGTGGCTGTGAGTAACGTAACGGGGTGCAATGGGGGAGGAAGGGGAAGGAGGGACAGGGGAACTCCCTCGGGGGGTCCCCGCAGCAGATCCCCTCGGGTTTTCCCCCTGTCACCTGCTCCCCGGGTCCCCATTTGCTCGCCACCTGCGGTCCCCGTCCCCTCACCCCCACCTGGGTGCCCACGGTCCCCTCTCCCCTCTCCTCTCCCAACAGGGGGCTGGCGGAGAGCGGCAGCAGGGTGGCCTGGGACGAAAGCCAGCACTGCCGGCTGCTGGCTGGGCTGGTGCCCGAGCAGCTCCAGCTGTGCCGGAGGAACCTGGAGGTGATGCACAGCGTCGTGCGCGCTGCCGCCGAGACCGTGAGCGCCTGCCAGAAGACCTTCGCGGGCATGAGGTGGAACTGCTCCTCCATCCAGCGCGCCCCCAGCTTTGGTCCTGACCTGCTGAAAGGTAAAGGGGGCTTCCCCTGGGGTACTCACCTCCTGTTCCTGCTCCGGGCATGGGCACCGGTTTTGCTTTAGGTGCCTACTTAGGAGAAAAATTGCTGCCATCACCCTGATGTTAATCCTGAGCCACTCAGACCAGCAGGAGATCACGGAGTAACTTCCACTCAAATGAAAACAGTTGCTGGAGGCTCCAAACAAAGGGGGAAAACAGGCTGTGTACTGAGAGCAGAATACAACAGCAGCACAGGCTAAAAATACAGCCTGAAAAGGGCGTCAGGTCATAGTTTTACCCCGTTGCAAGAAACAAACCTCCTTCCCTTGTGAGATGTGAGATTCCCTTCTCTTCCCAGGGACCAGGGAATCCGCCTTCGTCCACGCCCTGGCTGCGGCCGCCGTCGCCCACTCCATCGCCCGAGCCTGCGCCTCGGGGTCGCTGCCCCTCTGCTCCTGCGGCTCTGCCCCCTCCGAAGTGCCGGGCCCCGACTTCCGATGGGGTGGCTGCGGGGACAACCTGCGCTACGGCCTGCAGCTGGGCGCCGCCTTTGCCGACAGCCCCTCGAGATCCAGCCCGCCGGGAAGGCAGGCCCTCAGGGCCGTGAATCTGCACAACAACGCGGCGGGCAGGCAGGTGGGTACGGGCCTGGCCCCCCGCAGCCTGCCGCAGGGGTGCCTAAGGTAAGGGGGGAGACCCCAGCCAGGCCGGGGGGGTGCCGTCCTTAGAGTGAGGAGGCAACGACGTGGTTAAAATGGAGATAGATGTTTGCAGGCATTCCCCTTTTACCCCCTCTCCCCCCCGAAAAGTGCTGCCAGCCCACCACAAGCTCCTGCAGGTCGCTTCCCAAGGGTTACGTGATTATCACAAGGGAACAAAGCAGCGCCCCTCAATATTCATTAAAAGAAGGCACTCCGCTGTCCCAGCAGCAGCATTTTCTTCCACCCCTAAACAAGAGGGAACTCCCTTGGGTGGCAGGAGGCAGCTGAGCTCTTTCATCTCTTGAAACGTCCCGCGGATGCTCGTGCAGATCAGTCGGCAGGGTGGGCACCAGCCACAGGCAATATATTCATCTGCTTTCCAACCTCCGCAGGTGCTGAGTGACTCCCTGGATACCAAGTGCAAATGCCACGGTGTTTCAGGCTCCTGTTCGGTTAAGACCTGCTGGAAGGGGCTGCCAGGCCTGGGCGAAATCGCTTCTGAGCTCAAGTCCAAGTACCTGGCGGCCGTCAGGGTGACCCACCGGCTCATCGGGCCCAGGAAGCAGCTGGTACCCAAAGAAACAGACGTCAGGCTGCTGAAAGAGACAGATCTGGTTTATCTCATCAACTCTCCCGACTACTGCGTGCCCAACGTCCACCTGGGGTCTCTGGGGACGCAGGACAGGTAAGAAACTGCTGCAGATGTGCTCTGACAGAGAGCTGCCATCGGCCACGTGGAACCAGGAGTGCTCGGTGGCGGTCAGTGCGATTCCTCAGCAGCGAGGTGGAAGGGGATGTCAGGAAGGTTTGTGCAGCCCCGAGTGCTGCTTGCATCAGCTCTAAGAAGCCCTGCCACCCCCGTACCTTTACAGGCAGGCTATGTGAGCAAAGCTGCTCCAGCGGGGACCAGGGCAGCACTCTGGGTGGGCAGGCACGGTCCCGGTCCCTCACCTCCGTCTCCTGCGCCCTCCTCTCGGCAGGCAGTGCAACAAGAGCTCCGTGGGCAGCGAGGGCTGCGACCTGATGTGCTGCGGCCGCGGCTACAACGCCTACACGGAGGAGGTGGTGGAGAGGTGTCACTGCAAGTACCACTGGTGCTGCTACGTGGTGTGCAAGAGGTGCCGGCGGCTGGTGGAGAGATACGTCTGCAAATAGCGCCCGAGGCATCACGGCACACGGGAGGGCTCCTGTGGGTGTCCCCCGGGGAGCAGATGGAGGAGACTGAGCACCAACCGCAAGGGATGCGCTGAGTTTGGCAAGGAGGGGACTATGCTGGGAGCCCGGACTCCAGCATTGCCACGGAAGACCCCAAACTGAGCGATGATGGGAAGCCAAAACCCCGAGACCGACCTCTGCCCCATCTGCCCAGCGCAAGACAAAGGGCTGCCCTCCTGCGGCCGATCGGGAGCATCCAGCGCTCCGTCTCCAGCTGGGGACCGTCCATTTATCACTTTGCACGCACAGGCCCTTTTCTCCAGGGGTGAATGGGGACCCTGGGCTGCCATTGTCTTTTTGCGGGAGGTTTTTGACAGTGGCCTGAAAGCCGGGAGTGATGGATGGGCAGGGGGTAGCGAGCTGCCCGTCGGGAGGAGGCTGCAGGGGAGGAAAACTGCTTAGGGTGAGGGGGTCACGGGCAGCTCCTCTGGCAGCAGGTTTCTGCTGTGGGTTTACCCAGCACCATTAAATGTTCCTCCTCGCGGGCAAATACTGCTCCAGTGCCCTCTGCAGCATCTGAAATGACACGGCTCGGATGCAGGCAGAACCAGGTATGGCTCCAGAGACAGAGCTCATCAGCCCCTCCAGGACATGCTGCTCTTGCAGCGAGGGGATTTCGCCTGCGCCTGATGACAGCACGCATGTCGATGGGCAGCAGCGGTCCTGGGGGCTGCCCAGCTCGGGCAGCGTGGCAGAACTGCACCTACCAGCCATGCGTTCGCAGGGCACCTATGGCAGCACTGCAGCTCCTGCCCTCTGGACGTGTGTTGGAGGTGGAAGCCCCTTCAGCACACGCTGTACTCACTGCTCCTCCTTCCTGCCCCTTCTTTCCCACCTCCAAAGGCTTCAGCCCGCTCCTCCGACCCCTTGGATACCAGGCGAGCTGGCACTGGCCTGGAGAGAGGACAGGGCCCCAGGGACATCAGAATGAACCTTTCGTCTCCGTACTTCATGTAAGCGGGATTTCAGTGTGTGCTTTTTAAATAAACGTATCTGAGGAGAACCTACAGCGTGAGGAGCTCAGGTAAATGTGACCGAAGTCCCAGGATGGTTTCCTGCAGCTCCCACCGTGACCTAGCGCCTGGGCCAGCTTTGCGTGCGCCTTGTGTTATTTGTGGTTTGTATTGAATGGAGTTGGCTGTGCTCAGCCCCGAGTCCAGCTGTAAGATTACTCATTTCCATATTCACTCAATCATTTTTAACAGCCTCTGCTGGGTCACAGAATCAATTCATAAGCTTTTATTGTAAACCATCCCCTCCATTTAATGTGCTCCAGGTTTCCGTATTAACAATGAGTAATAGCTGGGAGTCCAAGGTGGCTTGAGACGAGCCTGGGAGCTGGAAGCTGAAATGCTCAGGGGTGCAGCCTATGCTCAGATAGCTAACTAAGCGAGTTAACTACCATTATCAGTTGTTAATGTGCCATTGACTTGATCCGGCTGCTGACACGCAGCCTTCCCAGAGTGACAGCAAGGCCACAGCTGCGAGGCTTCCGCCACAGCTGCGCAAGGCCAAGAAGCTATCTCCAGATTTGCTTTTAAAATGCAATTAGGAGTTAGTCACCAGCATTCCTCGGAAAAGGGATGCTCCAGCTGCAAAAGGTTTGCAGTTTCTGTGCCCAGAGCACAGAGGCGGTGCAGGTACTTAATTAGGAGGGTTGCTTAACCCAAAGGCACCTCAGATCAGAGGGAGGTGAAACCGGGAGGGGCTGCCAGCTCCCCAGAGCATTGCAAAACGAGCTAGGGAGAGGAAAACAGGCAAAGGACACTGCGGAGTGAGAGATCCAGCCAGGAGGGTGGGAAATGTGATTTGCATTTGGTAACTACAAACACACAGCGCCTGGGGCAGAGGAGAGGAGCCACAATAGCGAGGAACGCCCCGGGGAGATGCCGCGATCCCCTCCTAGAGAGGTCCGGCTTGAATTTCTGCCTGGGAAAAGGCAGGGTCAAGCGCTGAATATGCCTGAATATGCGGAGCCCTCTCCTCCTCCGGCTGCCCCCACGGTGACTGCAGGCCCAGGGAAGAGCCGGAGGGGTCAATGTGCAGCGGGGGCGCTGGGCTCCGCTGATGTCCTGCGGGCAGTGGGGAAGCGCTGTAATTAGTCGAAGGGTGCCAAGGGTCAGGCTGGCAGGAGGGGCTGCGGTGGGGAGGTGACAGCTAAGTGACAATGTTTAGAGTGGGAAGCATTGCAATCTGGGCCCACAGCTGGAATTACCAGCTTTGTGAGATCAGCTCGGCTGGAAGAGTCTCCCAGGGCCTGAGAGCCAGAACAAGGCAATTAATATCCGGCAATGGGTCCAGAGGGAATAAACCACCCACTTGGCCCCACGGGCTGAGGGGATCCATCTGACTGGATGTATTTTCTCCAACTCTGCCAGGCAGGGAAGCTAGCATAAAGGCTGCCGGGGGAACACAGAGCCCTGACCCCTGGCACAGGCCAGCACAAGCACCCTCCAAGGAAAAAAGACGGAAAAACCTGGACCCTGACATCGCCCTTGGGTGGCTTCCAGCACCAATCAGTGCAACACTGCCAGGGAAATAAATCAGGGCTAGCGGGTCTTTCTTTAGCTGTCTGCAACTTCAGTCCCCCAAAAAACATCTCCAGCTCTGGTAGGTACCTCTTCAGGACCTGAACAAACCTGGGCATGGTGACAGCAGTGTCCGTGACACCGGGAGGATCTCCGTAACAATTCTGGCTTTGCAGCCCTTCAGATGCATCCTCACATGTTTCTCTTGCCCCACTTTCACAATCAGTCCTCTCCAGACTGTGGTAGACTGCTGTCATTACCCTCTGCTTCATGAACCCTTGTCGGGCTTGCTGCTAATGTGACGGATCTACCTCTTTAACTTTTCTGTCATTAGCCATTTTTCCCTGGGTCTTGTGGCTTTTTGTTTATCTGTCGCTGGAAATGAGAATCCCAGAGCTGAATTCTCTATGGTTGTGGCAGAAGTTTTTCACTTTCTGGTGCTGTGAGCTGATGTGGGAGAGATGGCTCTGAATGTGGCTTGTGCACAAAAGAAAACCATCCCTCTACATGAAATGTGGTGAGAACCAAGCAAAGGGCTTGCTCTGCCCTTAGTTACTACTTGACTTTTAATTTGTGTTTGAAAGGAGTACGGGATCCTTCTCTGCTGGCTAGATTGTGCAGACAATGAAGTCTGGAGAAAGTAGAGTGATCTTCATGGGCTCTTTTGACCTTGTTGCTAAAGCACTTTTTTTATTATTATTATTTATACTTGTAGAGATGCTGCATAACTTATTCCAGGAGGATAATCCAAGCCAAGGCGACAAGCTGTTGGCAAACAAGTAAAAGTTTGGTGGTAAGAATAACTCTAGGACATGTTGGGATATATCTCTTTCTCTTTTCTCTTTCCTTCTGTTCGTCACAAGGAGACCTGAGCCAGAACAAGAAGACACATGGTGGGGCGACTGCCTCTGTGCTCAGCTGTTTGTCAACAGCACTGCTGTAAATATCCGGGGGATGTTACTTTGACCTTTGGGAGGATTGGTGCCTACACTCTCGCACCACAAGACACAAGCATGAGTAAAGGCTTGTATCTAAGGAAACCCCCTTGCATCTCTGTTCTCCTTTATTTCTGGGGTGTTCAGCAGGATGTCCCGAGGATGACAAGTAATAATAGGGATTGCCCTTATGGGGATCTTCAGCTGAGAGACAGGGACAAATGAACGTAGGTGAGTAAGAGCCATGAGACCAGAGGGGGAACTAGACTGCAGTGTGAGGGCCCTTGGGCATAGCTTGAAGGGCGCTTGTTGCAGTGGCTGTGCTGGATTCAGAGGGAAAGCAGACTTCTTTCCCTTCTGCTTGGCTGGGCAGGCTGGCATCCCCTCCAGCTCTGCCCCCTGCATTTCACTAAGTTGCTAAACCAGGCAGAAATTCCCAGAGACAAAAGGCTTCCACAGAAAGCAGTACTCCAAAGTTAAAACGGTCCCTCGGTGCTTGCTGGTTTCTCTCCAGAACAAAATTAATGTGGCAGAGAGCTCAGGAGCACATTACCTGCTCCTGTTCCAGCACTGTCACTGGTGCAGAAGCTTGCTAGCAAGTTCATTCACGTTCAGTGCAGAGGGTATGCTGGAGGCTGCTCGCTTCTGGTGGTGGACTTGTCAAATCACCTTTATGCCAGGGCTGAGGAAGTGCCATGGCCTCATTGAATAGTAGCATTTTTCCTTTGTGCACCCCTGGGGAAACTGCCTCCACAGGCAGTCAGAAAGTGAGCTACGGCAGGGTGGGAGCCGCGGAGCAGCCTCCTCTCCAAAGCAGGAGCAGACATAGCCCCATGAACCACCCCGGGGCTCCATGCCACAGCACATGTGGGTGCCTGCAGTTTGTTATGCTGGGGCTGAAGAGCAGGCAGATGACAGGTAATTTGGTCACTAGCCTTTACTGATTTCATGCCTCTGTGGTTTAAGTGAAACCTGTTTTTGACCAGTTGGGACAGCAGGTAAAAACAGGGCTAATGAACTGCTAGCAAGGAGATTCAGGAACTTCCATCGAGCTGACAGGTTCACCTACTTGGCTCTTGCAAGCAAAGCCTTCTCCATCTCGAAGGAAACAGAGCCTCACATAGATTTCCTGCTCTCTGAATCCAGCGTGTCTGCTGAGCAGTGATAACGTGTGGCTCGAGGTCTGTCCTGTGCTGCCTCTGATAATCCGGGTCAAAACTGATACCACCACCACCACTCCACCTCCAGTTTGAAGAGAAGGGGAAGTGGGCTGAGGTCCCATGCTGCATCATCAGCCTATTCACAATTATTTGGAGAACAAGCCAATAGCTCCCTGTGAACCTATCTGGCTTGCTCCGAGAGGTGAAGGCCTCGAAGAAGAATGCCCAAAGGAGATGTTTGTTCAAGATTAAACAGAGATATCCTATAGGCAAGGTAATCCCATAATCGCTGAGACTACCTGGGTAACACAAAGGCTAAGGCACTGAAGGAGTTCACTCCAACAGTGTCTTTTGCTCTGATCCTCAAAAATGCTGTTGAAATTTAGAATCTTAAAAGTTTGGGAAGCAAGGCGGGGGAATGATTTGATAGGTTTACTATTGATTTTAACTAATGCATGTGAAGGGGGAAGATGCTACACTGACTGGAGTGTTGCCTTTCAGATAAAAGTGAACTGGCTGTAATTGTTGGGGGTGTCATAGCATCTTCTGCTGGTGAAGGAAAAATGGCTGTAGATTTCTGGCCTCATTCTACGTCCAATTATTATATTAACTATTTTTTCCACTGCTGGACACGGCGTGGTTCTTCACTTCCTGCCTGGTGTGCAGGAATACCACAGAATGATGTGTTAAACTGTTGACATATCTTACGCTACTGGTGCCTGCGCTTTCAGTCTGAGCAAAACGGTCACATGGAAGGAGGATGACAGGAGAGCAAAACCATCAGGGTGTACTTGGGACACAGCATAAAGGAACCTAAACCCACAATTCTTCTATCTTTTACGATTAACTTTTTATCAAGCTATCTCATGTACGCATGAAGGAAACAAACAGACTAAGTCATAAACTGACTCATCTGTGGAAGCTAAGTGCTTCCAGCCTGCCCTGAATTATTATCACACCATATAAATTTTTCACATCTAGGTCAATAACTTGCATTGTGTTTTTGCACGTCACCTTGTAAAAGCCCAGCTTTAACCGTTACCTGTCTGATGCCTGTTTTAATTTCAGAGATACTATCAGAAGGGACTCAGGAGCTAACCAAAAAAAGAAACTGTAAAGGGTCCTTATCTTACTTTTGTTATAAAAAGAACACATGGAGATGAAATGGTGGGCACTGCACTTAAATAATAAAATGTAGGACGTTGCTGCTGAGCATCCATGCTGTGCACTGTTTGTTGCCTGGATGGTCTGCCAAGTTCCAATTCCATGCTATGGAGTGATAGCTGTGTGCAGTACAAGCCCCTAATGAATTCCAGCCTTGACATCCTAAGGTGCTGTCGAGGCTCTCCCAAGTGCAGAAGTGGACCACGCATGACCTACCCTCCAGATAGAGCACCTGGGGCAGCACATGGTGCTTTCCTAGCCTGCACATTTGCCTGGGAGAGGCTTTCTGTGACAGCAGTGACTTTGGGGACCCCAAGGAGCGACCCCAGGCCAGCGATGGCTTGGCTCCCTCTGGTGCAGCCGCACATGCAAAACACACCCGGCTGTGCCCAAGGAAGGGAGCTGAGCACCCTGCGGAGGTACCAGCATGGGGTCCTGGGGCAGGGTGGCTCATTAGCACAATCTTTGGCTGGGCTTGGCAGGACACTACTGATTACACAGCTAGTTTGTGTTTCTGGAGCCAACACATTTAATTCCAGCTTGGCTCCTGACGCAGAGTGCTGCATTATGTTGTGTAGACAGACTCCAGCCTTCTGCTGCATTTTAATCTGGTAAGATTAATGGAAAGAGATTCACACCATTAAACAAACAACTAAACCAGAAAAACAGTGATCTGCAGAGGTGCGGATATCGGAGGAAAAGTCAAAGAAGGGGCAATCAGAGGGGCTTGGGGCAACCCACGTGCTCATGGTCCAGGATGAGAAATTAGTGTTAGTCATTATTTAATGCTGTTTATGAAATAGACCAGGGCCTCTGCTGCTTTATGGGGGGCGTAAATTGGATTAGATTGTAGAGTAAACGGGAGGCTAAGAGGTGAAGGGGACTTGCACTGTCAGCTTCACTTTGACTGATTTGTTTGCTATTTAATGCTGTGCTTCGGACAATTCTTTGGGCTCCCAGTTCTGCCAGGAGCCCGGTTCTGACCGAGCGTCTTTAACGCAGACCTAAGCCCCGTTTCCGAGGCGCTGCCTCGCCCTGCCCGGCCCCTACCAAGATGGCGGCGGCGGCGCCGCCACCAAGATGGCGGCGGGGGGCGGGCGCGGGCGGTGGGCGGAAGCGGCGGGGCGGGGGCGGCGGCTCGGTCCCGGCCCAGCATGGCGGAGGGGCCCGGCGCCGAGGCGCGGCTGCCGGAGCTGCTGGCCACGGGCTGGCGGCTCTGGGAGGAGGTGGAGGCAAACACCGAGCCGTCTTCGGGGGCCCCGGCCGTGCAGGATAAGGTGCGGCAGGGGCTGGGCGCGCTGCGGCAGGCGGCCGCCATGGTGGCGGAGCTGGAGCTCTTCAGGTGAGGCGGCGGGGACGGGACCGGGGCCGGGACCGGGGCTGAGGCTGAAGCTGAAGCTGAAGCTGAGGCTGAGGCTGAGGCTGGTGCTGGTGCTGATGCCGGTCTGTGCCTTGCAGCGAGAACGAGGAGCTGGAGGAGGTGGCGTCGGCCGACCTGAAGTACCTGGCGGTGCCCGCCCTGCTGGGCGCCCTGACCCTGCGGCAGGTGGACGTGAGCCGGCGGCGGGAGCACCTGGAGGCCGCCCGGGCCCATTTCTGCCGCTTCCTGCAGCTCTGCCGGGCCTACGGGCTCAGCGCCGCCCCGCCGCCCGCCGCCGCCGCCCCGGGGGACGAGGAGGCCGGCAGCCCCACCACGCGCGGCCCCGCGGCCCAGCGCAGCCTGCTGGCCATGGCCGCCGGCCGGCAGGCCAAGATCGAGAGGTGAGCGGGGGGAGAGGCCGGGGGGAGCCGCGGGGCTGGGGGCGGCGGGGCGCTGAACGTTCCGTCCGGGAGCCGCCCCGCAGCGGGTCTGGGGGGTCACGGAGGTGCTCGTGGCTGCGGTGCCCGCAGCCCTCGGAGAAGGTTCGTACACGAGCTCCTGATGGTGAGCTCTCTGGTAACGCGCTGTGCAAAGCCGCCCGGGCTGGAAGCTTCCTACAAACGTGCTTTTCGTTTCTGTAGTGCTGGGGCTCTCGATGCCTTTTCGTCATGTTTTAGATGGGGATTTTGACAGTCAAACTGTTGCTTACTGCGGTGGCACTGACAGGCCCAGGGTGGCCTTGAGGGCAGTTTAAATTACGTAAATACCAAAACACAGTTTCTGGTCTAGAAAGTAACCTAGGTGGGATGGATTTGGGGTGGCAGGATATGTTGTGGGTCAGTGCAGCGCGGCCTGTCTGCCACAGGCTACTTGCTGACAGCCTGGCACTGTGCTCGTGCCATGAGGTGGGCCTGGTTGCGCTCGCCCTGCCGTCAGCACGTTCCTACCTGACCTGATTGCAGAGCGAGGCGTTGCAATTACGTTCTGTTCCAGTGAAAAGCAGAGACTGCAAGATCACCGTTTTCTGACAGCCCGGATCCTCACGCAGGCTCCGGAGCTCTCGTCTCAGCTGCCCTCGTCAGCGGCTGGCTGCGGAGAGCTTCCCCTGCTGCAGACAGAGCAGGAGGGAGCGGTTTGCTTCGCCTCTCAGCGGCACAGGGCTGGGCAGGCAGATGCTCGCATGCCTAAGATGTATTTTTCATGGTTTTCTGTGGAGTTGTTGTGGATGAGTCTGTTTTATAGAACAACGCTTGTATGCTGCGTCCTTTGTCTTGTATGCCCTCTGTGTCAGCAATCCTCAGCTGGGCTTGCTGGCCTCTTAGCACAAATAAAATAATTGGGAGGGGCCCTGTCTTTAAATTTAAATTGTCTTCCTAAAGCTTCTTAACAATAGGAGCTTCTCAAATTAGAACAGTAAATCATCAGAACTTACCTTTCTCTATGCAACTTTCATTTGAAACGTGAAATTATCTTAAAGCTCTTACACGGACTTCATGGAAGTTCAAGAAAATGCTGGTTTTAGAAAGCGCTGTATCTGGACTATGCTACAGAAAGTTTACCTAAATTATGTCCTTTAATTCTCTTTGAGCCAGGTACAAGCAGAAGAAGGAACTGGAGAACAGGCTGGCCTCTGTGAGAACCTTTGTGGACAGCGGGCAGGCAGATGAGGATCAGATACGGGAATTCTACCTGCTGCAAATCCAGAAGTGGGTCAACATCAGCTTTGAGGAAATCGAGAGCATTGACCAAGAAATGGTAATCCTGAGGAGCAGAGATGCAGCGAAACAGGTATGAGGTCTCTTGATCTGCAGGTGCTGTGAACTCTGCATGGTTAGGGCTGATGATAGGCACTGCTGGGGGAGAATGAACCTCAGAGGAATTCATTAGCAGAGTTTCTGAAGTTTTGTTCTGTGAATTCTAGGTTAACGTCTAGCTCATGCTCGGCATGAATGGATAGGGCTTGGTTTAGTTCTGAACGGGCAGTGGTCTGGTTTTTGCATTAGTGCCTGTGTGGTGCTGTCGCACATCCCAGACAGTCATAGCGTGTGAAATGCTCGAGCACTGACTATCAGAGCTGAACTGATCTGTGTGCAGAGGCTTTTCTCCACTTTGCTGGGTTGTGCCAGACCCTTAACTGTAGAGAACCAAATGCTTTTGTCATTTAAAACAAGACGCTGGCGATTTTTTTTTTTCTTTCAAGCCTGCATTTCTAGCCTACAGAACATCCTGATGTTACAGAAAAAACACGCTCGTTCTGTATGAGGAATGCAAATCTTGTGTGACACGGTGTTTCTGGGCTTTATGCTTCTCACCTAGAACATCTGTCTAGAATTAAAAAATTAATAATAACGTGCCTACGTGTACCATAGCCCAGCTTTGCTGGCACGCCTGGTTTGTGCAATTCGTTACTGGCATTGCAGAGCTCTGCTCTAGTGCCCTGGGTGATATCTTCGTGAGTGATGAGCTCGACTTGCTTCAGAGTGTACTGCGTTTGATCCATGGAAAAAATGAGCTATATTTCATGCTTTGATCTGAGCTGATCTGGTTTAGCTCTGTCAGCTCTCTGCTTTGATCAGAACGGGTGTAACAAAGGCACAAAGAGAAGTGATTTGTGGAAGCTCACAGATGGAGTTCATGATTTAAACTGGATTAAGGGCTGAATCGTCCATCTTGGGACGTTGCTCTGACAGCAGAGGCATCTCATTTCTACGAGACCCTTAGTAACTTGTTTGGGGCGGGAAGCAAAGAAGGGTGCTCCTATCTACGTGATGATTTTGTGACTCTTGTTTGCGATTTCAGTCTTCAGCTCCACCTCACGGTACTTCCCGGCAAGCCAGGGCTCCGCTGAAACCTTTCATTCTCACCCGGGACGCTGCTCAGTCTAAGTATGTTTATTTTTGGTTCCTTCAGCGCAGGGTGACGCAGTGCTCTGTTCTCATGTCCAGCCTAAGATACTCTTTCAAATGCAGAAACGCACTCGTCATCGTCAGGCAGCGTGTCGCATCGAGACTGCATGTGTTGGACAGCTGGGCAGGGGATGGGGGAACTTCTAACACGCTTCTTCCACTTTCTGTGATTTCTTCTGTTACCAGCATGCTTCAGAGTCTCAGCTAACGCTGTTTGTTCTGTTGGGCTGCCAGGAGACATATTCAAGTGTTACCGCGTTAGTTTATAGGCTGTGTGCTTGCTGTTTAGTAAGCTGTGGAGAGGCAAGGCTTTTCTGCGCCCCTAAAATCGATGTGATATAACAGGATTGTTCTTTGCTCCTAAAATAAAGAGCATGACATTGAAGAGCACGCATAGTGACTTAATCTAATGTAAACTCCGGAGAATTTTGGTTGAAATCAGTGATCTTTGGGGCTGAGATGTGGTACCTGCCTGAGGTACCTGCCTGGCCAGCAGTCGCAATAGCACGTTACTTAGAGTTTGTAACTACCCTAGGGTAGGGCAGGGCTTTCCCTCGGGTAACGAGATCTCAGCACTTCATAGTGCTGTGAGCACAAAATGGGGTAGAAAACAGACTTCTTGTGATTGTGACATTATCTGCCTTGGGGGTTACAGATACCTCTTTAGCTGAGCTGTGCCGAATTCAGTTCTCAGTGTCCTCACGGGCGAGCTGTGCCAGCGGACAGCATTCTTCTAGGGATTGGACAAGGATTTCGAGGTCTTGGGAACAAAGCAGTCCTTGCCTCTCTACAGCAGCAGAATTAACTCCGGCAGTGCTGTGCTGGCTGTTACTGGCCAGCCTGTTGCTGAAGGCCCAGACTGTGGAAACACCCTCCTCGGGTGAACTTCTTGGTAACGTGCCTCGTGTTGTCGACACAAATGGGAGTACGGGGTAGTTCTGGGCGCTGCTATTGGTGTTTCTGCTCATTCACACGGGACGTAAAGTGCCTTCCTTGACCGTCTCTCTCTCCCTGCAGAGTGTTTGGTGCTGGGTATCCCAGCCTCCCAACTATGACCGTCAACGATTGGTACGATCAGCGCAGAAGGGAGGAAGCAATGCGTGGTCAGAGTGCACCTCAGAAGCCAGCAGGTGAGAAGGGGTAGAGCAAACATGGAAATAGAAGAAAATTCGTGAACCTTCTTGAGGGGGATGGTGAATGAGGGATGTGTTCAGGGTGTGAAATACTCTCTGGCTTTCTCCACTAGGCTTTCAGGATTGCTTGGCTGCTCCTTGGCATTTCCTGCTTTGTCTGGGCTGACTCCTGGAGGGATTCTGAGGCCCTGACTAGTCACTGTCCGTTGTCTTACTGTCCCTCGCTCTTGTTCTTGACCTTCAGCAGATATAGCTGATGAAGAGTTGCAGAAGCAGCAGCAGGAGAAAAAGGAGGAGGAGGATGATGAGGAAGCTCTTAAAAAGGCTCGGGACTGGGATGACTGGAAAGATACGCACCCGAGAGGCTACGGCAATCGGCAGAACATGGGCTGATGCTCCAGCAGCAGGGAGCAGGGCCTGGAAATCCTGTAAGAATTGCCTATGTCTTGGAGATGCAGGAATAAACGCACTGTACATATGCAGAGGTATCCTTGGCTTCTCTGGGAGTCACTGGAGTCAGAGGAGTAAACATGCCGATTTGTTTTGGTTTACATGAAACGTCAGACTGAGAGCGCTCGTCATGTGCAGTGGCACCGCAGAGCTGCTGTCAGCGGGGCGCTGTCCGAGGGGCCAGACTGCCTCTGCTCTCCCAGCCAGAGGAAGTCCTTGAGAGAAAAGTACATGAGTTTGGAAACTTCTCTTTGTATTGTTGGTGGATGTATTTATTTTTTCCTCTATATTTTAGACAAAATAAAATCTCTTGTGCTGCCTAGTTCTTGCTGCGAAAATCCCTTGGTTTTTGTCCTGGGCTCTTTCAGAGAAAATGTGTAAGGCTGCTTGCCCGGAGCTGGGGGTGGCAAATGTCAGATGGCCACTGATTTCGGCCAGGGCTACTGGTGGCCTTTGCACAGCCTCATCATTCCGTTCCTCCCCCGGCTGGCGGAACGCAGTGTTCGGGAGCTTTGTGTTGAGCAGAGCAGGTATTTTGAGGGCAACGTGTTAAAATGCTGGTAGTACACGTGGTGCGGATACCTTAATATAAATGTTTGTCCCCTTGCTTAGTGTCGTGGGGTCTGTGCAGCTGTAGGTGTGTGTGTACATACACCTAGTGCAGTGGGAGTGCTTGGGTGGCGTGCTGCAGGGACCAGCGCTGGGACAGGCAGCACCGTCTTCAGAAGAGCAGTGCACTGGTGGGCAGCGTGCTCTGAAATCTGCTTATGAATAACCCTGAAGGGGTGAAAACCGTGTCTGCGTTCCTCCAAAGCAAGCTTAAGCAGGAGCTGGTGCTGATCCTCGACTGACTGAGAAGAGAGAGCACGACCGCTGTGCTGCACCTGCACCGGCGCTGCTGACCTCGGTCTGGCCCAAGCGGAGGCTTCATCGGCAGGCTGCTCCCTTACCTTTGGGGACAAGGGGGTTTGGAAAGCACTCAGCTTTTTTTCCTTCATATTAGCATGATTCAGGCACACTTGAGCTGCCAGCTGGACTGAGGAGAGCTTACATATTTATACGTAAGCCATATCAGCTGCTCTTTATGAGCTTACACGGTGATACTGAATGTAGCCTGCAATGGATGCAGTTGCCCCCTTTTTTTCCAGATATTTTTTCTCTGATTTACTGGAAGGGATTATGTGAGTGGTTTTGTTTGTTTGTTTTCCCTCGTGGGTTCTGTACCTTTCTTCCAAAACTATTTTTTTTTTTTTTTTTAGCTTTAATACCATGCAATCTTACCCATCAGCTTGCCCCTTTCAACATTTGCTGTTAGCCTGCTCTTCCCGGCAAGCGCTTCTGCGAAGGCGGGTCCTGAGATGTGCTTCTGGGTGAGATCCTGTTTCCTCGCCGTCCCTTCGCTGTTGGCCTGGAGCCCATCTCAGGGCTGCTTCTGCTGCTTTTGCTTCTCTTTTCTTCGCGCCTTTTGAAGTGGATCTCTCCGATGTGTTTTGGTTTCGTTACACCCAGTCCCTCTAGCCTCACATGCCTGTTCTCCAGGCCAGAGCCGTGGCCCTCCGTGAAGACTCTTCCGGTGAGCTGCTGGAGAAGGCTGCGTCCCCAGGCACCTCCCCGGCCCGCCAGGGCTGGCATACGCCAACGGCCGCCCTTGGGTGGGAGAGGAGGGGACATTGCTGGCTCCGGCCGGCTCGCCAAGCGGCGTCCCACCGCACGGAGCATCGGGGTGACGTTTTGAGGCGTCTCTCGAGGGCGTCATCCCGTCGGAGCGTGACAGCGGTTTGTGAAATACCCACGGCACGGACGCTACCATTCCCTGGGGGACGGTGGCTGCCGGCACCCACAAGGAGCTCTGCTGGTTGCGCACGTCCGAGCTCCCATTTGCGGGAGCTCCTCGGTGCTCTGCGTGGCTTCTCCTCCTCCCAAGGACCCCAGGATTTGTCCCGGCCCCGCCAGCCGGCTCCGCTCCGCTCCCCTCCGTGCGTGCAGCCTCCCTCGGCTGGGCCGGGGCGGTTACCGAGGCTGGACCAGCGATCAATCGCCGCTGGGATTTCCAAACTCGCCTTTTAACCTGCTGAGCTGGGCTCTGCAGCAGAGCTCCCCGCCACCATGAAAACAATCATCGCAGCCTGTTCCCAAAATCTGAGCGGTAAGAAACATCCGAAGCGTGTTTAATGGTTCCTAACGCTCCGGCGCTGTGTCGGCTCCGGCAATTAGCGTTTGCTGTCACTATTGCCTATTTGCTTTAGACTGCTCAGGGGAAAGGGAGGTGTTTGGAGCAATTTGGGGTTAGTGGCACCAGAGGAAAACATAAAGTTGCTCAACGGGAGTGGGATTTCTTAAGTTAATGCCGACCACGCGTTAGGAAACATTCTTCCTGCGAGATGCTGCAAATTCTCCTCTGGGTCCCCACATTGCCCAGAGCCGCGGGGGCCAAATTCCTTGGAGGAGGCTCTGGGGGTATCCGGGGACCGGCACAGCCGCTGGGCTTTGCCCATCGCTCGCTCGATGGTTTTTGTTGTGTGGTCTTGGAGATTCGTGGAGTGCTTGGGGTGGGGGAAGGCGGTATGAAAATGGCAGAGCTGTGTCCTCGCTGTAAACGTCGCTGGGCTTGGGAAGGATGAAAGCCACGGGGCTGGAGGAGTTCTGGGAACACGGTGGAGCAGGGGGTGTTCGGAGTGGGGCCAGCGCTTGGGGAAGAGGGAACTCCATCCTTCCCCACTGGGGGAGGCTCTGGCCTTTCGTCCGTCCCAGTTGCCCCACGGATGGATTGGTTTGAGCCGGGATGAGCTGAGCCTGCGCTGCCCGCTCCACCTGGGGGCTGGCGGCCATCCTGGATGGGGACAGCTCCGTCCCCCTCCCCTGCCCCGCGCATCTCTCCCGCTGCTGATTTTGTGTTGTTTTCCCAAGCCCCACCGCAGGCCATCGAGGCGGTCTCCAGACCTTTGCCCGTCAGGACAGGCACCTCAGGCCTGTTTCGGGGAGGAGGGATGGGGCCGTGCGTTGGAGTTTGGATCCTGGCACCCCACCGGGGCGGTTAATGGTTCACCAGGGCCAGCCGGAGGGAGCGGGGCCGCGCTGGCCCTGCGGGGGCAAGGCTCGGTGCTGGGGACGGCCACCCCTCCCCTGCCTCACCCCTTGCCACCGTCCTCGGCACTGCCGGGGGGCGGATGCTGGCATCCCCCAGCCCGTCCTCCCCGCTCCCCATCATCGGTTGGATTGGGGCCACCCCCGGGGGGGACACGGGGACGCCGCTGAGCCCGCCCGTCCCCGCAGGCAGCCGCGCCAGCCTCCCGGCCGCCCTGCGCACCCTGCTCGCCGTGCCCTGGCCCTCGCAGCGGGACGTGCGCGCCTGGCTCCAGCTCCTCGCCGTGCTCCAGTGGGTGCTCAGCTTCCTGCTGCTGGGTGAGTGGGGCTGCGGGGGGCGGCGGGGGCGGCCACGCAACAGCTCACCGTCCTCCTCCCCGCCCCGCAGGCACCGTCAGCCTGCTGCTGCTCATCTACCTGGTCTTCACCAACTTCTGGCCCATCTCCGCGCTCTACCTGGCCTGGGTCATCTTCGACTGGGACACACCGGAGAAAGGTAGGGCTTGGCAGACGTGCGGAGAGGTGGGGAACCCCCCATTTCTCGGCAAGAAATGGCAGAAGGAGGGATGCAGCAGGTCCACGTGAATTATTTAGCAGTCAGCTCGTCGTGATGGGCTTTACTTACCCCGTCCCTGCATGGTTCGCAGGTGGCAGGAGGCTGCCGTGCTTGCGGAGATGGTCCGTGTGGCGGCACTTTCGGGATTATTTCCCCGTGAAGGTACGGAGCGGGGTGCCGGGTGGGGATGCCCACACCCAAAAGGAGGTACCGGGCTGCCCGTGCTGGGCCAGGCTCTTTATTCGGTGTGTCCCCTGCTTGCGGCACACGGTGCTGCCGTGGCGACCGATGCCGGTACCCCCGTGCCCCCTGCCCCAGCCCGTTTTGCCCCCGCAGCTGGTGAAGACGCACGACCTGTCCCCCAGCCACAACTACATCATCGGCTCCCACCCCCACGGCATCCTCTGCGTTGGCGCCTTCTGCAACTTCGTCACGGGCTCCACCGGCTTCGCCGAGATGTTCCCGGGCATCCGGCCCTTCCTCACCACCCTGGCTGGAAATTTCCGCCTGCCCCTCTTCAGGGAGTACCTGATGAGCGGGGGTAATGCCCGCGGGCAGGGGGGCTCTGTGCTTGCACCCCGCTCCCCCAGGGTCTCTCCCGCAGCAGGGGGACCCTTTATGCTGTGGGGTCCCTCGCACGGTCCCCGTCCCCGTGGCGTTGTGCTCACGCGGTGCTGCCGTTCCCGCTGCAGGCCTGTGCCCCGTGACACGCCGTGCCATCGGGTACCTGCTCTCCAAGAACGGCACCGGCAACGCCGTGGCCATCGTCATCGGCGGCGCGGCCGAGTCGCTCTCCTGCCGCCCCGGCATCACCACGCTCATCCTGAAGAACCGCAAGGGCTTCGTCCGCATGGCCCTGCAGCACGGGTGAGCGCGGGTGCCGCCGACGGGGAGCGGGGTCCCGGTGCCCCCTCACCGCCTGCCACCTCCCCTCCGCAGGGCCTACCTCGTCCCCTCCTTCTCCTTCGGGGAGAACGACCTGTTCCGCCAGGTGGTCTTTGAGGAGGGCAGCTGGATGAGGAGCATCCAGCAGCGCTTCCAGAAGATGATGGGCTTTGCCCCCTGCGTCTTCTACGGCAGGGGCCTCACCTCCATGCGGTCCCGGGGCTTCCTGCCCTACGCCCGGCCCATCACCACCGTGGGTGAGCACCTACACGGGGTTTGCTGGGCCGTGGGGAGGAGGAGGAGGAGGATGCCTCACACCCTGGGTGATGCTGGAAGGCAAAGCCCAGCTCGTGGCCCCGATGAGCTGAGCGCTGCCCCGCGCCCTGCAATGTGACGGGGTTCCTCCTTCCTGGCAGTGGGGGAGCCGGTGACGGTGCCCAAGATCGAGGACCCGAGCCACGAGACGGTGGACATGTACCACGAGATGTACGTCCGCTCCCTGCTCAAGCTCTTCAACGAGAACAAGACCAAGTACGGGCTGTCGGAGGCGGACGAGCTGCGCATCGTGTGAGCACGGCAGGCGCCGCCGGGTGGGGGTCTCAGCCCGCCCGGCGCGGGGGACACGCGGGGACCCGGGGCTGGTGCATGGCCCTGCGGCTCCCCCTCCTCCTCTTCCTCCTGTGGCACCTGAAGGCTGGTGAGGACCCGTGGGGGTGACAGCCAGCGGTGGTCACGGTTCCCCCAAGCTGACCGGGAGGCCGTGAGCGGAGGGAGGGGACGGGGTGTCGTGAGGAAGAGGAAGGAGGTCACGGGGGTGGCTTCCCCATGGTGGGCAGGACCGGGCTGGGGAGGTGTCCCCCCTGGAGTAGGGGAGCACAAGCCTTGGGCACGGGTGACAGTGACCTCGGCACGGCTGGGTGCATTCCCTAATACAAATTTCCACCCCCTCCCTGCGTCCTGCTGGTGCTGGGGGTGCCGGATCGGTCAGGGCACGGCACTGGGATACGTGGGCATTAAGGAGGGGGCTTTGTGGCTCTGGAGGTGCCGGGGCTACAGCTGGGGGGACACCCCGATGATGCTCTGGGCTCTCCTTCCCCGTGCTTGGGGACGACCAGGGGGGCTGTGGGAGGGCAGGGACAGCCCCATCTCTCCCTGTCCCATCACAGGCTGCTGTGGGAGTCACCCGTGCTGATAACCATCTCCAGCCTGCTCCTCTTTACGCAGGCACCTGGTTAAACAAAGGCTCTGGGTAAACATTTGGAAAGCAAACACCCGTAAAGGCAGATTCCCCAGGAGTCCTTCACCACCTGTCCCTCGTCACGGCCGTGCCACCACTCTAGCACCCTGGCCCCATGCCGGCAGGCAGAGGGGCCGTGCTGCTGCCCCTCGCCACAGCCGCCCCATCCCTCTTCCTTCTGGCGTGGGGAGGAGCACGGCACAATGTGGAGGGGGGAAGGTGCTTTATTGGGGGCCATGAGCAGCACGTCCCCTCAGCGCCTCCCTCCTCAGCCTTCCCCAAGGACAGTGCTGTGATAGGGACATCTCCAAGACACAGATCCGCACCTCCCCCCCACATTCCCCACCACAGGGACCATGCAGGACAGCAGCAGTGGGAAGCTCAACCCCGAGCCCCATCCTCAGCACTGGCAGCATTGCATCAAGTGGCAAAGTCTCAAGGAAGACCCCAGACAGGTCCATGGCCACCGCTCTGGCTGTCCGTGTGTCACTGCCCCATGAGGCAGGGGTGCTCCTTCTCTGTCCCAAAGTCAGCCCGGCCCCTGCATGCTGCTATCGAGCAGGAGGGCCATGTGTGCCCGGGGAGGGACAGGTGTGTCATCTTCTCGGTGACCTGTTCACCCCGTGTGTCTCCAGGAGCGCCGTGGGATGGGACGTGCCCCACAGCCGCCCACCCTCGGGCCTGCGGTCAGTACTTCGGGAAGGTTTTGGGGACCAGGGGTCCCACGCAGCGCTCCCCTGCCTCGCCCCTCAGTGCCCGCCTCCGCTCCGCGCCGTCCCCATCCCTCGGGGGTCGCTGGTGCAGCAGCTGCCCACCACGCTGCTCTCCACCGAGGGGGACACCAGGGCCAGGAGCGAGGTGGGCGCGGGCCGGGGGTGCTGGGCCGCCCCCCGGCGCAGCCGTCCCCGGTACTTGTCCCCCGCCATGAAGTACAGGATGGGGTCCAGGCAGCTGTTGATGCTGGCCAGGGGCCGCGTGATCTTGTAGGTGAAGTTGATGATGTTGAGGGTCTGGCAGTCGGCCTGGAAGTAGCGGGAGGTGTAGTAGAGGGTGCGGGTGATGTGGAAGGGCACGAAGCAGATGGCGAAGACGGTGAGGACGATGATGATCATCTTGATGGAGCGCTGCTTGAAGGAGGGCACGCGGGGGCCGGGGCTGGAGAAGCTGGGCTTGCAGAGCCGCTTGGCCATCAGGCAGTAGCACACCACGATCACCAGGAAGGGGACGCCGAAGAGGAGGGCCATGACGGAGGAGCTGTAGTGCACGTAGTGGTCGAACTCCTCGGGCTTGGTGGTGTCGTGGCACAACGTGCTGTTGTCCTTGGAGCTGGTGGTGACGAAGATGAGGTTGGGGATGAGGCAGATGGTGACGACGAGCCAGGCGCCCACGCAGATGAGGCGCGCGTGCTTGGTCTTCACCCACTTGAGGGAGCGGATGGGGTGGCAGATGCCCATGTAGCGGTGCACGCTGATGCACGTGAGGAAGAGGATGCTGCTGTAGAGGTTGGCGTAGAAGAGGAAGCGCACGATCTTGCAGAGCGCCTTCCCGAAGGGCCAGTTGTTGCGGTCGGCGTAGTAGTAGACCAGGGTGGGGAGGGAGAGGACGTAGAGCGTGTCGGAGACGGCCAGGTTGAACATGTAGGTGGTGGTGGCGTTCCAGGGCCTCATCCTGGAGACGAAAATCCAGATGGCCCAGGTGTTGAGGGGCAGGCCCACCACCAGGACGATGCCGTAGGAGATGGGCAGCAGGATGAACTTGAACTCCTCGTCGAAGACGCACTTCGCCTCCTCCGCGGCCGTGCTGTTCCCTCCCGGCCAGGCAGTCGGAGTCGGTGTCCACAGGGCAACTGGGAACATCCTCGCTGGAGCGGCCATGTTCTCCCGGCCAGATCTGGGGGAGCAGTTAATAACAACACATTAGCTGTTGATCCCGGCCATTGTCAGGCACAAAGCGGGGAAGGCGGCCAAAGATGCCAGATTTTTCCCCCCCTCCAGGAGCTCCGGCCACTTTGATGCCTCTCTGGTTTTTCTCAGCTCCGGGGTTGGAGCTTGACACGTCCTCCCCTTCGGAGCCCCCCCAGTGACACCCGCGGACCATCCCTCGGAGCGGCGTGCCGTGACACCCGCGCCGCACGGAGCCGGGCAGGGCGCCCGGGCCCGGCCAGCAGACCCGCGGCGAACAATGAGACCTTGATGAGCAACAGCAGCCCCGCTCGGTGCCAGCGCAGCCTCTTGGAAGCCGGCTCAGCCTAATTGGCACCATCCTGACAATGCTGCCGGTCCCAGAGGGGTCCTCGCCAGAAGAAAGGCGGGAGGAGAAGAAAGGCTTGTCTGAGGGGGGGGGGGGGGTACTGTGGCCCGGAGAAATCCTTGGGGGGCTGTTAGAGGAGCCTTTGGGAGAGAGTGTCCCTGGACAGCGAGGGGCCTCCAGCTGCCGGCTCCTCTCCCTAGGAGAGCGATGATCTAAGCGGTGCAGAGAGGAGCTGTGCCCGAGCCAAGCCCCAGCCCGGGACAGCGCAAGTTCGAAGCCATCGGGGACTTTTCCCCCTCGCGCATTGTTTGGATCAAAGACCGGGCTTCTCAGCGGCCCGGCAAATCGGTCCCGGGGGGCGAGAGGCGAGGGCAAGCTGTAAAATGGTCGCCTCTCGAGACGTCTGAAGTTCAGCACCCCCCATCTCCCTCGCCCCCCGGCCCCTTTACCCCTGTCCTTCACCAGCGAGCCGTGCTTGCAGCGAGCGTGGTTGGCAGGAACCTCCCGCAGGGCGCATCTGCGGCTCAGGTGAGCCTCCGGCCGTCCTGCCCCGGCCCCGCAGAGACAGCCCCGAGTTTACAGAGATGATCATAAAGCAATCCAAGGCAGCTGGGCGGGTGTGGGGGGACCCAGCCCCTCGGCGCCGCACGCACCCCCTGCTCTTTGTTTGAGTTCTGGGCTGAACGCGGCTTTGGGCCCAAACCAAGCGCCCTGGCACTTCCTTCCCAGCGCGGGCAGCCTGACGGTGGGGTGAGTTCAGAGAGCACAGGCAGGTCCTGATCAAACATTAACAGCGGGAGCTCGCTCAGCGCCCCTGCGAGCACGAGGGAAAGCAGGGATCGGGATCCCTGCCTGGCCGGGACACCCTCCGGAGGGGCTGCTGCTGGTCCCCGAGCCGTGATGCTGGCGGGGACAGGAGGGACCAAGAGATTTCTTTCCTCTCCCCACCTCTGAGGACGCGTGAACAGAAGCGATGCAACACGAAGCCCTGTCAGGGCAGAGTTTCAGCGACCAAAGCCAGTTTCCACGAAGCAGGTCAACAAATGAGTAAGATATGAAGAATCCAATTAAAAAAAAAAATCATATCACGTAAGAAACGCACAAGGAAAAGGTCTGAGCAGCAGCGTGGTGCTGGATGGCCCCGTGGGGAGGGCAGGTACTCAGCTTCTGGAAGTGAATGTGAAAGACCAGGCCCGCGGACAGCCTGCCTGCAGCAGCTCCCGGGCAAACCACTGACAAATCACAATGCAAAAGAAGACGGCACTTGACAGCCTTGATCTCAGCAGGCAAGGTTTCCTGCTTCCTCATCTTAGTCACGATCAAAGTCAGCGTTTTCAGCTGCTCTGATTTACACCCCCTGCCCGGGGCCACGTCACTGCCTGCTCCCTCCAGCTCTTCGATGACATCCCCAGCGAGGCTCTCGCTGCCCGTCACTTTCTCCGTGCACTCCTCCAGGAGGGCCCGGGGGCAGAGCACAGGCCCTGGAGCTGGTTCTCCATCAGGGCTGGGAGGGAGCTGGAGGCTCAGCATGGAGCTGGAGCACGAGGCTGGGTCCTGCCCTGCTGCTTTGTGGATGCACGAGGCGTGAAGCTTTCCCCTTGCCCCATGCGCTGCTGGTGGGGACAGCAGGATGGCAGGAGAGGCAGGAAGGGCTGCGGACGCCTGTGGGGCCACACGGTGGGGACACAAGCTGCCTCTGGAGATGGGGCAGAGAGATGGAGCCGAGGGGCTCAGGGCAGTGTGAGGCTATGGCCTGGCTGCTGCCGGGCCGCGGAACACACGGGGCTTTTCTTCCCTCTTAAGCCCTTGGAAATTGCAAAACAAGGGGAAATTGTGCAAAACGCACTGCAGAAGGACCCTTGTCCCTAATCGCCACGTGGTTCGCCCAGCCAAAGCCCTGGCACCAGGGGAGCGTGACCTGATTTCTTTTCGCTCCTTTTCGGCTCACGGGAGCTGCCCCAGCAGGAGCTGTGTGCTCCCCGGGGTCCCCAGCAGCGCCGGGGCTGTGCAGTGCCCTGGGTGAAGCCCACCACGTCCCCCACCCACAGGCTCGTCCCCTGCCCCGAGGGGTCTCAGCGGGACGGGGGGTGACAGGCTCCTCGTCCTCGGGCAGGAGCCGGCAGCACCAGGCAAAGCTGTAGCAGCCCAAGGGGCAGCTTTGCCCTTAGAGAAGACAGCACTTTGAGGGATGAAGAGGAAGAAGAGGAGGTGCTGCACCAGGACGGGTGAAGGCCCTTGGTGATGGAGGAGCACAGTGGCGCGCTCGGGAGGAGGATGCACGGAGGGATTTAGGGGCGGCAGGAGGCATGGGGAGGATGGGCTGATCCCCCCAACCCTCCACCCCAAGATGCCACCTCCATCTCCGGAGGGGCCAAAGCAGTGTCCACAGAGCCCCCAAAGGTTTGCAGGGCCGTGGTGGGGCCGTCCAGCTGCCCCCACCACCCCCAGGACCCCCAGCTCACCTGCAGTCCGAGGCTGGGGTGGCTCTCAGCCGCGGGGCACCCCCGGGGAGCGCCTGTGTGCCGTGGGGCCGGGGGCCCTGCCGGTGTGCCACCCCATGCCGTGCCCTCCCGTGCACGCCCGCTCCTGCTCTCCCACCGCTGGGAGCAAAGTGCCCGGGAGAGGCAGGGCTGGAGGCGGGCGGAGGCGGGGGCAGGAGCCCGCAGCGCGTCCGCCACCCGTGCCAGGCGCCCCTGCCAGCCCCACCGCCACCTCTCCCATCCCGTCCACTGCCCCTGCGGGCTTCGGGCTGGCTGCAGCCTCCGTGGCAGCCACGGGGATATGGGATATGTGTGCTTCCCCCACGGGGACGCAGCCCTTCACCCATGGAGGCGAAGGACCCTTCGTTATGGGGACCCTCACCTCTGGTGACCGTGGTCCATCACCCGTGGGCACCTCAGCCCCTCACCCATGGGGAACACGGCCCTTCTCCCACCAGGACCATGCCCTTCCCCATACAGAGCACAGCCCCGCACCCCTGGGGACCACGGCCCCCATCCCACGGGGGCCGCAGCAGCCCCCAGCCCCACGGGCTGCCCCATCCCGCCCCGGCCGTGGGGGTCCCAGCAGCGCCCTTGTCCCCGGGGGTGCTGACCCTGCCTGGCACCCCAGACCTGCAGGGCTCTCCTGGGGACAAAGGTGGCCACTGCCACCTTGAGGCCAGCCTGGGCATAGTGTCCCCAAACTGGGGCCATCTCTGGGCACAGTGTCCCCAAAACTGGGCCCATCGCAGCACCCCAGCAGCGGGGTCCCTGCTCCAGGAGGGCAGCACCCAGCCGGGTGCCGGGGCTCCCCGTGGCTTGCAGCGTGTGCCCCCAGCTGCACACACAGACACGCACCCCAGTGTCCTCCGAACCCTGAGACTTTATTGCAGGTGGGAGCAGCACGGTGCGCCTCGTACGGAAACCGAACGCAGCCCCGGGAGCAGCCGCTGGAGGAGAAATCCTCAGGGAACGTGGGCCCAGCCAGGCTGGGCGGCGGGACGAGGGAGCGGCCGATGCGGCCAAGGCACGAGGGTGCTCGGGGCATCCAGGTCCAAAGCATCCAGCGGTCCCCACAGCCTGAGTGGCCTCCGTTAGCCCCGTGTCCCCTGTCCTCGCTGGTGGGGCTCAGCAGAGTCCTTCCATTGCTTTGGCGAGGGGAGGGAGGCCGGAGACGTGCGGTGACACCCGGAGAGCATCCATCCCCATGTCCACGGACACTTCCTGAGGCTGTCCAGCGGGGACCCCCCAGGCCTCCACGAGGACCTGGGGACACGGCGGGTGCACCCCCAGTCTCCTGCACCCTGCCCTGCCCTGTGCCTCACCTCTCGTCCCCCCCAGGGCGCGGGGCTCTGCCAGGGACCCTGGGGGCAGCGGTGCCGGTGTGCTCTGAGCCCCCTGCCGCCAGCTCCAGGGCCGGGGGGTACCTGAAGAACTCGGGGCCGTCCCAGCCGTGCGCCCACAGCCCCTCCTCGTACTGCTGCACGCCGAGCTGGCCCAGCCCCACGCCAGCGCTGCGGGATCTCTCGCAGGGCCACTGGGGAAAGAGGAACAGGGAAAGGCTTCAGCAGCATCACGGCAGGACCAAAAGTGCCCACTTGCATCTGCTGGTGGCCCGGTAGCCAAAAGCACGTCCCCTCCCCATGGCGGTACCTCTCCAGGGTGGCCGTCCTGGCGAGCATCCGTGGTGCGCCCCGGCAGCCCTGGGGAGCGCCGGGGGGGCGGCTCCAGGGCGCTGTGGGTCTGGCGCAGCATCTTGTGGCTGTCCCCTGCCCGCTCGGGGGGCAGCCGGTCCAGCTGGCTCAGGCAGGTGGCCATGTGCAGCGCCGTCAGCGAGCAGTCGCCCCTTGCTGGCGCGTCCCTCTCCAGGATGGCCGATTTGGGGCGCTTCTGCCTGCCCACGCCAGGGGGGCTGAGCAGGCACCCACGGGGCGAGGGCGAGGGGACCCGTGCCCTGAGGGGGCTCCGGTGCCGCTGCCCCCCCGTCGGGCTCTCTGCCTGCGTGCTGGGGGCTTCTCCGGTGCCCAGCGCCCAGGCGGTGGGGAGCCCCTCGAAGATGAAGTAGGCTGGGTTGGTGTAGCTGCTGGCCTCGGGGAGGCTGTGGGGTCGGCTCCTGCGGGCGGGACAGGGCTCAGCGTCGCCTGGGGATGGGGCGCGTGGCGGGGCGGCACCAGGGGGGTACCTGAGAGGCGGCTTGGGGCACGTCGGGGTGTCCGCTGCCGGAGCATCGTCCTCCTCCTCAAAGCTGATCCACTCTGCAGAGGCACAGAAGTGTCACCTCTCCCCCACGAGGGTGCCGGAGAGACGGGCGCTGCGTGGCAGGAGCAGGGCGGCACGGGGCCGCCTTACCGTAGAGCCTCTCGCGGGTGCTGTGCCTCTCCTTGGGGACCCGGACCTTCATCCAGCCCCGCATGGAGCCCGTCTCCTCGCCTCGGTGGAAGAGGAAGGTCTCGAACTGCTGGGCCATGCTGCCGATCATCGACCTCATCGCGATGCAGCACTCGCCTGCGCGCACAGCACACGGCCGCGTTCACGGGGTGGCTCCAGGGGGGCAGCGAGCCCCCCGTGCACAGCAGCTCCCTGCCCGTGCCCCCGTCCTGCACGCACCGTAGGACTCGCAGCTCTCCACGCCCTTGATGCTGAGGAGCAGGTGCTGGTCCCCCAGGTACTCCAGGTCCGGCAGGATGGGGTTCAGCTGCACGAGGAGAGAGGGTGCGGGGTGAGAGGGACGGGGACGAGGAGGCAGGAGGATGCTCGAGGGCCCTCGGCGGTGCGGCGCGTACCACGGGCAGCTGCTTGGCCGACCAGCCCATCTTGAGGAAGCCGGGGACGTCGCAGCTCTGGGAGCTGTTCTCCCCGCTCCGCTGAGCCTCTGCAAGGAGAGAGCCGGGGAGGGGGGCACGGCTCCAGCCCCCCGCCCGGCGCTGCGTCCCCGCGGGGCCACCTCACCCTCCAGGCAGTAGGAGTGAAACTCGATGTAGCACTTGCTGCGGCTGGCGGTTTTCACGATCACCTCGATGCTGTCCCACTCGATGCAGGCCAGGGGCTCGGGGCTGCTGCCGGGAGCTGCGGGAGGCGCGGGGGCTCGGCGGGTGCCGGATGGGTGCCCGGGTCCCCGCGGGGACAGGCCCCGTCCCCTTGTCCTTACCGGTCTTGGGCACGAACTGCGACGTCACGCCCACCTCGAAGGTGGCGAAGACGGGCGAGTGGTCGCTGGTGACGACGTCGTCGGTGCAGCCTGGAGCAGGGGGGACAGCCGGTGACTGTCCCCGAGCCCCGAGCAGCTCCGGCCGCGCCAGGCTCAGCCCCAGCCCCGTCCCGCTCACCGTAGGAGTTGCAGACCAGGTGGGTCTCGGGGTGCGACTTCCAGAGGATGCGGTCGCACCACGAGGGGACGTTGATCCTCATCTAGGAGGGAGAAAGGCAGTCGATTTAGGTCCCCTCCCTGGCTCGGGCTGCTTTCTCCTGGTGCGATGCTCTGGGAACTCACCCCCGTGGTCTTGAACTTCTGCCACATGTAGCTGTCCCGGGAGCCCCGCTCGTACCGGTAGGTGGGTGGGAAGGAGATGTCACCCTCTCCTGGGGACGGAGACACACGGGTGACATGGGGACGGCATCTCCAGCTGTCCCCACAGCTGCACGTTCCTGTGGTGCTGCCTCCAGGGACGCCGCCCCGGGGGGTTCATGGTGCGCACCCCCGGGTTTTTGGCACCTCGCACAGAGCTGTGCAGGCACCGCCACGCGCCGCGGGTGGCACCAGGAGAGTGGGTCCCTGGGTGCCACCACCGTGCCCCCTGCACTCACGGAACTGCAGGAACACCTTGTTCTTCTCCCGCTCCAGGGTGAGCTGGTCGACGGCCAGCAGGACGTCAAACTCCTTCTTGGTGATGTGGGTCAGGATGTCCTGGGCGAGCGGAGGGAGGAGCGGTGAGCGGCGGTCCCCGGGGGCACCCGGGGGCGGTGCGGGGGGCACCCACCTGCACGTCCATGTCGAGGCGGTAGTTGAGGTCCCCGAACCAGAAGAGGTGGGTGAAGCGCAGCGTGAGGTCGAAGGCGCTGAGCCGCTTGCCGCCCAGCGCCAGGGAGCGCAGGATGTCGCTGTAGTTCTGGTTCCGCCTGTGCCGCGCGGGGGGGACGGCAGCCGCACATCAACCCCCCCAAAAACACCGCGGGGCACCCTGCCCCCGCCAGCTGGGTGCAGGAGGAGCACCCCACCCTGACCCCCCATCACCTGTGGGTCTTCTCACTGCCGGAGGCCAGGTGGCAGTTGACGAAGCCGAAGGAGGTCCCGTTGAACAGGAAGGAGACGCCCACGGCCCCCTTGTTCCCTGGGGGGGCACTGAGCTCAGGGGGGCTCGGAGCCCGTGGGGCTGCCCCCCAGGCTCCGCGGCGCCCCCGTCCCCTCCGTACCCAGCGTGTTGGCGATCCCCGTTTTGACGCTGGAGGTGTGGACGTGGCTGATGCGCCGCTCGTGCTCGGGCTTCACCAGCACCACCACCTTGATGCTCCACAGGCACTGCAGGGCGACCTGCGGGGCACGGGGCTGAGCTGCCCGCCCCGGCGCCACCCCACAGCACCACGGCGGGGCCGGAGCAGCCCCAGCGGGCGCCCGTTACCACTCGGTAGTCGATGGCCATCAGCGTCTTGAGGGAGGCGCGCAGGAACTCGACCCACTCGCGGTCGCCCAGGGAGTTCTCCTGGGTGCCGACGACGTAGATGTCGTGGGGGATGCAGGCGGTGGTCTCGTCCTGCGTGCGCCCCAAGCCCCGCGAGGTCAGCCAGGAGGCGAGGGAGCGCGGCGGCGGGGCGCTGCCTGGGGGACGGGGACAGCGGGTGACTTCCTCCAGCCCCTCTGCGCCCCCAGACCTTGCCCCGTGCGTCTCCGGGACCCCCTGGGGACAGGAAGCACCATGCCAGCACCGCAGCCCACCCACGCACATCTCCGACCTGTGCTGGGATGTGAAACCCTCCAGGCATCCCTGTCTCCGTCAGCAACAGCGCAAGCAAATCGCAACAGGGCAAACCCCAAAACGGCCAGGCTGGGGTCGTCTCCGTCCTCCTCCCCCCGCCAAGGAGCAGCTCGGACCTCGCATTTCCCAGGGCAGCTCCCCGCAGACTCCCAGCACCGCCCCAGGCTCACAGTGAGCGTCCCCCCCAGGACACCGTGACCTTACCCATGTTCCACGTCCCGACGTACACCGAGATGAGGTCGGGCTCATCCAGGTTGGAGTGCTGGATCTTCATCAGCTGCAGCAGCTGGCAGAAGGCTTCTCGCTTCTGTGGGTGACACGGGGGGCTCAGGGCACACAGGGGGGCTCAGGGCCCTGCTGGACCCAGGCGTAGGGGAACACAGCACCCGAAATGTGGCTGGGTCAGGGGGACGTCAGCCCCCAGGCGCCCGAGCTGGCTCACAGGGGTGGCCTGGACCTTGAGACCACCTGTTCACTATAAGGCTAAATAACAGGTCTGTGTTCCCAAAACGGCCTCTCCGAGGAAAAAAGGGGGAGAAAGGGGCTGGTGGCGGGACACCCCCGGGTGCAGCCAGCGGTGCTCACCCGCGCGCTGGGGAAGACGAAGTCCTTGCTCAGGCTCCTCTGCGGGTCGCGGCCGTACACCAGCCTCACCTTGCTCTGCACGCTCTGGTATTTAACCAGCTGCAGGACTGAACGCCGGCCGTCAGGAGGGGACCCCCAGCGCAGGGAGCGCGTCTCCCTGCACCCGGCGGGGGGCAGCCCCTTACTTTTGTCCTGCGGGATGGTCTCCTCCGGCCACCCGCTGCCCTTCTTGGTGATGGCCACCGTGCCCAGCTCCACGTCCACCGTCAGGGCTGCCCGCTGCGACTTGCCCACCTTCACCTGCGGCAGCAGGAGGGGTTCCCAGGTCGGCGCTGACCCGGGAGCGATGCCGGCTCCGGGACCACCCCGTGCCCTCACCTCAAAGCACTGCACGGCCAGGGGCTTGGTGGCTGGCGGCGGGGCCGCCAGGCTGGGCAGCGCCAGGTTGTGCCGCGACACCGTGTCCTGCAGGGACCTCAGCACCTGGCAGCGAGAGGAGCGAGAGCTGGGGACGGGACGGGTGGCAGGAGGTGGCCCGGGGGCGGCTGAGGTGTCTCCTTTTGGGGGAATGGTGTGACTGGGAGCCTGCGGGGCCCTAGCCACGGGATGGGCTCTGGCACATCATGGGGACATCTCAGCTGCCAACAATTTGCCAGAGGGCTCAATGAGCTGACAAATTTGCCCAAGCGCAGCGAGGCTCCGGCCGTGCCCCCTCCCCACCCTGCAGGGACCAGGCACCTTCTTCTCCAGCGACGACAGCAGGTGGTTGACGGCAGAGATCTTGCTGAGGAGCAGCTCCAGGTCGGGATCGCTGGCCAGGAGACCCTGGGGAGAAGGACAGGCACTCACCGGGCTGCGTGCTCGTCCCCAGTGGCTCTGGGTGCACAACAAGGCTGGCAGGGACCGGCTCCCCCCATCCCGAACCAGGTGTGGGAACACACCTCTGCAGGGAGCCACCCTGTGTCCCCAGCAGGCACACGGTGCCCAGGAAGCACGCGGGGCACGCAGCACCCTTGGGTGCGGACAGGCACTAAAACCACCCCAAAAACCTTCCCCGTGCCCAGGCGGGATGAGCCCCTGGGGCCTCACCTGCTCCCTGGCCGGGCTGCGAGGGGACAAAGGGGGGTCGAACACCCTGGCCAGGGTCTCCAGCCCCGCCAATGTGAAGTCGATCTCACTGCAGAGAGGGATGAGCGTGAGAGCTGGCGTGGCAACGGTGCTCCGCCGGGCACGGGCTGCCCAGGAGAAGGGGACGGGGACGGGGATGGGGACGGGGATGGGGACAGGGGTGAGGCGAGAGTCCCGGCCGTGCTGCCCGTGTCCTGTCCCCTGCCCCGCCACCCCCGTGGCACTCGCCTGTGCAGCGCCCCGCAGGCGGTGACGAGGGCGGTGCTGAGGTGGCGCAGCTGCAGGTGCCCGTTGCGCAGCGCCTCCAGGTCCAGCTGCAGGTGCTGGGTCAGGTACTCGGCCATGAAGCCCATGAAGTCGCTGGCCGGGCTGTGGGGGAGACGGCAGCTGGGAGCAGTGCCAGCCCCCGGCACCTCGCTCAGGGTTTGCGAAGTTCCCACTTTCTGGGAAGCGCCACCGCCCCCTGCTCCTCTCCCCGGGGCCTTGCCCACCCCTCGGGAGGTGAAGGGGACGTTACCTGCTGTGGACCTGCTCCTGCAGCCTCAGCTGCAGCTGCTGCGAGATGTGGGGCCGGGCAGGGGGAGCGCCGAGCCCCGTGCTCCCCCCGGACCCCGCAGCGGGGAGCGCGCTGCCTGCGTGGATCCCTCTGCCGTCCTCCCCGTCTGCGGGCACAGCACGCCCGGCTCAGCACCGGCACCTCGCCGCCGCCGCCCCGTCCTGCCGCCCCCATCCCCGCTCACCCGAGTCCTCGTCGGCCGCGTCCCGGGGCCGGTGCACGGGGTAGAGCAGGGGCGTCACCAGCCCGTTGTTGGGCTGCTGGTAGGCGCCGATCAGGTCGGGGAGCGTGCGGAAGCACTTGGCCTGGATGCCCTGGATGGTCTGGGGAGGCAGAGGGGGTGGTGGCCCGATTTGTCCCCCCGTCCACGGGCTCTGCGGGATGGGGGCACCCCCAGGCAGGCTGCTGTGCCGGCTGGGGTCTGTGCCCGTGCCGAGCTGTGGGTGCCAGCTGGATGCCAACCCTTGCAGGGCAACGGGAGGACAAGGAGGGAGAGGAGACAGGGATATCCCCTTGGGGAGCACATGGAAGCAGAGCGGGGCTGTTTTAGGGACCCAGGAAGGTGGTGGCAGAGTCGGGAACCAGCAAAAACCATGAAGTGTGACACCAAAGGGGAACAACGAGGCCAAGCCAGCAGCGAGCGGGGCTGCAGGGCTGGTGTGGGTGGGCAGCAGGGGATGCTCTGCCCGCCCTCACGGCCGGGACGGGGACAGCCACAGGAAGGGGGAAAACATTTTGCAGAGCTGCCCCAGGTGCAGCAGCAGCAGCAGGCGGCTGCGAGGCTGCCGGAGCGGCACGGTTCCCAGGCGGCCGCGCTGCAGAAAGCTCTGTGCAAAGCTCGCACATCCTGTGGTGCCGGCCGCAGCCAGCTCGTGCAAAAAGCAAACCGCACCGCTCGCTGGGCGCAGGGAGCTGCAGGCTCCACCTCGCCGGGCGCCGTGCAGAAGGAGCTGGAGGTGGCAGCAAACCTCCCAGCCCCTCCGCACCCGCTTCCTGAGGGTGCACCCCGGGGGGCAGCCGGCCCCCGCCACCCACCTGGACGGAGAGCAGCCCCTCGTCATCGGGGAGGATGCGGTAGGTGTGGACGTGCCGCTGGAACCTGGGGGAGAGCCGAGCGTCTGCACCCCGTCCCCTTTGCAGACGGAGGAACTCAGCTCCTAGTTCTGGAAATAAAATCGTCGCCCTGCCCGCCCCCCCGGCGTGCCCTGCACCCCCGCGCTCCCCAGCACCATGTGTTTGCAATTTGGACCTCGCGCCCGGCCAGGAAAGCCACGGGGAGCTGGGGGGCATCCTTCCAAACCCGCAGAGGCGCCGCCCCGTGCAGCACCATCCCGGCCTCTGCTGTCCCCACGGACGTGTCCCTGGGCTGCAGGAGGGTCCCGCTGGGCACCGCAGCCCCCGGCCCTGCGGTGCCGCAGCCAGGAGCGATGTTTCGGTGCTTGGGCTGCCGAAACCCCGGCATGTGAGAAGTTAGCAGCAGGCGCCCTGGTCCGGATGCCGGCGCGCCAGGGGCTGGACAGAGAGGGGATGTTTGTGTGCACCGAGGGGGGGCTGCGCCGGCCGCTTCTCCTGTCCCACGCAGGGGCTGGGCGGGCAGCGTGGGCACCCGAAGGTGGGCAGCCCCAAAGGGCTCGGGGTGCTGGGAGCCGGGCAGGGGTCCTGGCCGAGGCTTCTGCCAGGATTTTCCCTTGATCCAAGCTGGGCATCACCCCGATATCCCGGTGTCAGGGCAGAGCGAAGCAGAACCAGCGGCTGCACCCTGCGCACATCCCTTAGGCTGTCACATAACTTACTGCCCCCACCCCTAACCCCTGCCTTGCTGCAGACCCGCACCACCCCCAGCCCCACCGATCCCCATCAGGACAGGGCCAGGTCCTTTCTCATCGAGCGACCAGAAGGATGCCAAGAGGAGAACGGAGGCGGGGAACTCACAGGAGGCAAAGGGCGTATGCCCCCGCCACGGACTCGCTGTCCCGCACCAGGAAGCAGCCGTCCCTGCCGGCCTTGGCCAGCAGGTCCTCGGCCACCACCCGGCTGATGTCCCGGTGGTACCAGCTGGCCGCCGCCATCCCCGCGGCTGGCAGGACGCTGGCTGTGCTCTGCCACGGTCCCAGCCCCGCATCAGCTGCCCCACGGGGTGGGTCGGGAAGGTGAAGGTGGGGGCCAAGCCCCCCGGCACCCAGGCGAGGCAGCGGCTGGGGGTCCCGACGGGCGACGTGCAGCCGCTGAGGCGCTGCTCATGGGGACGGGGCGCCCCGTGCCGACAGCTGGGCGGTGAGGCAGGAGCGGGGAGGCTGCGGGGGGATGCTGGGGGTCTGGCTGTTCCTCATGATGGGGGCTCCAGCCTGCAGGGTGCAGCGGGGCAGAGAGGCGCGCATCAATGACCCACGGCAGGATCGCCCCGTGCCACCACCCCAGCCCCGGGGCCACCATCCCGTCCAGGCACGCGGCAAGGACAGGCCGGCGTCTTGAGCATCACCGGAGGCACTCACCCTCCCTCACAGACACGGCGCTCCTGTGGCTCTCGCGGGGTGCTGGAGGCACGAGCAGGGCTTTTGGGGTGCAGCCCCGAGCTGTGCACGCCGTGGTCCTGCCCCACGGGGCAGCGGCAGGGCGGAGGGCACGCGGCACCCGCCCCGGTGGCCTCGCTCCTCGTCCCCAGCGGCTGGGCCCAGCCGTCCCCGCGCCACCCGCTCAGCACCACGGCGCCCGCCGCGCTCTTCCTCCTTCTCTGCGCTCTGCTCTCCCCGCGGTCAGGACCGGCCTCCTCGCTCCTCCTCCCGCTCCAGCCCCGCTGGCAAGGGGAAGCCGGCGGCCATGCGGGGCCCAGCGCCCCGAGCGCGGCGGGGAGAGGCTGGGGGCTCCACCGCCGCCCCGCTCCCCGTCTTCCCCGAGCCCCTTCCCTTGGCTGGGGACAGCTGGCTGCGTGGCGTCGCCCCGAGGTGTGCGCAGGGTGGCAGCGACCGAAACGCCTGCTGCTGGGGGCACCGCAGCCCACGTGGGGCCAGCCCCAGCCACTTCGGGACGGCGATGCTGCGGGCATCGGGTGCCCGAGGGAGCCGGGCACCCCTAATTGTGTTCAGGGGGATTGGAAACAGGGTGCGGGGGCTCGGGGTGGGCTCATGGAGGACGGGGGCTGCGGCAGGGCTGCAGACAGTGCTGGGGGGCTGCTGGGGGTCACGCAGAGGGTTGGCTTCTGGCACAGACAGTGAGTGGGCCTCGCACGTGCTGGGCAGCTCTGCGCCAGGCTGTGCTGGTGATTAGCGCTGCAGCGCCCTGTTAATTACAGACAAGCTGCAGCCACCATCTGCCGCAGGGGACGTGGGGCAGCGGGGGCTGCACCCATCCACGTTTCTCCCCGGTCTCTTTGCACAGCCCAGGCTGGCACCTGGGCTTCAGGAGCCGTCCCCCTCAGCAAGGAGCCCCAGGCACGGGGATGCTCCACCAGCACCGTCTGCCCAAGCCTCTCCGAGGCTTCCTCTTGGGCTGGCATCCCCCCGGGCTCGCAGAGGAACCTGTGGCCAGGGCCACCGAGAAGTTGGGCAGCCCGGTTTATTCTGGGCTGGCGGCTGTGGGCTGCTGGTGCTTGCATCCCTCACCACGTCCTGAGCAAGCCAGGGTGGTGGCAGGGACCCCGTCCCCCCAGGACCCTCTCCCGCCAGCGCTGCTCCCGGCTGTTACTTAACAGCACAGCAGTAATTCCCCACGGCCCTGGAGACGCCTGGCTTTGGTGGCGGGCAGGATTAGCGCCGTCCACGTCGCCTAATCCAGATCAGGGGAGGAACACACGGAGCTCTCAGGGGCTTTCAGAAATCGTCGCCGTGCACCCGTCAGCCCGCGCTGCCGCAGCGTGCGAGTGGGCTGAGCCGCACGGGGCCCTGGCAGGCTGGGGCGAGGCAGGCAGCTTCTGGCCAGTTGTTGAACAGGAGGAAGGCATCGCCCAGCACACGAGCACTGCACCAAGGTCAGGCAGAGGGGTGGCTCCAGTCCTCGTGGTGCCCCAGCCACCGGGGTGAGCACGGGGATGGACGTGGCCACCCAGGACCAGCACGGACGAGGGTGTCCGGGACCTCTGCCACCGGGAAGGTCACAGTTCACGTGTCCCCTGCCCTTGGCAGAAATAGTGCCCGCTAATCTGCAAACTAAGCAGCTCTCCTGTGTGCAATTAAAAGGGATCACCAGTCCCGGCCCCGGTCAGCACGTGCCGGCACCTAAAGCCGCGCTGGGTGCGGGAGGGGAGCTGGCGGCTGCAGCCGCTCCTTGGGCTCTGCCCTGTCCCCGCGGAGCACGCCGAGGGCACTGCTGTGGGAGGGCGATGCCCCGGCTGCCGAGAGCTCAATCCGCTCTGCACTTTCCCAAGTTTCCTACTTGCAGCAGCAGACCTTGAATTAATAATGTGCTAATGGGGTCAGGCGAGGCCGGCCGCGCTGTTATGAAATGGCGGCGGGAGCGGAGCCGGCGTGAGGGCTGCCCGTGTCAGCACACTCCCTGTCATCTCCTAAACCAGCAGCCCTCCGTTCTCACCCACATGTGGATTTTGGGGTCTTCCCCGAGCCCCCAGCAGGTTTTAGGATGTGGGGAGCCCCCAGGCCTGGAGGTGCCCAGCTGTATGGCCACGTTGGCCATGGGAGGAATCAAACAGACAGCTCCTTCCCTCCCCTCCACCACGGAACCCGGGGCTGTCCTGGCTCCACGTGGGGTGGTGGGGTGATCCCGTGGCAGTGGGTACCCCTGCCCGCTCCCTGCCCGCCGGGCCGTCCGGCTCAATTAGCATCACCCCGCTCCTAAGCTCCGCCAAGCTCCATAATCTGCTTTCTCGGGGCTCCAGCAGCAGCCGTATTTATAGCCCACTCTTACTCTTACTGGAGCGTCTCCCCGGTTAATCAACTAATAGGATTCGAGCCCCAAAATACCTCTCCCCCCACACGCGACTCATCTCCAGGGCCGGGGCAGGTATAAGAGGCCGCAGGGCAGGGAGCAGCCCGCGGTGCCGGGCGGCAGGGGGACGGCGGGGAGAGGAGGAGGAGACCAGCACCCAGCCCAGGTGAGTGCTGCCTGCACGGCCCCGGCTGCTTCGTGGGGTGCTGTGGGGCAGGGACATCGGTGCTGGACTCGGGGTTGGAAGGAGGGAGGCTTGGGGCTGAAAAATTTGCCCAGATGGATTTCAGCATGGGCAGGGGCATCCTTAGCGGTGCAGGAGGAGTCCCAGTCCCCCCTCTGTGAGCCTTGGCACACACAGAGGAGGCTCCATCTCTCCTCTCCCCTACCTTTCACCACCCATTCCCCAATTCCTGGGCCCCACAGAGGGCCAGGCCCTCAGCACCACTCTGCTCTCAGGCCCTTGGCACCTCCTCGTGCTGCTGCCCAAGGAACCCTACAGACAAGGACTCCCGAGCTTCACAACCCCACAGCACCTGAGGGACCCACAGACCCTCTGCTTGGGACTAATCCCTTGTTTTCCTGTGGGGAAGAGGATCAGCATCTCCCCCTGCTCCCTCCGTATGGGTTTCTTCTTTCTCTCCAGCATCACCGCTTACGTAAAGGAGCGACTCTGCCCACACAGCCCTGGGGCGTCAAATCCTGCCCGGGCTTAAGCGCCGCTAATGTCAGAGCAGCCTAAGTTTAAGAAGCTGAGCTCATCCCTGCTAATCTCCCCGCAAATCAGCCGGCGATCAGTGAGATATTTGCAGTTTAATTCTGGACGCTGGGCTTGAGCAAGGAAACTGCAGGCAGTGCCAGCCCGGGAGGTCCCATGCTGCCGGTGTGCCGGTGCTGAGCAGGGGATGGATGTGTCAGGGCCAGGGCCGGGGGTCAGGGCTTGTGGGGCAGCTGAAGGGCTCTGAGCTGCTCTATCTGCAGCTTCCTCGCTCTCCTGTGAGCGACGGGACAAACTGAGCACGTTCCTCCTGTTAAGTCACGGCAGCAAATTTCCTGCAGACAAGAAAACTTACGAAATCAGAGCACCTTAAAGCCTGTTTTTCATTTTCTTTGCTTTTCCCAGCCTCAGACTCGCTCCCCTGGGAGCCACCCTGTGCTTTGCCTTGTTTTTAATAAAGCCTGCCCTGCATGGGGCATCGGTCTTGCATTTTCACGTCCTCCTTGTTGCCTTTTAGCCTGGGAGATGGGGCTTGCTCGCTCAGCTGGTCCCGACGGCTCTGCAGCAGCTTCCCCACCAGCGGGCACCCTCCAGATCCTCGCAGTCCTGGGGGAACGGGGCAGCCCCAGCTGCAACCGCAGCACCTGAGAACAATTCTGTCCCCGTCGCTGGCACGGCTGCGGGCTCCCCGCTCCTCAACTCTACCATTTTCCCCCTTCTCTCCCTGCAGGTCCAAGCCGGGCAGCACCTGACTTAAAATGGCAGATGGAGCAAAGTAAGTGTCTCTGAGGGCTGGACATCCCCGGTGCAGCTCCTGGGTCTCTCCTCTCGCCCCAGGGGGATGTGTGGCCGTCCTCTCCCCGCCTGGGGAGCGGGCAGTGCCGCCCCCAGCCTCGCCGTGGCCGTCCCAACCGCTCCGTGTGTGTTTCCTCCGCAGGGTGTTCAAGAAGACGAGCCCCAACGGGAAGGTGAGTCCCTGCAGGACCTACAGGGCTGCCCCCAGTGTGGGTGGGCACGGCGGGCATGGTCTGGATTTTTGTTCCCTTTGAAATCTCCCGATTTCTCTCTACCTGTTCCGATGCCACCACCGGGCTCACTTTTCAAAGGGAATGTTTTAAAAACCCTACATGACCCCTTAAATGTGGTGGGCCCCTTAATGCCTGCAGGGTCAGAGAGCTCTGAAACACAACCCAGGGCTTGAAAATCTGGGGCAGCTCAATGGCAGTCACTAACCTGTCCCACTGTTTCCTTTCACCATGTGCTCCCCTAGCTGTCCATCTACCTGGGGAAGAGAGACTTTGTGGACCACGTGGAGTCGGTGGACTCTGTGGGTGAGTGGGGTCCCCACAAGTGCTGGAAATCCCAGCATCTTCCTACAAACACCTTAAAAGAAATACCTTTAAAGATAACATCCCTTTGCAAACAAGCCCTGCAGACTATTTTGACTTAATAAAGCACAATATTATTACAAGGATCTTCTCTCCTGCTGGCATGCCGAGCTCTCTGCCCCGTCTTTTTTGCTTATTTGCAGATGGCATCTGCCTGATCGACCCGGAGTACCTAAAGGACAGAAAAGGTATTAAGGCACAAGAAGCTGAAGGAGCAAAAGCTCTGAAGCTGCCCATGCCTTGAAGAAGGATGTGATGAATCTAGTTAACTTCATACTTAACAGTCACATTTCTGTAAATAACTTGCTTTTAATGCCAATGAGTTATAAACACAGCTCCTCGCTCTTTCCTCCTTTCTCAACCCTCTCCCCCTGTGCCTTGCCTTCCTGGCACCCCCGTGGCGGCCCCAGTGTACGTGACGCTGACTTGCGCGTTCCGCTACGGCCGAGACGACCTCGACGTTATCGGGCTGACCTTCAGGAAGGACCTCTACGTCCTGACCACGCAGCTCTTTCCGCCGGTGCCCGACCAGGTGCCCAAAACCCTCACCCCTCTGCAGGAGAAGCTGATGAAGAAGCTCGGCGAGAACGCGTACCCCTTCACCTTCGAGGTAGGGGCTGCTCCTCCCCATCGCCACGGCTCCGTGGTGTGCACCGGGGCTCATCTTCGGGCGCGCTCTTTATCTGCTCCTTCCCTCTCCTGCCCAGGTTGCCACCAACTTGCCCTGCTCGGTCACGCTCCAGCCAGGACCAGATGACGTGGGGAAGGTCAGCCGCTGTCCCCAGCCCATGTCCCCGTGGCCAAGTCTCTCGTGGGGAGGTGGCCATGAAGTGGGGTGAGGGTTGGAGGGAACGGGCAGGGGGGTCCGTGGCTGGGACCTCTCGGGATGCGATGGAGGAAGGAGGGGAACGAGCCTGAACCTTAGGCAGCTCAGAGCCCCCCGCTTTGTAACCCGATGTATGCCCCCAGGCCTGTGGCGTGGACTTCGAGGTGAAAGGGTTTTGTGCTGAAAACCTGGAGGAGAAGATCCACAAGAGGTACTTGCAGGGGAACCCTTTACTTCCCCGTGGCCTAAAATTGAACAACCAGACTATTTTGGGGTGGCCAGCTCAGGGCCAGGCCAAGGCCGTGCCGTCAGCTGGTGTCACGTTTGGACTGGGGACTTTGCCTGTAGGATGGGTGCTGGTCCCCATGCCTGCACCCTCCCCATCCTAAGAGCAGGCTGTAGATTGCATGGTTTGCCTAGAGGAACTGAGGTGCCCCCAAAGACAAGCCCTGTGTCTGTCCCCCTGTGCGCGGGGTGCCCGGCAGTGACAGCTTCTCACCCTGCAGGAACTCGGTGCGCCTCATCATCCGAAAGATCCAGTTTGCACCCATGAAAACAGGCCCCCCACCCAAGTCGGAGACCACCCGGCAATTCATGATGTCTGACAAGCCCCTGCACCTCGAGGCCTCCCTGGACAAGGAGGTCAGCACAGGGGCTGTCCCCTGCCTCATGCCACCACGTGAATCCCCAGAGACATCTCTGTCCCCAGTCCCGCTCGCTGACCACGTAACCGAGTCTCTTCTGACTGCAGATCTACTACCACGGAGACCCCATCAACGTGACTGTCAACATCAACAACACCACCAACAAGATTGTGAAAAAAATTAAGATCTCAGGTGAGAGTGAGTGTGAGGGGCACGTCCTGGTGCCCGCTGTGTTGGTGCTGGGGATGGGGAATGCGCGCCCGGGCCCCTGCCACCGCACCAACGCTGCTCCCTCTCGTTTGCCTCAGTTGATCAGATCACGGACGTGGTTCTCTACTCGCTGGATAAATACACGAAGACTGTGTGCATGGAGGAGATAAAGTGAGCAAAAAAGATCTGGCAGGCAGCGTGGCATGGGGGAGAAGAGGGAGGAAGTGAACGAGGAGTGGGTGGTGATGATGGTTTTAAACTGGGCAGCAAAAAAAAATCAGTGTTAGAAGAGCAAATGTTGAGGAAGCAGAGGAGAGGGAAGGCTGTGGACATCGAGCCCCCCAGCACAACTTGGGGATGTCCCTGGGGGAAGGTGCACAGCTGTCCCCAGGCTGCTTCCTCTCCCCATTTTGCATCTTGAGGCCAGCTGCAGTCAGGCAAGGCCTCTGTGCCCCTGAAAAAGAGGAGGGACAGAGCAAAGGTGGGGGGTAAAAAAAAAAGAAGTGGTTGTAGAAAGGAACAAAAGGAGGAAATGAGCCCAGACAGCTGCGTCGGGGAGGATGGGGCAGGAAGGGGGCCCTGCCCTGGTGTGGTGCTGAGCACCCATCAGGGTGGTGCTGGCCCTGAGCTCTCCTCTCCTGCCCCTTGCAGCGAGAACGTGGCAGCCAACTCCACCTTCTCCAAAACGTACTCCGTCACCCCCACGCTCTCGGCCAACCGCGAGAAGCGAGGTCTGGCTCTGGACGGCAAGCTCAAGCACGAGGACACCAACCTGGCCTCCACCACCATGTAAGAGCCGGGCTTGTGTCAGGAGAAAGTCCCCGCTCAGGCAGCTCAGGTGGCCTCCAGAAGCTGTGGTTTCGGCCGTCCCTCCCCTCTCTTTGACTGCCACGTTTGTTGTCCCTCTCCACTCAGCCCAGTGCGCCCCACGTCAGTCGGGGCATGGAGGCAGCCCTGGGATCTGCAGGGGTAGAAGGGATGGTGGCATCTTACTGCTCTCTCTCCTAGCCTGAGGCCCGGCATGGACAAGGAGGTGCTGGGGATCCTGGTGTCCTACAAAGTGAAGGTCAACCTGGTGGTGTCCCGAGGAGGGTGAGGCTCATGGGCATGGGTGGCAGGGACATCCCCTGCTCCCCGTGGTTGTGGGGCAGCTGGGTCCCCTTGGTCCCCTCTGGCCCCATTACCACTGCCCTTCATCCATGCTAAAGCATCTTCTAGCTGATCTCAAAGCAAACTCTAACATCTCCCCTCCTTTCCTGGGCCGATTTCTGTCCCTCCTCTCTGTGGTGCAGCATCCTGGGGGATCTCACTTCCAGGTAAGCAGGGAGGTGCCTGTGGGGCCAAGCGCTCAGCGCCAGCACGGTGTGGTGCTCAGGGCCCATGCGGTGTGGTGCTGGGTGCATTCACTGAAAGAAGAGCTTTTCCTTCCAGCGACGTTGGTGTTGAACTGCCCGTCATCCTGATGCACCCGAAGCCTGCGGACGGTAAGTGGTGCCTGGGACGCAGCGAGAGCACCCAGGAGGAGAAGGCAGTTCCCATTCAGAAGGGAACTGGTAGGAGTGATGGCACTGGGCAGCCCCAAAGGTTAGGCAAAGCGCTCCATAAAACGAGCCACTGCTGCATGAACCTGTGTGTTTGTCTCTTTCCATCCCTGCCTCGCCGTGCTGTGTGCTTATAAACGGGCTGCAGACAAGCCAAGGTAAGCAGGGGGTTCCCTACACCTGTGGGACACAATCCGTGCGCAGCCACCACAGACCAGTGTGCTGCCCCTCTGGTGTGCGACTACGGAGGTGTGCTTGGATAAACCACCCACATTTGTGCCGGTGTCACAGTGTGCTTGGACAAAACACCCAAATTTGTGCCGGTGTCACAGTGTGCT
>CM021768.1:1434249-1723828 GCA_011076525.1 Nettapus auritus
CTGACCGCGCCCCCCCCGCCGCCGCGCCCGCCCCCCCGCCCGCCGCCGTGACGTCAGCGCGGCGGCGGCGGAAGTGACGCGTGCGGGGCGGCGGTGCCGGCTGAGCGCTCGGCGGCGGCTGCGGCGGCTTCGGCTCCTCCTCGCTCGCGGCCTGGCCCCGGCCCCCCCTCCCGCCGCCATGTCCGGCCCCGGCAGCGGCGGCGACTTCGGGAACCCGCTGCGGAAGTTCAAGCTCGTCTTCCTGGGCGAGCAGAGCGGTGAGCGAGGCGGCGGGCGGGGCGCGGCCTTGGGGGCCGTTACCGGGCCGTTAACCGGGCGGGGGAGGCGCCGCCGGGCTGCGGCGGCCCCGTCGTGCGGCCACCCCCCTCCCCCCCCCCCCCCCCCCCCCCGTGGCGGCCCACGGGCGGGCCGCGGCTCCGGGCGGCCTCGTTCCGATCCCTGCCCGGTTACCGGGCGGCCGCAGGGCCCGGGGGGGTTTCCGGGAGTTGTCCGGCCCCATCAGGCCGTAGCGAGGCAGCCGTTTGCCCAGCCCGTTGGTAACAGCTCGGCTGCAGCCTCCTGTCAGCCAGCGATTTATTCCCTTTTTCTCCTCCTTTCTGTGCCCTTTGTATTTCCCTTGGCTTCCTCCCCCTTCCCGTGAGAGAATCCGAGATCCTACCTTTGGTTCCCAGCCCTCTCAGTTCTGCACCTTGCCTCTAGACGGTCTTCGGATGCGTAAATTTAAACTTTTTAAGCCAGCTGTCAAAGTTTGACTGTATCAAAAACCTGATTACAAATAAAGTTTGTAACGTCCAAAACCCCACTGGTCACCGTTGCCCTTCTGTGCAGCCAGGGGCGGCTGGAGAGCGCCGGGCTGGATCGCGCTGCTGGGCTCTGCCTCCAGAAACCCCGGGCCCGGTGGTTACATAAGCAGGGAAATATGAATAACAAAGCAGGTTTTCTGCTGGCTCAGAGCGAGCAGATAACTCTTTGTCGCACGCATCACAACGCACCTCAGCTGAGGACCGGATTTTCATCATCGTTCGTTTTTTACTTCCCCGGCTCCGTTTGGCCCAGCGCTGTTCTGCAAGACAAGCAGCTGGGGAATCGTTCCCAAATGGCAGGAGCCGGTGCCCGGGGAGCGGCCTTCCCCCGGCTGCGTGGCTCTGCTGACCGCTGCTCCCGGCACGTCGCCCCCCAGCAGCGCTTATTTGTTCCTCTGCTGCTTGGGAGTAATTTTTCCCTCTTCTTTTGTAGTTGGGAAGACCTCTCTGATCACCAGGTTTATGTATGACAGTTTCGACAACACCTACCAGGTACGTGGTGCAGCCACCTCTGCGTGAGCGCGTCTCCTCGCGCTCCTCGGCGCGCTCCCGTGGGAGCCGCTGGGGCAAACGCGGCTCTGCGGGAGATGTCGGCTCGGGGTCGGGTGGGAGGCGGTTGTGTGCCTTGAAATGTCGCTGAGTGATCGTGGTAAAGCCCAGGGATCTTGTGTATTATCAGGAACTGTGTGCAAAAGAGCAGCAAGGTTTAGATCCTGTCCAGCTATTGGAGAAACCTGAGGAAAATGGGGTGAAAGGGTGGTGGATGGGGTAAGGGTGGTGCATGGGGTCAGCGAGCAGAGAAGACGATGGCGAGGATGACTGAAGATGGACGTGAAGCATCAGGAAATGACGAGAGACAATAAGACACAAACATGCTTGCAATAGTTTTGGTCTCTTTCACCATTAGAGACCTTTCCATTTAAACAGGAACAGTCGAGTCCGGAGCGCACGGCTGGATCCACAAGATGTCAGCGCGGTGTATTCCCTCTCTCTTGTGTTTTTTTTCAACTAAGAGGCTATAGATAGAAAAAGCCAGGGGAATTTTGGCACGGAGAGAGCAGGGTAGGGATGGAGAGGCTTCAGGCTGAGAAGCTGAGGATGTGTAGGAGGCCTGAAGATTTGGGGAAGAGCGAGTTGCATCAAAAGCGCTCAGTGGTATTTAAGGGAGCAGCAAACACCTTTAAGGAAGACGAGCCTGGTGTTTTCTTCTGGTGCAGGCCAGGAAGAGTTGCTGGTTCAACTGGAGTAGTTTTAAGCTGGCTGAGGAAAGAGAAGGTGGCTTTCTTGAGGACAGGTCACTTACTGAAGCTGGCTCCTCTTGTGCTTCCTGCATGGCTCTTTTGTTCCTGACTCTTGTGGTGGCTTTGTCTCGTCACCTTGTTGTGGGATGGGCCGGGACGCCTGCTTGGCTGAAACGCCTGGGAATGTTGAACCCCTCTGCCTCGGTACGTTTCTTTAAACGTTTCTGTACGGGAACTGCCGTACCGCGATGGAAACGGGAATGGAAGGAGGCTGGCAGGAAGAAGTCCCTGGGAAACGAAGCTTCTGATTGTCGCCGAAAAGGAAGCTTGCTCCCGACTGGAGAGCCCTGCATCGCTTTTGAGGTGTCAGTACGCTGCTCGCCATGTATGTAACTTGCTCTGCCTTCTGCTTATTTCTCATAAGAGAAGTCTTAGCAGGCTGCGTTGCTGCGAGCCAGAGGGAGATGACAGGAGAGATAGGATCGGAGCTGAGATGCCTGAATGTCTGAGAGGCAAAATTAGGCTCGAGGACCCGGCTTCGGAGGTGTTGGGAGAATAACGGGAGGCGAAGATGGTGGAGATACCGCGGTGCCTTTGTGTCAGCTCTACTGAACGACTTCAGCAGCTTAGCTACGAGTTAGAGAGTGTTTTTCAGAGGTTGTAGAGAAGGATCTGATGTGCAGGCGCTGGGAGGCGAGCTGCGGTTACTGAGGCTTCTCTTCTTTTCAGGCAACCATTGGAATCGATTTCCTGTCCAAAACAATGTATCTCGAAGATCGCACGGTAAGTGAGGCGTCCGCGTGGTAGCGTGGGACCGCAGGCAGGGAGCAGGCGCTGCCCCTGTGCCCGCCCGGCCCCGCCGCCATCCCCGGCAGCCTTCCGAGGGCCGGCCTCGGCTGAGGCGCTGACCCCGTCTCCCGTTTCTGGTGCTTGCCAGTCCGTAAAACCTCCCGAACGAAGTCAAATCCCTTCCTGCAAAACTGGGGCGAGCTAACGGCCGTGGCCCGGGGGAGCGGGCTGCGTGCCGCACAGACCTGCCGGAGCACGCTCGGCTCCCAGCATTTGCAGCTCTGGTCAGCAGAGATGGGCACGGGCCCGGCCCGGGTGGCTCCGAGTCCCGAAGTCCCTCGGGATGAGCAGCGGTGGCGCGGTTCCCCCTCGTGGAGAGGCTCCCTTTAGCAGAATTTTGCCTTACTGTTCATAAAGCAATTCTGGATCTAGCTTGCATGAAGAGAGCCCTCGCATCCCTCTCCTGCCTTTCAGCACTTGCCTTTTTGCTAGCTCCGTTTTGCTGGTTCTTGCCCTTTTGCTAAGTTATTACCGGCTGAGAAGGGAGGGGCGGGTGCGGTGGATGTGCTGTCCTGTGTCGCGTGGGCTCTGTCCTCCTGAAGTCTCATCCCTGTGTGCAGCGAGATGCGAGGCTGCTGTCCCACCTCACCACTGCTCGGCTGTGAGAAGAGACCTGCTTTAGCCTTCGTGTGAGAGAAACGGCTTGGAAAACGTTCCCCAGCGCCGTTAGCAGGGCTGGAGGGTGTTGGGAGTGCGGCCTGGCGGAGTGCCGGGGCGCTGCTTGCAGCAGCCCGCGGTGCTCGGGTGCGCTCCAGGTTTCTCGCAGTTGTGTGGGTGACGATGGCGCTCGCCCCCAGGCCTGCTGTCCGTGGTGTCTGCTGTGCTGGTAGCTTTCTCGGGCCCTAAAGCCCGTCAGAGTAACAGAGCTGCTGAACGCGTGTAAGAGCAGGGAGAAGCAGCAGCACAGCGAGCCGGGACAGTTCAGGCATGGAGGGAGTTCCTCGGCTGGGGCTCGTGTCGGACTTTGCAGCAGCCCTTGGCTGCTGTGAGGTGAAGAATGCGAAGCCTCCGGCTGCAGCAGATGCTTCGGCACACCTGAGAGGTCCTTCCGCTGGGTAGCACCCTGCCGTGACGCCTGTGCTGGGTCACCCAGCTCTCAGGATGGCCTGGGCGGCGCGCGCTGCCAGCAGGAGGAGCAAACGTTTGAGCCGGGTTCTTCAGAACTCTCGGAACAGCTTCCCCGGAGGGCAGCCATGGTGTGGTGTTTGCAGCGTGGGGTTAGCGCCCGGGGAGCTGTGGCGCTGCGTGCACCAGGGCCGCGAGGAGCCCCGTCCTCGTCCCTGGCTGTCAGCGGATGGATCCGCGTTACAGCGACAGCCTCGCGCCCGGAACACAGCGCAGCGCTTCCTCCTCCCCCAGCGTATTCCCAGGCTGGTGCATTTCAGCACGAGATAAACCAGCCTACGGGGTGTTTGCCGTCCTGGCTTGTGCCCGCTCCCACGTTTGAGCGCTTCACATCAGGCTTTCCGGCGGAGGAATCAGATGCGCGGTGCGCTGCTGAGTGCCCACACCGCAGGAGGCAGCAGCCTGCCCCTGAGCCGCTCCAGCCGGGGTCCTGCACGGCACGCCTGTGTCCCTCGTTAACACGCGGTGCTGGAAGGAATTTTAGCTTGGGCTTCCGAGGAAGTGGAAGAAGGCGTTGGTGCCTGCGAGTTCTTCATGGGCTGGTGGAGGGGGAGGCTCGTCCGGCGCGTTAGGCTGAGGTGAGCGCGAGGGCGCAGTCAGGTGTCGGTGGCTCTTCTCACGCTTCTGTTCCGTTTTAACTTCCCTTTCGTTGCGTTACGTTTGCCTTGCAGTTTTGTTTCTTTTTCTTTTCGTTTCACTTGAGTTTCGGTTTTGTTTTCCATTTTCCTGCTCCTTCCTTTCCCTCCTCCCCTGCACTTTTCCGTTTCCCAGATCAGGCTGCAGCTGTGGGACACAGCCGGCCAGGAGAGGTTCCGCAGCCTCATTCCCAGCTACATCCGCAACTCCGCTGTGGCTGTCGTTGTCTTTGACGTTACAAGTAGGTATCGAGCCTGTGTCCGCAGGGGCCTTGCTTTTAACGGGTGCCTTGTGTGCGTTGCGAGCGCTGCTGGTGTCTGCAGGGAGTGAAGCCGGGCCTCAGCCCCAGCACTGTGGGTGTTTCGTGGGCTGAGGGGGAAGTACGTGAGCGTCTTCCCCCACAGCCGCTGGTAGGGAACTCCGGCTCCTCGTACCCAAACCAGGGAGTCGTTTCACTCTGCTCTGGTCAAAGATCAAGCCATGGGACACAGAGGAAAGGTGGGTGAGCAGGATTGTGACTGCCTGTCTCTAACAACTGGAGTGAAAGGTGGTTAGTAGAACTTGGCAAGCTTTTTACTTTTTGTTTTAAACATCAGAAGTCCGCTGTGGATAACTAGAGAGGTGGTACAAATAACATCAGGCGGCAGACAGATGGGATCCTGCCAGGCTGGGCCAAACGCTGCAGCAGAAGGCGGGCTGGGACGTGTGAGGGTTCCAGCCCCCGTGTCACTGGGGAACAGAGCTGACAATTCCCACCGGTCACTTCTGAGACACAGCCAGCAGCATTTCCAAGAACAAACAGCCTCAAGGGGACTGTGTAAGGCCTGGCAGCGGTGTTGAAGTGTTAGATAGAAACATAATTATTTCACTATAACTTTGTTGCAGATTCCACCTGGTGTGTCTTTTTCCATTTAGCTACAGTATCAGCGTAAAGAGCTAGACTGGGTTCCTACCCGGGAACAAAGCCAAAGATTTAAAGACAACTGAAACCCCACAGACCTGCCCCATCCCCGTTCGGCCCCGAGCCCTGATGGATGGGGGGGGTTCACTCCGGCCAAGGGAAATGCTTAACGTGATAACAAAGCGCCCTCGCCGCGTGCGATTAATCACAGCACAGAACAATTGCATGTCTGCTGCAGTCCTAGAGCTTAAGTGCTGGACTCGAGGACCCGTGGCTCGGTGCAAAACAACGTAAAACTGCTCGGATGTGCGCGGGAACAGAGCCGGCCGAGGCGGAGCAGCGGCTGCGTGGGGCGGCAGCTTTTCCTCCCTCCTGTTGCGGCAGGTACGGGGTGCTGTTCATCCAGGCAGGTGGAAGAATTTTGCCGCAGCCTAGGCTCTTCTTAACGGCTTCCAGACACGCCACAAATAACCGATAGCTGACGGCATTGTGCCCCAGCAATGGCCTGATCTTGTAGCTAATCTCATTTTTTCTGGTTACTGCTTTTTGTGCCCACCTCAGCGACTAAGAGGCTCTTAGTTCTCCTGTGTCAGCGAGGGGCCGTGCTCGTGCTTCCCAGGGCACGGTGATGGTGGCGGGGTTAGGAAAACAGTTTCCTTCCGCTGCGAAGAGCCGTGCACGTGCCTTGTCTTTGGTAGAGCTGCCTTTTGGAACCTCAGAGCCCTCTGTAACGTGGCATGCTCAGGTACCTGCCAAGATGCTCGTAACCAGAGGGACGCTGCTGGCCAGCGTGCGGTGAGCTGGCAAGAAAAATGGCGTAGTTGTTGGTAATCCCTGGGCACCCCGAAGTGCGAGCGGCCTGCGGGATGGTGGCTGCTGGAAACCCCGCGCTGCAGCTTGGCCGCTCAGCGCAGAAGTGGCCTTGTTCCTCAGCCCACGATCGTGCTTGGCTGGGGACTGTGCTCCTCCCAGCCCAGCAGCGTGTTCGCGCACGCTGCCACGCCTGAGAGAAACGACAGGCGCAGGGATGTTGCAGGCGGTGTCTCGGTTGCCTTCAGGGGAGCCCGCGTGGTGCCCGCGCGCTGCTGGAGGACTTCCCTCAGGCTGTTTTTCTTTGGCTACAAGCAGACGGCCGGGGCCGGCTCCTCGCGGCGCTGTGCTGCTCCCTCCAGCCGCCTTTTTGGTTGTGAGGTTGGAGCGTTCACATCACCGCCGGGGAGAACTTTCTGGGTGACCGGGCTGCTGTGCGGCCGCGTCCTGGGCACTCCACAGGGAGCCTCCCTGCGAAATGTGAAGGCAAGAGCCTGAAGCAGTCCTTAGCGTCGATCTGTGCTGCCAGCGCGGCCCTAATGCCGTCCCGGTGCCTGGAGGTCATCACCCTGAGTTTCCAGGGGTAGCGAAGAGCCCTGCCCTGGCCGCTGTAATCAGCGCTGCCTTCAGGACCAGCAGCTAATTGCTTCGGCGGTAAGCCCTCGTCCCAGGGCAGCCACGGCGGTGCCGTGCTGCAGGTGTGGCCTGCTTTGGAACCTGCTTGAGGCAGGACGTTTTGCAGACGCGTGCTCTGCCCGGCATCCACGCCGGTTGATGAAAGCTTCAGTGGGCACTCGGTGGGCTGGGTGGGCGCCTTGTGGCTGCTGCTGCTTCAGGCCGGGCTGGGCTGGGGCGTAGCTGTGGCTCTGGAGGTGAAACTCAGAGCATTTGGCACTCGATTCTCGATCTCGCCCCCATCGGGGAGAGCCCAGCGTCCTTCGTGTCGTGCGACGCCTGCGCTGTGGCGTTGCTTCTGCTGGCGCTGCCGTTAGCGATTCCGTAACCTCGACGGGAGGGACGCTGGCGCGGACACCACCGTCGGCGGGACGCTGGGTGCTGGGAGAGCGGCCGCCGCTGCGCTGCCGGGTGTCAGGGCTGAGGAGGTTGCATGTGTGCCTGCGGGGGTTGCCCAGAGAGCTTCCCCTCAGATGTGGCGTCACGGCAGGCTCGGAGTCCCACGGAGACCCCGTGCACACCCCGTAAATAGTCCTGGGTAGAGAAGGGAGATGAGCTCCGCGTTGCATGCCTGCCACCACGGGCAGCAGCGGCTGGAGGTGCTGCCACGGCCTCGAGGGAGTGGGAGAACCTCCGGGCAGGCTGAGGAGGTAATGAAAGCACGCTCCCCGCAAACACCGCCCGAAAAGCCAAGTTCCCTGCTGTTTGTGTACTTGGAGTCGGGCTGCAGGGTCAGTCTCGGCTTGGAGCCTGAGCTGCATGCGGTTGTCTGTAGCAACGGCCTTTTCTCTAAAGGACAGTTTCCTCCTTTCTTTTCTCTCCTGCTCTCTCTGCTCTCCCTGGCCTGGCACCAGCAGGTTCGGCTGCAGCTTTGGGACACAGCGGGCCAGGAGCGGTTCCGCAGCCTCATTCCCAGCTACATCCGCGACTCCACCATTGCCGTGGTAGTGTATGACATTACAAGTGAGTGATGCTTCGGTGTCTCCTTCTTTCAAGTACCGCGTGTAAGCAGAAGTACTGTGTCACCTCAGTTCTGACTAAGGGTAGAGACGTCCCCTCTGCCCCTCGCTGGCTTCCTGTCCAGGCAGAAAACAATTTGTGGGGCGCTTGTGTGTGGTGTGGGGAGGCCCGCAGAGCACCTGAACGCAGGCCTAGCCGGTTCCCTGTCTGTTCTCCCTCGCTTAGAGCAGCTTTGTCCTCACCGTCCCCATCTGTTTCTCCCCGCAGACTTGAACTCTTTCCAGCAGACCTCCAAGTGGATCGACGACGTCCGGACGGAGAGGGGCAGCGATGTCATCATCATGTTGGTGGGGAACAAAACTGACCTGGCGGACAAGAGGTAACGGAGGGCGGCTGGCGGCCTCGCTGCCCTGACCGGGGAAAGCAAGGAACTGGCCGACTGCTTCTTATTGTTGTGCAGAGATGAAGCTTAGCTCAGATCAGAAAGGTGCCTTGCAAAAGCAAGGAATCTACCTCTTCTCCCTGGTCACGTGTATGTGACTCCTGCGTGTGCAGCCGTGAGATCACAGTGAAGTTTCTTCAGGTTACAAGCTGCAGCACGAGATATCTCCTCTGTCAGTCTGAAGGGTTTCTGAACATAAATTCCGTGTCGTAATGTAACACGCGCTGTGGTGGTGGAGATGAGCAAAAGCAGACTTCCCCAGGAGACACAGAAAGTTAATTAGACTGCTACAATCACGTGGATTTCACGTTTTAGGACATGCTGTAAAGCGTTTCGCTTTTACAGCGAATCCTGGAGTGCTGCTTCCGCTGACAGGGCCGGTGTAAGAGATCCTCAGAGGGCCCCAGGTCTGCACTTCCGCTTTCCTAGTTCAAAATCGTTTCTTGATTGCTGAATTAACCAAACTCGGTGAATGTTTTCAGAGGTTGTCCTTCTTTCGGAAGACACTGGGAATGCTGTAGGTAAGGAAGGTTTTTCATTTCAGCGGTCAGCCTCACTGGTAGGTGGCCGGGGGCGGTTGGTGTAAGCCGCTCAGTTCCTTGCAGTCCCGGTGCTTCCCACTGGAACGCGCTCACACACACCGGCTGTTCCCGAAGCTGTGCTTTGGTGTCACGGGACATGCCGAGTGTTGCAGTGATGAGGAATCCGTGTCTGGTGCAAAAGAGCGCGTCAGAACAGCAGATCTGGGAGATGCACGGATCTCGTAGCAAAGTGGAGTCTTCTCAATCAAAACCTTGTTCTTTGCCTGTTCGTGAGGCACTTCTGCTCAAACGATAACACCCCGAAAAGCTGTTTAGGTTTAGGTTGCAAAGCCCAGCAGGAAGGGCACAGGCGGTGCTAAAACTGCCGGCTGGTTCGAGACGGTGCGGGAAAAGCTACGGGTGAGCTTTTAGGGAGTGCTGGGCAGGCTCTGCGCTGACGACACGCAGCGAAACGTGTGCTGCGCTGCACAGAGCACCTTAGGCGTGACACCTGGTTTGCTGTCCCCAGTTCCCGTGGAGGTCGTTCCAAGCGACACGTGCCACAAGTGGGGGGAGGCCTGGTGCCTCAGGGCTTCAGAAACAGGATTTGGGTTAGGAGATGCAGCTCGCAACAACTCGGAGCAGTCGGGTCTCAGCTCAGCTCACAAAAGCAACTGGAGGAAATGTGGGATGTACTTGAGGCAGGGGTTTGGTGGCCAGGTCGTACCTCTTACGCTGTCCTGGGAGCTGGAGATGACTGCAGCAGGAACGTGCGCGAAAAATAGTAACAGTTGGGCTTCGTGTAGCACTGAAAAGTCGTGTTTTAGGAGTTCGATGTGTCAGTAGTCCTGGTCTCGGCTCGAGCGTGGAATTGGGATGTATATCCAGCTGTTGCTAAAAGAAACCGCTTTGCCTTGACCAGAGGGAAATTAGATCTGTGTTGGGCTGAAGAGCTGGGCCTCTACGAGCTGGACAGAGCCACAGGATCAGCTCGAGCCTCAGCACGTTGTCTGGGGGGAAAAAAGAGCATGCTGGAAGGCCTTCACCCGGCGGTGATAACCAAGGGGCGATGCAAGTTCAGTGCTGGAGCCTGGGAATAGGGCTGCTGGCACTGGCAGCCTCCAGTTCTCTCCTCCTGACGCTGACACTTGGGGCTGTTTGCTTGGGGTTTTTTTCCCTGCAGTTTTCTTTTTTGTCATTTTTGGACTATGGTTTTTTGGTTCGGTTTGGTTTTTCTTGGCTGTGCTTTGTTCTCGTTGCTGTAGACAGGTTTCTAGAGAGGAGGGTGAGAGAAAAGCCCCGGCAGTGACCATGCTGTGTGCTGAAACTGGTGCTAAAGCAGGCTGTAAGGTGGCACAGGATTGTGCAGGGGGGTGAGCAGGGACATGTTCCCAGGTGCTTGCACCTTTCCCGTGTGGTTCTGCGGTCTCGTGGAGTTCCCTTCTGGTCGCTGCTGGGAAAGGCGATGTGCAGCTCCTGGGGGTTCTGCCTTCCCTGGAGGATGCCGTGGATGAGGCCGAGCGCACCGCACAAACCTCACCCTGTGCTGTCCTTTGGTAACGGCCCGAAGCCCCGGTGTTCCCGACTAACCTGAGGCTGTTTCTGACGTAGCTGGAGAACCCGGGGGTCCTGAAGACTCGGGGGTCCTGAGGGCTCCGTGCGTGGGCCGCGCGCTGTTGTAAGGGCTGCTGAGCCCTCTGCTGACAGCGTTTCAGTCACCTGTCTCTAATTCTTCCTGTTTTTCCTCTCTTTCTGCTGCTGTTTGCACCTTTGTCCAGGCAAATCACTACAGAAGAAGGTGAACAGAGAGCCAAAGAGCTGAATGTGATGTTCATTGAGACCAGTGCAAAGACTGGATACAATGTGAAACAGGTAGATCAACGTCCTGTTCTAACGACGGAACGCGTGCTTCACCTGGTGCTCTGGGGGAGGATGGAGCCGCTGCTTCGGGGTCGTGTTCCAGCAGATGCTTGTATCCCTCATTGCCAGGCCCCGAAACGCTCCCTTCCCGTTGTCAACAGTCCCCTGTTAAAGCAAAGGAAACGTAACTTCCCTTGAGAGGAAGGAGAACCTAAAAACAGAGCGTGCTGAGGAGTAGGAGTGTCACCGCGCGGTGCAGCCCGGCAGAGCTGACTTCCTGCGTTGCCTTTGCTCGGTTAACCGTTAGAACGGACTCCGCTTGGGTGTGGAGTATCTCAGAGGATGGTGGCTCCATCTCTCCAGGCAACCTGTCGCAGTCTTCAACTACCCTTACATTAAAAAAATAATTAAAAGCCCGCATTTTTATATGCTTAAACAACATTTTTGTCTTCCGATGTGTGCACAAAGCCTCTTGCTGTAAACTCGTGAGGCCTTTCACCCCTAGATCAGAAATCGCAAGTGGGATGAGGAGACTTTGGGTTTGTTTCTTTTAGCTGTTCTGGATAGAACCCACTTGAATCTTTGGTTCTAACTCACTGTTGCTTTGTTTGCTTAGTGGGTGTTTGCAGGGAGGATTTCTGTGGCTAACATTGTAAGGGCAGGTACTAACGGCAGCACCTTGTTCGTGGCCGGATTTTCCAAGGAAGGACACTTGGAGATGTGCGTGAAAAGCCCCTGCCAAGCTACTGCGAGGAAAAACCATCCCCATGAGATGATTCCTCCAGTTCTTTAAAAGGTCTTGGCAGTACTTTTCAGCAGCCCTCTCATGGTGTCTGTATTGTTTGCTGCTTCGTTCACGTCAGCAGGAGGAGCTCTAAGCACTGACGAGAAAAATTAGGCAAAAGCTTTTCTGTTTTTATGGGGAAATGCTAGCTCCCAGCGCTGGCGGATCCTTAGTAGCTTGGAGGCACCTCGTTTGAGCCAGCCGTCCTGCTCGCAGCAGGACTGAGCTGAAAGCCTGCAAAACCTTACTTCTTCCGTGGACTTCCTGAGCAACCGCCCAACAGCCCCAAGGTTTGCCAGCAGTCGCGGGCATAGCGCTGTGTGCAAAAGCAGTGGAGTCTGGAAGTGGGAAACTGCAGCCTCTGACGTCCTTACCGAGCGCAGGAGGGAGTTCTGGGCACCCCTAGAGCTGTTCCTAGTGAAAAGAACCCCACGTTCACCTCAGTTAGGAGCAGAAAAACACAAAGCACCTGCTTTGCAGGCGTTCCCTTCATTTCTTTAACCAAGCCAGTTCAGTTTCTTGTGGAAAAACACGTTTGTTCAATTCTAAGGGCTGCCGTGGAGCAATGTTTTGTTCTAAGGTGCGTTTCTGACGAGATTTCAGCTTACCTCTTGCTGTTTTTCAGCTTTTCCGCCGTGTGGCTGCTGCCTTACCCGGGATGGACAGCACACCAGAGAAGAGCAAAGAAGACAGTATCCTTGTGTTCCCATGGGCAGTGCTGCTCTCACGGGCTTTGGCAGTTACCTTCTGTCACATCGGGCTTACTGACTTCTTTTGTGCGTTGTGGGGCTGGCCCTTGCTGGGGGTTTGCAGACAGGTGGCTGAAACAGTGCGGTGCTTACCTGTGCCCATGAATTGTGGCCCCCGCTTGTGGTCTCTATGAATGCACGTAAATATGGGAAGTGCGAGCACAAGTTTTTTATTCTCCACTTAAACTTGGAGTAAAGCTCGCAGAGTTTTGAAATACCACAATATTTCCCTTTCTTTTACAGGGCTGCTCTGTGTGCAGACGTGCAGCTGGGCTCTGCCCTCTAAATGGGCTTGACACTCCCCGTCCCCTGCTGTTGCGCCTGACCCCGTGCAGCAGGACGTGTTCTGCTCAGCTCTGGGGCAGCTGACAGCCCTTTCAGACGCTGCTTGTGCTCTCTGTTCTCCCGCTCTTGGTTTTATTTTATTTCCCTCAGACGATTTCCTTAACTCGTCCCCCTCAGTGATTGACATCAAACTAGAGAAGCCTCCCGAGCAGCCAGTAACGGAGAGCGGCTGCTCCTGCTAACGGGCCCGTTCTGCAGCAGCACGTTCCCCAACGGGCCAGTCTCACCGAAGAACATCACTGCTCATTGGCTAGGCAACCCTTCTGGGGGCTGAAAAACAATCTTCTAAGCGAGCCACCTCCCTGTTTACTGGTGGGGAGCAGCCCCGGCCGCCCCTCTTACTGCATGGTATGAGCCTTGAGTGCAGAATGAGTGTCCTGTCTTTTATTTGGGTTCATTTCTTATGTTGGTGCACTTTGGCACTGTGGTGCCCTTTACACTCTCTCTTTCTCTCTCTTCCTCTCCCGCCCTCCTCCACCTTGAGCCTGTCTGCTCAGATGTGTCTTGTGAATGCAATGGAAAAGCCAAGTTAGGGAAAAAAATAGGGAAAACAAACAAACAAAAAGCTTGGGGGTGGGTTGTCCACCTTCCTTTACTGCCTTGCATCTTAACTAGTTCCCTGTCCACTCCAGCCACGCCTGCCCTGCATCCCCACTTCCCCTCCTCAGCCAGGCAGTCGGACTCGGCCTGGCCTTTCTGGACAGCACACGTTTCCTGGGCCTAGGCTTTTGCTTCCCGCAGGGCGCACGCCGTGCTAGCTCCTCGGTTTCTCCTCTCTGTGGACGATCTGGGCTAACTCTTGCTCACGACTTCCGAGTTTTGCCCTATGCTCAGCCCCTCGTGTGACACAGAACGCTGGAAGGCCCCCGGCTGGTAGCTTTGACCTTGTTGCTCCCGTTTGCGTAGCGGAGCCGTCCCACAGCCCGCTCCCTCAGTGTGAACATCTTCCAGCTGGAGGATGTTGGTGCTTGGTGAGTCAGATGTGGGGAAGGAAGCGGGTACAGAGGCTTTGCAGCGTGAGGCCGGCTGTGGAGAGCTCCTCAGGGTGGTTTGTAGGCTCCTGTCTGCCAACAGCGACGGCAAGCAGCTCCGTGGGGTCCATCGCTGCAGGAGCAACGCCTGCCCTGGAGTCCTGGGTGCCTTTCAGGTTCCTTTCCTCCTCTCCGTCCCGTTCGTAGCCACATAACCTGAGAGCTGCTTCACGGAGGCTGAGAGCCCCAGCAAATCGAAGGCCAGCGGTAGCTTTTCTGCTTTCGTACCCAGGTCGCTGCTTGATGAAATCCCACGTAGCTGCTTCTGCTTTTGTAGTAGACTTACGGGGGGTGGGGGCAGTAGACACGTCACTTTTGGATAACGGTAAGCTGTAACATTGCCAAAACAGATCAGTGGTAGCAGGGATTTGTTGTCAGACACGGCTAGAGGAATGTACGCTGCTGAAGTGCGTTTTGTTGTCGCTTCTGGACCTCCAGGGTTGGGAAATACCTCGCTCTTGCCCCAGCTCTCTACCCCTGGTTTCGAACAATGTTAGCAGAGCTCTTCAGAAACTTTTACTGTGGGTTTTTGTGTTTGTTTTTTTTATCCCGACCCCCTCCTGTCTGCTCCAGAAGTCAGGAGGTTTGTCTGTTGACAGAGAGGAGAACAAACCAGCCAGATGGCTGTAAGCCGTTCACTGCTGCTTTTCCCAGCCGGCCTGTGTCACGCTGCCAGGGGATGCTGGTGGGCAGGAGCACGAGGTGCTGGGCGCGCAGGCTACGAGCGGGCTCGGTGTTTGGTGGGTCAGTGACGCTCCCCCAGCAGGATGCCCGGTCGGTCACTGACACAGCGTGTGCACTTTGAAACCTGCGGGCTGGGGATGGAGGGGAAGGGGCAGCCGTGGGCCGGGAGCTGGCGCTGGAGGAGCCCCCGGTGACGTAGGGCCGGGGCTGCGCTGGCTTGCTGCCGGTAAGTCACCGCGCTGCAGGTGCCTGCCCTGTGCTCCGACAGCCGCGTCCCTTCCCCTCCACGTGAGCCGGCTGCAGGAGGAAGCTGGGATGTTTCCCATTTCACTCTGGAGTGTCCCCCTTTTTCCCCTCCTTACCCGCACAGCCGGGTCCTTGGTGCCCCAGCGGGGAGCCGAGCCCCTCTCTGTACATACTCCTGTCGTGTGGGAATTGCTGATGTTTGTCGGTGTGTCCGTGTCTGCCGTAGAACAGGTTTTGCTGTCCCCTTCTTTCTCACGGGCGGGCGTGCGCGGCCCCTGCTCTCGTATTGTTCTGAGTCACGGACCTGGGGGGAGGGAGGGGGGGACCGTAAGTAACGGGGGGTAACTAGTGAAAGAAAATAGTTCACTTCCCGCTGTCTTCTCTATGGGTGTGTATAATATTGAGTGTGTGTCCGGCCCTGCTGTCTCCTAGCTGTTAGCCAAGTAAGTGTGACTATTACTCTGAGTATGGACTGTCTGACCACAGCCGTGTATCACACTAAATAAAGTTATTTCACCAACACCTCCTCTCTCCTGCTTCCCGAGCAAACAGAGGCTGGGGGCGGGCGCAGCGGGGGCCAGCCCGGGGGTGGAGGCCGGGGCTCCACGCTTGGTCCCAGCACAAGGAGCGGGTGCCCCGCATGGAGCGGGTGCTGGTGCCCGATGCCGACGCCTTCCGCGCCTTCCGCCAGCGCTGCCAGGATGGCAGCTGGCAAGGGGACTGCGGCGGCCTCGCCGTCCGCCTGGAGCCGCCGGCACCGGGCTGTGCCGTGCACCAGCTGAAGGTGGGTGCCGGGGGTGGCGGAGGTCCCGGGGTGGGTGGGCAGAGCCCGGCCTGAGCTCGCGGTGCTCCCCGCAGTGCCGCCTCGACATCCCGGACGTGCCGGCGGGGACGGTGTACGACGTGCTGCACGACAGCGAGTATCGCCGCGAGTGGGACTCCAATGTCATCGACAGCCACGACATCGCCCGGGTGGCTGCCAACGCTAACGTGGGCTACTACGCCTGTGAGTGGGGCCCAGCGGCAGGGTGGCGCTGGCCCTGTAATGCTGAAGCCCCTAATGGGCCCATCCTGCCCGCGTTCGGGGCGTGGGGCATGGCTCAGGACCGCTGCCACCAGAGCTGGGCTGGTGAGGGCAGGGGCAGCGCAGGGCGGAGGAAGCAGCTTTCTTCCCTCCTTGTCTAGGGCGATGTCCAAAGCCCTTAAAGAACAGGGACGTGGTGACGCTGCGAGCCTGGCAGGTGGAGGACGGCTGCCACACCATTATCAACTTCTCGGTCAAGCACCCGGTGAGTGCAGGGGAGGCCGGGCTAGCAGGCTGTCCTCTTGCAGGGCCCGGAGATCCTGCCGGGGATAAACCGGGGCCCCCAGAGCCCCTCGCAGGTAGGGGCTAATTCCTGGCCGAGCCCTCAGCTAGAGGCAGCTCCTCTGTAGCCTCGCTGCCCGCTGTATTCAGTGCCAGACCTGAGAAAGGAGAGGGCCGGGAGGGTGGAGGACGGCGCCTGACAGCCTGCTGTGTCTGCACAGAAATACCCTCCGCGCAAGGACCTGGTCAGGGCCGTCGCGCTCCTCATGGGGTACCTGGTGCGCTCCACCGGGCCCAGCAGCTGCAGCCTCACCTACCTGGCCCAGGTGGATCCCAAAGGTAACCGCTGCTGCTGGCCTGGGGGCATACTGACGCCAATTTGGGTCACGACAGAAATCCTGCTTGTAATTCAGGGGGCAGCTACGTGGCGTGGCCCTCCTCTGCTCCAGCCCCCCTGGCAGTGTTGGTGCTAAGCTAAGGGCTGGGAGGAGCACAGCCATTTCCTGGCACGCTAACTTCTGGTTTTCCTCCCTAATCCATTAGGGTCGTTGCCAAAGTGGGTCGTGAATAAAGTGTCGCAGTACCTGGTGCCACAGGTGAGCGCAGCGTTCCCAAGGGCTGGAGCACGGGGCTGCGGCGTGGGGGCACCCCTGGGTGGTGGGGCTGTGCTGGGGACCTGCTCCCTGAACCGAGGGGCTGAGGGCGGCCCTTGGCAGAGCAGGACAGGCGTGGAGCATTTCTGTCCCCTGCTGAGGGCAGATAGGAGGTTTTAATTTCACTCTGCTAAAGCAACTGGCATCATCAGGGGATCTGAGCAAGGAGATGGTCCCACCAGGGAGTTAAAGTGGCCTTCTGCCTTTCCCTGAGCCCCTCCTGGGCAGCCAGAAAAGAAATGGAGCAGGGGTTAGTGGTGGCTAGGTGGGAAAAGTGCCAAGAGCTCTTCTAAGCTTCCACAGTTGTCTCCCATGTTTCCCTGCTTCTGAGCAGATGTTGAGGAGACTGCACAAGGCCTGCGTGCAGTACCCGGCCTGGAAGCAGCAGCACGGCGTGCACGTGAAGCCCTGGCTGTACCCCGAGCAGAACAAGCTTCCCGTGCTGGCGCTGGCGGAGCTGGCGCTGCAGCACGCTGCCTCGCTGGAGAACATCGACGAGAGCGGCCTGGCCGAGGCCAAGGATGAGGGCAGCGACCACGGCGGCTCGGAGAACTGACGGTGCTCCTGGTGCTGCAGGGAGGGACACCGCAGCGTGCTGCTCAGGCTCGACTAGTGGGTTACAATAAGAAGGGGGGGACAGGGAGGTTTTTACACAAAAATCCCCATGTTTGCAGCCTTTTCTCTCATGAACGGGCTGCACTGACCTGGTTGTCAGCTGTTCTCAGGGAGAAGTTGTGCCGTCGGTTTCTGAGGTGCAATGTGCTGTGCCTTAGCAGGATACAGCTTGTCCTGGGACTGTCGCTGCTGCTCCCAGAGGTCGCGTGGTGTGCTGTGCCTCTGCCGGGCTGCTTGACCGGCTGGGGAGTTACTCATTGACCTGAGGCTGCTCTTTGCCTCTGCTGCGTAAGCGGCTGAAATACCCGGCGGTGCTGGGGCTGTTCTCCCAGCAGGAATCAGCAGCTGCCCTGCTTTGTCCCTCTGGAGGATGAAACCGACTGTGGTGACGTGTACAACCCATTCCACTGCTCTGTCAATTAAAGGTCCTTAAGCCGCGGATGGTCCTGGAAAAGAATCTGCTCCTCCCAGTCGGGGCCGCGTGGCGGCTGTGCAGAAGCACCGGGCGATTACCGGGGTGGTGCCGCCGGGCAGGGCCAGTCTGCCTGCAGCTCCCCCGGGCAAGGCCCTAACACTGTGGGTCTGACCTTCCTCTTCCCTCCTCTTCCCCAAGAAACGTGTAAATGCTGCAAAACTGGTGTGAGCCAGGAGACAGGTGGATCTCAGGGAAGATCTCTCTTCACCTTCTCAGGCTGTTATTGGGGTTGTCCTGGCTGTTTCTTTCCCTGGCGGAAAAACTCTTTATTTTTCTTATTCTTTTTTTTCTAGCTTATCTAATTCCACTGGCCCCAACTTTACCCCCAGTGTTTGAGCCAAGGCAAACGTGGCTGGCAGAGCTGGAGTTGCGTTAGGGCTGCTGCTCCTGCCTCAGCTGAGGTGCTTTAGTGCCACCACAGACAGAACCCTGCGTTGCAGCCCTTCCTCCTGGCAGTGCTGAGTTACTCCAGAGTATCCACGGGCCAACTTCCATCGCAGTCGGTGCAAAAACACCCTTGTGATTGAGTTGCACCTGGCACAGGTCCCACGCCTTCCTCCTGCAGGCTGCAGGGCCAACTGGAGCCAACCCTTGTCTCAGCTGACCCGGGCATTTCCTCAGGGTTGTGCTGAGCGTGGCAACGAATCCTCCCAAGACTTCCTCGGTAGGAATAAGGCAGGTCTGGTTGCTGTACTAGCTTTATTATTTCAGTTGTTACAGGTAAGTGGAAAACACCACGCAGAAAGCCAGAGCGAGGGCTGTCCCGATACCATTTACAAGGTGATACCACCCCAATGTGCACCCAGCTTTGCTGATAACTCCAAAGTTTTCACCTGCGCTCTCCCAGCACAGGGCACAGCAGGCTTCCTCCCCTTTCTGGGCAGAACAGCTGCCACCCCCCATTTCAACAGCAGGAGGGTGAATTGTCCCGGCAGGAGAGGGGATGCCAAGAAAGAAGGGAGAAGTTTACCTCAAAGTAGCAGGGAGTTCTGATGGGAGCGCCTGGAAGGGACAGGGCTGTGCCAAGAGAAGGAAGCAAGCCCAGCAAGTGAAACCCTTAACAACGCAAGCACCATGCGTGAGGGAAGCTGGCTATGTGTCACTGCAGCTTAGGAACATGCTCCAGGTGTCCTGGTCCTGTCTCACAGGGGTCGTTAAGCAGCAATATGGTACACACATGCCTTGGCAGACTAGTGCAGCTAGAGATGTGCATCGAGTTTGCTTGGATTTCACTCCTGTTCACGTCCCAAGCAAACCCAGTAGTGTAGAGCAGAGGTAGGACAGTGGAGAGGGAAAGGATTTCACGTCACCAGAGAAGGGAACAGGCTGATCTCTTGGAGGACTAAGGCCACACTCTGCCCCAGCACCCTCAGACCCTGCATTACATCCTAGCAAAAAAAGCTGGATCCAGAACCTGCTAAGCACTCCTTTAAGTTAGGCCCTACTGGAACAGAAGCACAGATCTTGCTGGACAAGCTATCCTCTGGTACCCACTTCCACACCGGCACCATCAGCTTGTTTCACCACCCAGTTCAAGGAGTACGGACTGAAGTCGTCTTCCAGCTAAACAGGCTCTGCGGTGTCCTCCAAGCAGGAAGCAGAGCTGTGCAGTTGTGCCTCCAGTGACAGCTGAAATTTGACACGTCATCTCAGGTGTTGAGGAAAGGTAGTGGAGAGTTTCTTGCAGGACAGCCGCTCTGGAGAGGACCCAGCAGACAGCTGCCTCCTAGTGAACAGTTCTCTCCTTCTGTCTCTGGTAATCTGGAAGGGAAAGAGAAGGCAAGGCTGAAAGGGCAGGAGAGGTGGCTGTCGATGGTGAGGGGGAATTAGCTAAGATGAGCTGGTTTTAAAATGCACATTTGCATCCCAGCCGTTGTTTCAAGTTATTTTAGGATGCGTAGAACAAACGTTTGTTTTGACGTCCTCCCTTCCCTTGCACCTTAATTTCTTTCACTTTCATTGAAGGATCAGTTTCCATTTTATGAAGAATCCTTGTCTGGCTTCCCTTGCCCGTCCTCCCTCCTTCCCCCCAGTATCTCTGTGCATTATGTGTTCAGCAGTCAAGAGTTAAAAATGTGGTAGATTTCCCTGCCCCCCGACAATATTTAAACATCCTTAGAGACAGAGCTCAGGTAGAGTGGCAAGGATGCATGGCAGTCTGCTTCCCAGGGAGAAATGCTGCAAGGTGAGCAGACTCAGAGCTGGCAGGCACTTACTGTAGGGGAAGTAACGCACTCGCATGGTGATTTCACGGGCTGTCTTCAGGATCTCCACAGCCTGAAAATGAAAAGAGTCGATCAATGACCAGGCAGGGCTGAGGATAGGAAAGAGCAGTGCATCAGTTACATGGTGCCATGGGCTGAGAGGCAGAGAGATGGTGTGTACTGATTCCCCTTGTCCTGCTGGGGAAAAAAGCGCATGCTAAGGTGCAGGAACGCTCACCTTGCTGTGCTCGATGTCCTGGAAATCCACGTCGTTCACCGACAGCACCTGGTCCCCTTCCTGCAGCCCAGCTCTGTGCGCGTCCGAGTCGGGGATCACCTGTGAAGGGCAACGCAGAGGCAGCAGCTCTGGCTGTGTGCACGGTCAGCACCGCAGGCCCCTTCCCACACAGGAGAGGCAGCCTGGCCCCCGGGACCCTTCAGTGCCCGTGCAGTGCGTTCACAAGGGGCAGGGGGCCTGGAGAGAGCAGCGACTGCAGCACCCCGACAGCACGGGCTGGGCAGAGGCGAGGCAGTGGCTCAGGACTCCGATTGCTACCTGGCGAGCTCCAGATTACAGCTCTGGGCCCGGAGACACTCGCAGGGCGTGCGACAGTCCCCACACACACCCTGCAGCACCCAGGGGACCCGACGGGGCGCGGGGAAGGGCGGACGCACCTTGGAGATGAAGATGCCCAGCTGCGAGGCCTTTCCCCCACGGATGTTGAAGCCCAGCTGCAAGATAAGGAATGTCCGCCGTGGGACACAGCCCCCAGGGCTGGTTGTGTCAGGGCACGGCACACCAACCGCTCTTCCATGTCCTCCTCCATCTACCCCCGAGGGGGCCGTGAGGAGGACGGGGGGGTCCCGGCCGTGCCCTACCTGCGCCCCGGGCGGCTTCTTGAGGACGACGGTGCGGGGCAGGAACTGCGTGAGCTCGTTGTTGTAGTCGGGGTGGTACAACCGCTGCGGGACAACAGGGAGAGGAGAGAGGAGGGGAGAGGAGAGGAGAGAGGAGGGGAGAGGAGGGAGAGGAGAGGCGGTCGTGAGGCGGCGTGGCCGGCAGCAGCCCCCCGGCGTCCCCCCACCCCGCGTCCCCCCGTCCCGTCCCCACCTCGTGCGGCGGCACCCAGGCGGGCGGGCTCTCGTAGGGCGGCAGGAACACCACCGGGAAGTCGTCGTAGGGCAGCCGGGCCTCCATGGCTCCCCCGGGCGGCCCGCACCGCCCCGCCGTGACGCGCCGTGACGCGCCGCCATGCCGTTGGCCGCCCCGCCGCGCCGCGCCGGTTTGAACGCAACGGCCCCGGCCGCCGCCATCACAGCGGGGCCGGCGCCCTCCCGGCTGGGCTCCGCCGTCCCCGGCCTCGCCTCGCCTCCTTTGCCCGAGATGGTGCGGGAGGAGGAGAAGGGCATCCCCGTGCGGGTGGCGCTGCGCTGCCGGCCCCTGGTGCCGAAGGAGACGAGCGAGGGCTGCCAGAGCTGCCTGTCCTTCGTGCCCGGCGAGCCGCAGGTGGTGGTGGGCAGCGACAAGGCCTTCACCTACGACTACGTGTTCGACCCGGCCGTGGAGCAGGAGGAGGTCTTCAACACCGCCGTCGCCCCCCTCATAAGGGGCATCTTCAAAGGTCGGTGCCGGATGGAGCCGGGCACGCCGCGGGCGGTGCTCCCTCCGCACAAAGCAGCGCTCGGGGCTCTGAAGAAGCTAAAAGGGCCCAGGAGCTGGGCTAAAAGGGCCCAGGAGCTAAGATTAAAAAAAAATAATAAATCCAGGAGCGAAGGATTAAAAAAAAAATAAAATCCAGGAGCTAAGATAAAAAATATATCCAGGAGCTAAGTTAAATATATATATATATATGCTGGATCTAAGATTTTAAAAAATCCAGGAGCTAAGATAAGAAAAGATCCATTCAGAAGCTAGGCTAAAAGATTCAGCTTCTAAAAGATCCAGAAGCTGATCTAAAAGATCCAGAAGCTAGGCTAAAACATCCAGGAAATAAAAGGTCCAGGAGCTAAGCTAAAAGGCCCAGAAACTAAAAAGTCCAGAAACTAGTGCAAAAGACCCAATTCTGCCTGTATACAGCCCCCTGAGCTCCGTACTGCCATCGACATGACCTGCGTGTGGTCACTGGATTATTTTTGTACCTGAATACGTATTTTCATAAAGCAAGAGGATTTTATTACGAATAGTGCCGTGAGTTAATAAGCATCCTGTACCAGCAGCTGTTCCTGTTGCTAGAGTGCAGCTGGAATAACAGAAAATTTACGTTGTTTCTCTGATCACTCTGTTGCTTTCTTAGAGTTAGTCTTCTGAAAAAGAAAAGAGGAAAACAAGAAAAAAAGCTGGTATACTAATTTTATCTATGTTTTTTTATTATTATTTTTTTCCTCCCTTGATGTCACTAACTGTGACCTGTGCGTAAAGGTTTTATAAACTGCCAGTGATGGTGCTGGTTTGGAAGGATGCTTTTCCTAGAATGCTGCTTTGCTTCTCAGTTTCTTCTGATTTCTCTTTGGCTCTCTGATCTGGGTGTTCTTTGTTCCCCCAGGGTATAATGCTACTGTGCTAGCCTATGGACAGACAGGATCTGGAAAGACGTATTCTATGGGAGGTGCCTACACTGCCAGTCAAGAGCACGAGCCAAGCGTGGGGGTCATCCCTCGCGTCATCAAGCTGCTGTTTCAGGAGAAGGAGCAGAGGCAGGACTGGGAATTTGTCCTCAAAGTCTCCTATTTGGAGGTAAATATTGTCTTGGTTTTCAAACTGTTATAAACTTATGAGCTGCAGGTAAAGTGAGCTTTAATGAGGCCACCTCCTTCAAGTAATAGGTACTTAGGAAATCAAAACCTAAGACTATATAATATAAGGTCTTGTCAGAAACAGGATTCTGGGTCCTAGGTGTTGATCTCTAAAGTTAAGATGGGAAAGGCATCATGTGAAATGATCCCTGATTTCAGGGTAGTTGTACATAATTTTAATGCAAGTTGTTCTCTTGAAAAGCTGCTGATCCTCCACTGCTGTTTTGATGCTTTCAGATCTACAATGAGGATATTCTAGACCTGCTCTGCCCGTCAAGGGAACGGTCTTCTCAAATCAGTATACGCGAAGATCCTAAAGAAGGCATAAAGGTCTGTTAGAAAGGGGTTGATAAGGGGTTGATAAGGGTAGATAAATGTTTTACTGAAACAACCTGAGCACTGCTCTTGTACAAGACACCTGGCGCGTTGATCTGCCAGTGTTTTGTGTGATCTTGTGCTGCTCACTGTCATCTCTAAAGAGCCGCGATGCAGCTCCTCCGTGCAGTGAGACTGATGCTTGTGGGTGTGTACGTACGCAGACTTCACTGCTGACTATGGCAGGAGATAACTTTCCTGATGTAGAAAGTCAAAATTGAAGAAGAAGGAGAGAATAATTGATGCTTTCTTCCTGGATATAGATTGTAGGATTGACAGAAAGAAATGTCGCCTGTGCACAAGATACTGTATCCTGCCTAGAGCAAGGGAACAATTCCAGAACGGTGGCCTCCACGGCAATGAACTCCCAGTCTTCGCGGTCCCATGCCATCTTCACCATTTGCATCGATCAGAAAAAGAAAAATGACAAGTAAGTGATGCCACAGCTACTCCTAGCAGCTGGTAGAGGCAGACTTGCTCAGGATTTCATTCTCTTGGATTAACGCAGCTGAGCTACTCTTGAGGCACTACCTTTATTTAGCTGTTTCTGGTATCAGGTACTCTTTGAGCACTGGAGCTCAGCCGTAATCACCACTAGACTGTTCCTTTCCTAACTCTGTATTTATTTGAGAGAGTAAAATAGTCTGTTTCTGCCATAGGAACAGCAGTTTTCACTCCAAGCTACACCTGGTTGATCTTGCCGGCTCTGAGAGACAAAAGAAAACCAAGGCTGAAGGAGACCGACTAAAAGAAGGTCAGTAGGAAAAGGACTGGTGTAGCTTGGGTTTCTTTTGAGTTCATAAATCAGGTCCTTATCAAGAAAAGCCATGTGGTTCTTTAATATTTAAAATGAGGTTTTTTTTTGTAAAAAGGGCAGGAATTGACTAATTCCTAGCTACTGAGGTAGCTCTACTCACCGTCATCTGTTTGCGTGCAGGTATCAACATCAACAGAGGTCTCCTTTGCCTGGGAAATGTAATTAGTGCCCTAGGTGATGAAAATAAAAAGGGTGGTTTTGTCCCCTACAGAGACTCAAAGTTAACAAGACTGCTGCAAGGTAAGAGGCGGATCATGACAAAGCCTGAATCTTCTGATGCACTTTAAATAAAAAAAAAATACCAAAAAAACCTAAAGCCATACAACTACAGCCCAAAGCGGGAACTGCTCTTGACAGTGATTGCGTTTGTTGGTTTGATTTCTCTTCTCGTGTTGCTGCACCTCTTCTGTACTCTTCTTTTTAGGTTACAGATGTTTTGAGACAGGGACTCTTAAGTCTTGCTCTTTGACAGTTACTCTGTGATGGGAGGAAACGTAAATTCAGTGCGGTTCTTTTGGTGGGGAGAAAGAGGGTGAGAATTTTCAATCTGGAAGCAGCAGAGATCTGTTTTTATATCCTGATTAAAGTTCCTTACTGGAGTTTTATCACTACCAAAATGAAACTCATGCTGTCTGTGCCTTCAGTGTGCACTTCAAATATATATATATTTTCCCTTAATTTATTTTCTTCATGGTGCTTATTTTTCAATAATTGGTATGATCTTCTAATACATATTATTCAAGACAATCTTTAACATGAGTGTAGCTAGCATAATGCAATTTGCTGGGAATTTTTGAATATTTGAATGATTTTGTACAAAAAGATAGGCTTTTCCAGTATTTTTATATTGAAAAATATCTAATGCAAGGAAAGTGGATTATGCGGAGCTGGATGTGAGGCCTTCTCCTCTGGCTGAAAGTTTTAAATAGCCAATAGGAGTTAGTGTGAAACCAGAGGATAGGATGCTGTGCAGCTTGATGACCTGAACAAATGTGCTAGTCAGTGCTTCCTTCGATTGGAGATCAGTGTGAATTGTGGTGTCTGGATATCCGTGGAGGTCTTGAGTAATATTGTGTGGGAGAAGGGAGGGGAAAAACCTGGAAGAACCATACCAGAAATTACTTACAGAAATGACAGTAGTTACCAAAATTATCCAACGGGACAGCAATATCCCTGGAGCTTCTGATGTGGAAACATCGGTGCTCAGAGTCGAGGCAACTTTGGGTATTCAGAAAATGCTCCTGAGACAAAACTACACCTAGATATAATCTAGCTCTAGTACAGAGATGTGCTATGCTGCCTTAAGTATCTTAACAGTGATTTTTGCTCTCTGTCAGAGCACTGACGGTGTCCTGCTTTCCTTCTCAGATTCTCTGGGGGGGAACAGCCACACTCTGATGATTGCCTGTGTAAGCCCAGCAGATTCCAATCTGGAAGAAACTCTGAATACTCTGCGTTACGCTGACAGGGCAAGAAAAATAAAAAACAAACCAATTGTCAACGTCGATCCCCAGGCGGCTGAGTTGCATCATCTAAAGCAGCAGGTACTGGACGCTTTCTTCATGTGGTAAGGCCAGATTTAGCCTTTTGGTAATCAGCTCAGTGAACACCAAGCAAACAAGTAGGACACCTACAAAAAATACAGGGAAATACTCACTATGTGTTTCTCCGTCTCTTGAGATGCCTGTGTAAGTGCTGGACAGGGAATACGTGAGTGCTTCTTGTAATTCTACAGCAACTGTTCCCCATTACAGAAAAACTGTATCATTAGTGTGATTTACATTTGCCTTCCACTGGACAAAACATTACCTGCCCGTTAGCCTGCAGGCAAAGACAGAAATACAGTGATGGCTGCCCTGCTGCCTTCACCTGCCTGCATGCGGCGGAGGGGGAAGTGAAGAGCAGCTGGTGGCCAGCTAAACTGGAATTGGTTACATCCAAAGCTAGGAGTGCTAGAGGGCTTATCTACTAGAGACAGCTAAACCAGGCTCTCTGTGCTTACTTGGCAGCAAGCATATGGTACAGCTTTCTTAGCTCTCCTTAGGAACAGTCAGTAGTCTGGTTGGGAAGCTGAGCCAGTGAAGTACATTTGCTAGAGTCTAGTGACCACTTACTATAAATTGTAATGTACTATAAATTCAAACCCCGTATTCAAGTAGCTTAGGAAGGCAAAGGATCTGACTATCTCACATAAATGCAGCAACAGAGCATTGTCCAGCGAGACCTTCCCTTTGTCGCAGTGGGTTCCCTGGCACCCCGCACAGAATGGTGTGGTAGCTGCCTGCAGGTGACCTGAGCGCTCTTGGTGAAGAGAAGATCATTTGGGCTTGTTTTTTATGAACAAATTACTTCAAATACAGTAGAGACATGATCCCTTCCCACAGGAAGCAGTAAATAAATAGTAGCAGTAAATAAAATCTTGGAGCAGGTGACTCATTAAGTCTAAGCTTCTGAATTGTGTTCTTTCAGCCATCTGGTTACTGTATGAGACAAACTGACAGGCAGTAATTGTTTGTGTTGATAGGTACAACAGCTACAGGTGTTGCTGCTGCAGGCCCATGGAGGGACCCTCCCAGTGTCTATCAAGTAAGCTTTGTTGCTTATGCTCGATGTAGCTAACAGCCGTCACACACCGGCAAAGGCTTTAGATCTCTTTTGCTATGGACAGTACTGTAGAGTGAGGATAGAACAAAATTACTGCTTTCTAAGAGGTTCTCAAGATTTTTTTTTCTCCTTCTGTCCATTTTGTCATGCTAACAGAAATTCCATGCATGTACGGGACACACAGTTTTGTAGTAAACCCCTTAGGATTGCAGAAATCAGCTATGGGAAATAAAAAAGGAACTAGGCAATGAATTCTAATTAAGCGTGAGTTTCTCAGTCTATCCATCCCTCCTTTCTTCCTGACCCTTTCACCTCTAAATATTTGGCACGTCTATGTCCATCGATCTTAAAAGAACGAAGCAAATGGAAGAGGTTTAACTGTGTGGATATTGTCTAAGGATGTTTCAAAATCCATGTTAATGTAGTTTACAGGCTTAGCGTTGGTTAAACAGCGTTATTTTTAAAAAGGGGTGTGTTTTCTTTTCTTGCAAATGTCTTCTTTCAGTATACTGTATTCTTCAGAGATTTTCAATTCAGATTAGACTTCCTTCAGTCTTTCTATTCATCAGCTACAACCTGTGTATGCTGTAAGTTATGTAGGAAACTTGGAGGTAATTTCGGTGCTATTACAAACCTCTGCAGTCATGCTCACAAGCCAACTGGTCCTTGATATTGCAGTAGTATGGCACCTTCAGAGAATCTGCAGTCCCTGATGGAGAAGAACCAGTCACTAATGGAGGAGAATGAAAAGCTGAGCAGAGGGCTGAGTGAAGCTGCTGGTCAGACAGCACAGATGTTGGAAAGGATCATTCTGGTAAGGCTCATTTACCTGAGAGGAGCCTTAAGTTGCACAACTTTCCCTCTTAGCTGAAGATTGATAGCAGCTCTTGTACTAATGGCAGGCTAAGAGCGTATATTCCTGCCAAAACCAGTGTTAGGACTTCCAAACTAGTGGAAGAAATTGTGGAAGACGCTTTGGTGCATTGATTTGCAACAGGCTGACAGCCTGTCTTTTGCTACAAATAAATTAGCTGTCTCCTTTATCTCCTGCTTCCTATAATGCAGTATAATTCTGGCTTCTCTTAGACAGAACAAGAAAATGAGAAGATGAATGCCAAACTAGAGCAACTTCAGCAACACGCTGTGTAAGTCTGCTTCCATACCCTACCTGTGCTGAGGAAATGCCCTTCAGCATTAAATGTTCTTGTTGGGATAAACTGGATACTGTCTACTTACGTTTGTTCATCCGAACTCATTTGTATGTTGTGTGGGGAAGTTTATTTTATTGTCACGTGTGACACAAACCTGCCACACAAGGCTCACGGACTTATTCCTACGTCTGCATTGCAGATGCAAGCTTGATCTCCAGAAGCTGGTAGAGACTGTGGAAGATGAGGAACTAAAAGAAAACGTAGAGGTGATTCGCAATCTGCAGGAAGTGTTGGTTCAATTGCAGGTAAAACTGAATTTGAGGAGATAAGAGTGTGTGCCAAATGAGTTTACTAATGGAATTTAGTGCTCTTACGCTGAGCTGCTTGAGCACTCTTAACATCCACTTGCAAACAAGCTGCACTTTTAATGCAACAGAAAGGCTACTCGTGGCTGAGTGTCTACACATTTTGGTGGGATGGCAGGGGGATGGAGGGAGAGAAGTTGTCATTATAGACCAACAGCTGCTATTAACTTCATATTTTCTACCTTTATACCAATATATTTTTTTCCTCTATCCTATATAGACTGAAAGCGCTGCCACAGTGGAAGCGGTTGCAGAGATGGCAAGCTCTGAGCAGGATGCTCTAACTGTAAGTGAAGGGAGTCCTTAGCCTGCAGTGCAGACCCAGCCAGGGCATGTCTTTATCCCATTACTCCTCTTACTGATGTCTATGCTGTTTTTTTTAATTCAAGTGACAAGTAATACATCGCATTTGTATGTGCTGCTTTTCTACACCCTTGTTTGCTCACTTAGTTCAAGATCAAAAACCTGTTCTCATTTCTGAATATCTTTTTTTTTTTTTTTAATGTAAAAATTAATCTGAAGCGTTCTGCAGAAACTAATCACGTAGTCAAAGAGCTTTAGGTTGGCCTCTGCAGGTCATTGCTATGTCTCCTACAGAAAGCAGAAACGGGACAGGATACCAAGAGATCTTCAGATGACTTCAGCTCGCAACATGCCCTCCGTCAAGCACAGATGTCCAAAGAGCTGATTGAACTGAACAAAGCCCTGGCTCTGAAAGAAGCACTTGCCAAAAAAATGACACAGAACGACAGTCAGCTGGAGCCCATTCAGTCCCAGTACCAGGTAAACTCTTACAGATCCTAACAAGAGCTATTTCTTGAAGTTTCTTTTTCCCCAATTCACAGATTCACTTCATGTTGAGGAATGAAGGGAGATCTGTCCTTTCATAAGCATGTTGTTGGGTCTTTTGCCTTAAGTTACGGTCACTGCCCCCTTGGGCATGGGTGAGAAGTTGAATACAGGTGTCAGCAGAGAATGAGAAACCATGCCTGATTATTTACAAGTTGTCCTACAAGCTGAAGATGGTCTGTTCCCTGAAATAAGTTATTGGCCGTTGCCTGTTCTTTGTGAAATGGGTTTCTCAACTTTTTACTCAGAGATTTACTTGGCCACACTGAGCCAAAATGCAGGTACTTCATTGTTGAATTTCATAGTGCAGCCAGCTGATCTGGCTTCCCTTATTCACCAGCTGCGATGGCATCTCTCATCTCTCAAACTGTTTGTTCATAACTTTTAGTTTATATTAGGATGGTTCAACGGACTCTGATTTCAGAGTATTGAGGACTAACCCTTTTGACACGTGCTGTTTTTAGAAAGTGTTTTACAGCCTCTTGGAAAGAAACATGGTTCCTTAAGGTCTTCCGGCTCAAAGCTTTGTCTCTGAGGTTGGGGTTCTGAGTTTTTTCCTGTGAGGCTTACTACTCCTGTCCTTTCTAGACTAATATCAAGGATCTGGAATTAGAAGTCAGCAATTTGCAAAAAGAAAAGGAGGAGCTGATCCTTGCTCTGCACATGGCAAAGAAGGATGTCAACCAAGCCAAGTAAGACTGACTACACAAACTTCATGGCTTATAGCACTGAAAATTGTGTTAATGCACCTAAAAAATTCACTGTCCTGGCTTTACTTCTGCTCTATGGAAAAGCTCTTATTTTGGTGTAAGCACACGATTAAGAACAGTGCACCCCTGATCCATGGTAGCGTGACATACCAGGGAATACTCGTACAGACTGTAGATGTCTTTGGTAGAGTGTGTTCTGAGGCTTTGAAGGAGGTGGTGCTTAACTTTAAAATAATAATTGGTGTTGGAAACTTACCTTTAAACTAGCATAAAAATCTGTGTTTGTTATCAGAGTTCAGAGAAGCAGCTACACATTTCTTGCATACCCATTAAAAAGCAAGCAAAATAAACAAACAAAAAACCACGTATGTATCAGGGGACTTATCCTGTCCTCTATTCTTTTCTGTGGAATTGAAAAGAAGGTCTTTATAGTTCAGTTGTGAGGTGGGCAACTGGAGAAGTAGATGGAATATGAAGAAAAACTGGATTCATCTGATGTGGACAGCTCAGGCCCTTGGTGCCCTAGCATCTCTTGGTAGCACTGTAGTGATCTTTTTGTTGTGAGTCCTGGCTGTGAACGGTACTGGTTCTTGTAACGACGAGGGGTCAGCACAAGGTTTTCCTGTGCTTCAACTCCTTCGTGCTGAGTCACTTGTAAGTAACTGGCCTTCTGCCCGAGACACTCTTAGTTCACAGAAGTAGGCATTGAGCCGTGAGGTACGGTAGGCTTTCTGGGCCTAATCTTCCCTTTCACGTGCCATGCAAATTGTATGAATTGCAAAGGAGCCTGAAAGGGTCAGTGGGAATGATACAGAATTGCTTCCTTTTCATAAAGTATCTCTAAAGCTGGAGAACGCTTGTTTGAGAGTAACAGTAATCCGGGGCCTGTTCTTAAAGCGTGGTTTCTTTCCAGGCTGAGCGAACGGCGTCGGAAGAGACTTCAGGAGTTGGAAGGGCAAATTAATGAGCTGAAGAAAAAGCTGAATGAACAATCAAAGCTCTTAAAGCTGAAGGAATCCACGGAACGCACTGTCTCCAAACTGAACCAGGAGATCAGGGTAACTAACCCTAGCAGTTCTCAGGCTTACCCCAGTGTAGACAAAGCGCTTTCCAGACAGGACATTCACAATTGCTGTTTGTTAGACTGAGGACACCAGTCTTCTGGTGAGATGCTTTTGGCTACGTGACCATCACTGCCAGTGTGATGCAGTAGGCAGATGGCTACCGTGACTTGGAGGAAAAGAAGTCTGAAGTGTCTTCTGCCCATCCTGCTAATTTGTTGCCTTAGTCAAGTCACTTCATTTTGAGTCCCATGAGCGCATCATGCATATGTATATTTTCCTTTTACAGCTCAAAAATGAATTCCTAGATGTTAGCACCCTTAGGCAGATACTCCGAGGCAGCATGTTGTGGTACTTCCTGTCCACCACCACCCCTGACACCCGTATCCACAAACCCAGGGCAGGGAAATGTAGGTCAAAACTACCCAGAGGCAAAGCATTAGACAATTTTTCCTGCCATTTCTGTATTCCAGGAAATGAAAACCCAAAGGGTACAGTTGATGCGCCAAATGAAGGATGATGCCGAAAAATTTAGGCAGTGGAAACAACAGAAGGACAAGGAAGTGATCCAGCTGAAAGAACGGGTGAGCAAACAATAAGCCCCCAAGCAGTACCTCCCTCTTCAGAGTGAAACAAATCATTAATTTCTTTGCTGCAAGGCTTCGTTTAATTTGCAAGCATCTGGAAAAACGTCTGGGGAATGCTTTGAAGATAAGAAAACGTTGGCTCATACGGTTACCACCTTTCGCCACTTGTAAAAGGACTTGCTTGCTAATGTCTGGAGCACTTAAAACTATCAAAAATCGTCATCATTCAACTCTGAAGTAAAAGCCAAAAATATTTAATACTTTTAAGTATTTAAAGTTGAAGGGTTGGGCCACAGAACGGGAGGTATTCAACCTTTCAAAGGAATATTGAATCTCCAGGTAAACAGCGAGCTAATTCAATACATCTGGCTTGTAGCACTGATGTGTAAAGTAGAGCGTACATCTGTACATCTTGATTTCTGATCTCACAGGAATTCTTGCAGTAAAAATCTTACTCTCCAGTATTTTGGGATGCTACATGTTAAGCTCATGATCTGTAGACTCCTACACTTCAGGCTCCTAAACCTTTTTTGGTGGAAATTGTGGAGCCTCTTCTCTAGTCATTTTTAGCCTAAGAGCCAGTTGTTCCCAATGGCACTGCATGGCTTAAGCTTGTAATGATCAGTGAAATCGTTGTCGTGAGGCTCTTACACTTGCTGTTCTGTAACACATCTCTTCTGTTTTAAGAAGTGTGAAACTGGCCATCGGTATTAAGGTGACCCACAATTTTCCATCCGTCCTATTTCTGTGCAGGATCGCAAGAGGCAGTATGAGCTACTGAAGCTTGAACGAGACTTTCAGAAGCAGGCCAATGTCCTTCGGCGCAAAACAGAAGAGGTAGGGAGTCAATACCTGCTACAAACTCCTAACCAGTTCCTAAATGTCTGCAAAATGTGGCTGGAGGTTGCAGTCTGAATACCTCGTGTTTTCGGTCAATAGCTATTAAGTGAAGTAACTACCGTGCCATTTGTTGTGTTAACTATTTTGCAGGCTGCAGCTGCTAACAAGCGCCTAAAAGATGCTTTGCAGAAACAACGGGAGGCTGCGGATAAACGGAAGGAGAGTCAAAATCGGGGGATGGAAGGAGTTGCTGCACGAGTAAAGGTGTGTAACAACTTTTTGTGCATCCCAATAAGCAGTAGGCAAACTTAGCTTTGTTAACTCATGACGTGCTGCCAGGGTTGATGGCTGGAGAGCAAGGGGTTGGAACATGGAGTTACTAAGTGAGGCAACTGAATTATGCAGTTCAGCTGTGAAGGCATTTCAGAGAAGGAGCCAGTCCTGAAACTGAGACTGCAATTGAAGCACTGTACTGTTTTTCCTGCAGGGCTGGCTGGCAAATGAAGTAGAGGTTCTCGTTAGTACTGAAGAGGCTCGACGGCACCTTGCAGACCTTCTGGAGGACAGAAAGATCTTGGCACAGGAGCTCCTTCAGCTTAAAGAGAAAAAAGACGCTGGGGAAAACCCACCTCCAAAGCTCCGGGTAAGAGGGAAATGCCATGTTACCTGTCCCACATCGACGACTGCTTGGCAAGTACTGTAGCTTACTCTTAATCCTATTTGACCCCTTCCCTCAGAAGGGAGATAGTGATGGTTCCTTTTCTGGAAGAAAGGATTTAACGTTCTTACTGTCCTGTGACATGTCAGGGAACAGCTGCTGAAGTAACCTGTTAATGCAGTGAACGTGATGGATGTGAGTGGGTCACAGCTCTTATCAAAGACTATTGGGAAGGAACAATGGGGTTTAAACTGCAGAAATACTTGAAGGCTTTTATACTACTTCTTTTTGCTGAAATGCCTATAAACGAAAGATCGGCTCACATGCATTGCTTCAGATATTGCTCACTGCTGTCTATTGTCTATTCTTTAGAGGCGCACCTACTCCATCGCGGATTTGCAGGCATCAGAGGCAGACCTTTCTCTATCAAAGCAGATAGAAAGCCTGGAAACTGAGATGGAGCTCAGGTAAGATGTTACTATAAAGCTGATTTGCAGAGCTTGCACCTTAAACTGTTGGCTTTTTTAAACCTCATCCTCATCTGTAGCTGTACTGTGAAACAGAAGAGAGATTGAAGTAATTCATTCAATGACAGTGAAAATTACAAAATAAGACCATCTGGTTTTCCTGGTTTTATTTATTTATTTTTTAATGCAGGGATTTAAGGCCACAACTCAGTCACTAAAATTGTTTTATTCTTAGCTGTTTACAAGCATTTGTGAGTGAGGGAAACACTTCTCTTTTAATTGGAGGCGTGGAGGGGAGGAGAGACTGATGCAGGGTGACAGCTGGAGTCTACATTTCTAAGCAGACACAGTATTAAGTTGAATTATTTTGTCTAATATTCTGATAACAACAGTTTTAGCCCAAGTTATCTCCTGCGTTGTGACTTGAAATATGTGTATTCTCCCAAAGGAGCGCCCAGATAGCAGACCTACAGCAGAAACTGTTAGATGCAGACAATGGAGATCGCGTGAAACAGCGCTGGGACAGTATTGCAACAATTCTCGAGGCTAAATGTGCTTTGAAGTATCTCCTTGCAGAGGTAAACCGAGCCTACCTATTTTAGAACTTTAATTTTTAGTAATGAAGTCTGCTTAGCCAGGAATTAAAGAAGTGAGTAACAGGCTGACAGCAGAGATGATGAATTCAAGTGAAGTGTTTTTCTGAATGAGGTTTATTTCCCTCACGACTTCTGATTAAAATATTCTTCTCCACTGCAGATCATTCTGGGGAGTGAAAAAGGGAAAGGGAAACAGTATAGACATGGGTCTGCAGGTACCAGTTAAAGCTGTGCTTGCAGAATGCTTACATGATAATGGTAAAAGGGAAGAGACAGATCTCAGAAGTGGAAGATAAGAGGATAAAGTACCTAAAACATAATTCCTGAATAAATAGGCAGTCTGCAGGAAAAAACAGGGCAGTACTGTGAGATCAGAATGGACGTTGGGAGGGGAGAAGATCGAAAAAGATTGTCATTCAGTTGATTCAGCACTGGTCTGATTCTTACTCTCTTCTCCTGCCAATCATGTGGCTGTCCCTGGCACCTGGAGACAAATGGAAGAGAATAACGGAAATTATGTGGAAGAGCATTTGTTTGGGAGGGGGTTGTCCCTTCCTCCAAGTGCTCAGATTTAACATGCTGCAGGAAAGGAAATGAGGAACTGTTAACAAGGCCTCCTGCTATCTGTTTTGCACTTCTGTACTGGCTGTCAGGTGTCTAGCTCTGGATGTCTCACTTGTTCCCCTTGTTGAAGTGGCTGTTCCACTTCTGAGGGTGGTTGGCAGTTAAGCAGAAGTGCTACACCTTCAGCCTGCGTTACTTCTGTCCCAGTGCACGCTATGAAATGTGGAACCAAGCAGTCACCTTGCTTTTGTCGTTCAGGTGGTCTCCTCCAAAGTGCAGGAAAGCAAGCTGGAGAGCAGCCTTCAGCAGAGTAAAGCTAGCTGCTCAGACATGCAGAAGATGCTGATTGAAGAGCGAAACCACATAACAGAAATGGAGGCCGAATTCCAAAATCAGCTTTTGGTACAGGAACAACAACACCAGGATAAGGTAAAACCGGGGGGGCTCTCAAGATTTCTGTCACTTGCATCTTAGAACTCTGATTCCCAGATCCGCTCACAGATAAAGGCAGTGGAGACATGCTGATACTGATCTGCCGCCTTGTGACTGATGGAGATTTGTTTTGTTACCAGGATAGGTAACAAAAGCCAAAGAAATCTCCCTGTTCATCTTCTGTCCCTTGCAGGTTATCTTATTCAGTGACTTTTCACAGTGTTTTAAGTGTGAATGTTACATCTCAGCATAAGATAACTTCTAAAGGAGATCAGGGCAAAATAATGCTAGAAATAGCAGAAAGCACCTTCTTTCTGAAACTGTCTGGGCCTTTCACGTCTGAGCTGCCAGATACCTCTCTAGGAATTCACACCTCTTTGTTATATTAACTTGCTTTTAGGTTATGTACCTGCTTAGCCAATTACAGCAAAAAGAAGCAGTGGAGAAGAAACTGGAAGATTCGTTAAATGAGCAGGAGAAACAGCTGCAAGACCGACTTAAGTTCCAGGTAATGTCTGGATGTGTTTGTTTTTTTTTCCAGAGGCTACTTGTTATGGCCGCGTGTTGATTGGAATAGTCGCTTCACAGTGAGGAACATGCAGTTTGAGGGCTTTTCCATTTGTAGCTAAGATTAATACATTTACAGTTATTTAACTGAAGAAGAGACATTCTTATTTGAGCCTGAAGAGCAACCGTTCTCCAGGACCTACAGAATCTAACTGGCTCATGCATACCTCTATGCTCAGGATACCTTTAGTTAAGATGGTCAACATGTTGTTAGTAATCTTTTGCTGAGCGCAGCTCCACTGTGATATCGGCGGTAGAACAGCTTTCGCTAGACCTTATTAGCATGGTACACACTGTACCTTGTCTTGTCGCTTCCTGCAGAAGGGCATATTCAGTCCTAGGTGCACCTGATTTGCCAGTAAGCCTTGGCAACAGAGGAGATTTTAGGTCCTAAGTTGTCAGCACAACTGAAAGGATCCAATATTATGCATAAAACTGGGTAGTAACACTAATGATTCTCCTGATCTAGAAGCCAGACTTGATGTCTTATTGTAAAATATAGAGAAACCCCTCTGATGTTACAAGGAAGATCCAAACATAAAAATCTGTCCCAAACTACTGCTTGTCCTCCCCCCATGTAAGCCTCCAGATTTCATTTTGTATCGTGAACAGGAGAAAGAGCTGGAGAAAATGAGGGAGATATGCGAGAAGAACCAAGAACTTCTCCAGGAAAATGAGGCTCTTAAACAGGTAGGGATCTGTACAGACATAAGTCACGTGGGAGCACCTTGGCAGTTGGGTTAGTATGCTTTACAAAGCTAACTTTCGTCCCTCCTAACAGAAATTGATGCTTCTCCAAGTTGCCAGTGGACAGAAGCTCCGTCGCATTCAGCCAGGGCCGCCCGAGTCTCCAGATTCTTCTTTTGATTACGTTCCACCCAAAGTAAAGTTGCTGCATTTTCATTCTTGTATTGTACCTACTTTTTTTCTGAATGTTAATGCTGGCCACTAGTAATCTTGGTATCTTTCACCCATGTTGCTTTTTACAAAGCATCTCATTACTCTTACTGCAATAGGCCAGTTCTCTACATCAGATGGCCCCTAAGGTTTCTGTTTTCAGAATAATTCTGAAAGTAGTTTGCATTTTTTTCATCTTAAAAAAAAAAAAACACAACAGAAAAAAACTCAACAATGACAAAACAGCCACATTTCCTCAGTTTAATTATGTCTGACTCTACGTGCTTCTTAGTAATCCAGGTGTCCAGGTGTTTTCTCTGTAGCATCTCTAGTCTTTGAATCCTGGAGCAAGGTACCTGTTATAGCGCACCTAATCATGGCCCTGCAAAAGATCCAAAGCTTAGTGCTGAGAAGAATAAATGATACGTGTTATAGTCTTGGCAAAATAGTTTTATACTAATTTTTCAAGGATTGGTCAACGATATTTTTATGGACTCTAGCACTTTAAACTGACTGCTTAATTGAACTTTTAATCCTTGCCAGTTCTTTGTTTGTCTCTTCCCTTCCCTAATCTTCCTGGCTGTCTGAGAGGAAAAGGGATATGGTGGCGGGACTCTGAAGTGCCTCAACAAAATGTAAATCCACTGTTGTTTCTTCTGGGGCCTCAATCCTTGTAATTTCTCTGTGTGTAGCCAAAGACCCGCCGGCAAACAGTAACAAAACCCCGCGCACCAACCCCAGAAATGGATGTAGAAGAGCTTTTTTCTGACTCTGCGGAGTCTGGCGAGGAGAAGGAGGATGCAGAATGGATTCCAATAAAAGCAGTCAAAGGAGCAAAGAAGAGCATCATGGGGGTAAGATCGAGTTACTCTTTGGCACTTGACTACTAACGGAATCGCCTGCATCCCTGAGCATCTAGCATGTGTACAGCACAGCAGTGAGACTACAGTGTCTCCACCAGCTATTTATAATAATAGTATTATTATAATAGAACTGCTGGTACTGGTTATTTACGGTCTGTCAAAAGGGATGGTCTGTCATGTCTCTCTCTATGCTGTGGTGTGCTGTGGCTCCTTAGTCCCACTGACAGACGCTTCAGCTTCTGTATTCTGTTTCCATCAGCCTGCTGGGCTTTGAAGCTGGACCTCCGTCATGAGATGTCTTTGTCCCCTTTTACAAAGGGTAAATCACTGCATATTTTACTACCGTGTGACTGACAATGTCCGCAGTTACTACAGAAGAGCTTAGGAATTTGAAGGGCTAGCTTTAGTGTCTTTCACTGGTGCTTGTCACCCTGATGAATTCTGAATTTACTCCGAGTGGTTTGGGTTTTGGCGCATTCTTTTCTTCCGCATTGCAAGAACCAGGGTGTGCGTTCGGCACCTGGCTCTTCTAAGCTCATGCACATAGCCCAGTGGAACTCCAGTGCTTTTCCTAGTGCTTAAATGTCAGCTTGTTCAGCTGGCACGGAAACTACGTTCCTTTTGGGTAACTTGAAGTCAGGCACGGGGTAATCAAAGATTCTTATTTTGGGGATACTAAATCAAGAGATGGCTCTGTAGGTGGAAAGATCTTACTGCTTTTCCTGAGATGTGGGACTAGCAATGAAATAAAAGGTTCGTGGTAGCTTGGAATAGCACTGTCCTTCAGGCTGCTTCAAGCATTGACAACTGTAGCAATCTACATGAAGTCTATAAAACGCCAAAGCTCTTTCTGCACAGAACTCTTCTCTTGCTTAGTGCTCCTGCAAGGGCCGATGTGGAAACAAACAGTGTGGCTGCAGGAAGAACAAGGTGGGCTGCACTGGAGGCTGTAACTGTGACTCAACAAAATGCAGAAATAGAGACCCCGGCGTTCCGGTGAGTAGCGCTTGTAACCCAACACCCAGACCACACAGTATGTCTGAGCAGGTTTGGATGAGCGGATAGTCAGTTCCAGTGCTGGCATGCGCACTTTGACAAGCCAAAGCCAACACACCTTTCTGAAACCTCAGTAAATGTCACTGTATTTCACTGCTTTATCCACGGTAATTGAGTCCAAAGTTTTCTACTGCAGTGCCAGGAAAGAAATTTGTGCAACGTCCAAAGCCACGTACATTCACCTAGTGCTAGCTGTTAGCCACCACTCTGAAAACAAGCCATTCGTCCTTTGTTAGTCCCACTCAGTAAATAAAACTTGTATGTTGTCCTTAAGCATGAAAGCTTAATCTATTTAAACATTTATATTTCTTCTTTTTTAAAGGAGTAGAAGGGATAATTAAGGGAGGGGGGTTGTAGCATCAGGGTGGTTCGTGAACAACTGGTGTTCCTTAGACCTCTTGCTTGAAACGTATGCTGTATTCTTGGATCTTAAAGATTTGAAGCAGAAACCTCCACAGTAATTCTGTAATTATTTGCTATTTCATGGAAGTGATTGCCTGACAGAGGCACCTAGCACCCTGAAACATGAATTACTTTGGAATTAGAGTGAAAGTGGCTTAGAGATCCTTAGAATTTCTTCAGCTGTTGGTGGGAAAAGAAGGGCTAGATATTGTAAAAGTGCTTCAAAAGAACTCTGTCCCTCAGGATGCCACGGTGTGCGAGGACCAAACGAGGGACTCTGAAGGTTCCTTCAAACTAGAAGACCCCACTGAAGTGGCTGCAGGAGAGACCTTCTTTCAGCCTGTGTGTATCACCCCAACTACAAAGGTACTTGCTAAAGCTTTTTTTGTTAAAAAACAAAACACCGTGGTGTCTACACATTCAGAACCACTCGGTATGTTTACTGATTGGATCTAAGGGTGGTGGTTAATGAAGAAAATAAACTGTGCTAGAAAACTCCGAACAGAATGCAGCTGTTACGTCAGCTTGTATTTCAGTTTTGAGGCTGCTGAATTCTTAAGTTTTCATACTAAAACTGCCACGTAGGCTTTCTGTGAAAGGAGTTGGAGCCAACATGCTGACTTCACCCATACTGACTCATGGATTGCCGTACAGTCCTGCTGCACCTCCCAGCAGTCAAAAGAGACTGGGAATTAAGGAACCAGGATAAAATGATATCCATGTCCAAGCTGGTCTTATGCCGGTGTGCAGTCTGACTTGGCAGATGTGGTTTTGCCTCAGGTAAACTGAGTGACTTCCCTCATACGTGCCCTCTGCACACTGTTCCCAGTGCTGCCTCATCCTGCCCAGCCCATGAAGACCGTGACAGGCCTTCAGGATTTTGACACGAGTCAAGACGTTTGGCAATTCTTGACGCTGGCCAGACAACTTCTGTACGCGCCGTCTCCATGCTCCAGTGCACGCTGGTTGGCCTCAGGGTGGTGACCGACTCTGAAATTGTCTTCCTCACTTTCCTGATAGGTCCTGAAAGATATCACAGACCAAGAAGTGTTCATGAAGAAGCCCAGCAGCGCTGCCTCTGTGCTTGTGACGGATGAGGAGTCCCAAGAGAACCAGCTGCCATTTGTGAAGAGAAAGAAGAGAATGCTAAGTAGCAACACCAGCTTTTTCTCAGGTTGTACCCCTATCAAAGAGGAAGCTGACTGAGCCACGACTGACAACTGGGTCATGCTGCACTTCTTTACGCCACAGATGAGGGTGACTTTTTTAAAGGACAAATAGTGTTGGGAACTCTTGCTGCAGTGTAGACTTGTCCGTTGTCCAGCCTGACAGCTGCAGGCAGCACCAAGGGAGTTGAGCGCTAGTTGTTGCTAGATTGTGTCTATTCTTTGTAAATATTTGTATGTGTGGGGCTTGGGCGGATGTCTTCTACAGGATGATGGTGAGACTTTCCTCTTTGGAATTGCTGGAGTGAGTGCAGATGATTTATCCACGTTGTCCATTACAGCTGCCTTCCTCGCCCTGAGCTGTGAATGTGTTGGGTACAGATAATTCGTGATCTTGAAAGAACTTTGCATTTGCACTGGAAATCTTGGCTCTGTCTCTTCCAATACAGTATGAGGAACTGTTCTAAACTGCCACGTGGGATCCGCTGGTGCTTGATTCTGAGGAGGCACTGTCTGTAGTCTTAAACTAGCTAGCAGACGTGAAATGCCAGTGTTCTTGTGCCGTTTAGGGCACTGGTCTATTCTTGTTCAATGAAGTTAGAAACTTGCTAGCCCTTTGTGAACGTTTTAGTAATTTTAATTTGTTTTTGTAGCTTTAATAAAGGAAATACTTTGGAAAAAAAAAAAGGCCAAACAAAAAAAAAATGACCCTGTCTTTCTTTATTGCCTGCGTGGTTCTTGGTATCCACCCCAGGATCTCTGTGATTAGTATCTCTTATTAAAATTGGTCTCAGAACTGGTTTGTTGGTTGCTGTGTTCAGTTTTAGAATTTTTCTGTTATATCTTAAAAAGTAGGCAGCCCAGTTTGTGTAATGCTGTTTCCTTTACAGCATGAAGAAAAGTGAAGCTGTTTGCCTTTTCTTGTGCTCTCTTCTTTTTCTCCAGTGGAAGCATTGGAGAGAATTGGTAATATTGGAGAGAATTACCGTTGGCAATGGTAACAACCGAGCTCTACCTCGTGTCTTGTGGATGAGTGCTGCATTAGCACTGTACCTTCCTTGAGCTTTGTGTGCTTTAGGTTTATTTTTTGCGCTTGGTGCTGTATTAACCATTGGTCTGGTGCAAGCTGAGCAGGCTTCTCAGCCCAGGAGCTGTTCAGACATGCCTTTAATAAACATCAAAGGGGAAGAGGAAAGTTTCTCCTAGATGAGGTTGGTATCGCGTGAGTGAGCACCATGCCTCTCCCTTTGCGGTAGCTGTTGATGGCAGAGCAGAGCTGGGCTCTGTGCAGGCCCTTGTGCTTTTGCAGCACAAGTGGGGCGATGCAGGCCCTGCAAGTGTTCCAGGTGGTAAAGCTGGGCTCGGGCTCGGGCCGTAGGCACGTGCTGTGAAAGCTGCCTGCGTGTGGCCTGCTCACCGCAGAGCTGGTAGGTGACGTCTCTGCTAGACTCTACTTTCCAGGTAAAAAGTCCTGGATAGTTGAAGATGCTTGTTTCAAAGTGATTTAAACAAGCTTGTGAGTAAGTTGTGAGCCCTTGCGAGAGGGGAAGGGTGTTCGGCTCACCCCGCAAGCCTCCTTCCCATCCTTGATGCAGGGATGTCGAGTGACTCACGACTGGCTCAGAGCTGGAACAAAGACGGGACAAAGGAAGCACTGAGCAGGTAAAACACGGTACCAAAGGCCTGTGGCTTCGGTAGACTCGTCCTGCCTGTCGAGAGGAGTGCACTGCTCCACCCGAGTGCTTGTGGGCTGCGTGTGCGGGGGCATGGGGGTGCTTGAGGTCCCTTTACTGCCCGCCTGGAGGGCACACGGGGCAGGGCTGTGCTTGGGGTGTTCCCTGGGCACCGTGGTGCAGCCCTGCTGTGTGTGTGTGTCAGCTTTAGAGGTACAAGCACAGCCGTAACTAGACACACGTACCTATATATACATCTATGCTTATAATATACATTATATTATTTTAATTATATTATACATTTATATCTGCATATAAAAGCATAGATGTCTGAGAGTGTGTACATATATGAGCATTACTATAAATATTAATATAACATTATATTATATATAGTATGATACTAAAATATTTTATATAGTATATATATAGTATGTCATATATAATGTATATCAAACAGTATTGCAATATATATCCTATAGGCTATATAGATTGTGAATATATACTCTATAGAATGTAAAAGGGTGCGTGCATAGGTGTGAGGAGAGTGAGAGCAAGGTGTGAGAGGTTATAAAACTACATATATATATATATATAAATACATCTAAGGATATTAAAAAGGTAGCTGTGTGTACGTAGGAGAACATAATTTTATTTATACGTGTATGTTTTAGAGTGCTTCACGTATAGCTATGAATGGGTGTCTGATTATGGCTGTTGTAGTGAGAATCTACACATGTATGTATGTGAGCAGGTGTCAGAGTATGTTTTTTATCTAATTTTTATATTCATTACATGCATAATATAGAGGTTATGTCTATGTTATATATAAGAAGTATCAGTAAAACTACAAGTAGGTGTATAACTGTGTATTACGCAGATAAAGAAAAAGGTGTGTGAAGAAAGCATGAGTCTAAATATGAATGTATATAACAGCTTTGTGAGAGGTGCCTCGTATACTTGTACTCAGAGAATCTCATTTTATACATGCATGTATTACAACACATGTAAGACTGGGACAGTTCTGGGCATGGCTGAGTGTAAGTGTATATAATTATTTACTTACAGACATACACACTGGTGTACAGCTCATTCATTATGTGTTATGCATTATATTGTAGGTATGAAAAATGGAGTACAAGACTGCAGAGTATAAAAATCCTCCTGTATGCGTGTGAAGAAGACCAGGTGAGCGTGGTTTTTAATATATATACGTTATATACATGTATTGCACAGTAAATAGTTAGAATATCATATGCACAATATATAATATAGAATTCTTAATTATACAGTGAAGTATTATGTGGTGTTACATTATTTTATACCAATATAAAGCTGAAAGGGTGTCTGAGACTGGCTGTGTAGAGTATGCATGTATGCCTACAGAAGGTGACTGCATTAGTGAGCGTGTGGAATAGAGCTACACAACTATACTAGTTGTAAATAAACACATGGTTAATTATTAAGTAGGTTTGTATGAGACTATATAATTGTCTACATATACATATTTTATTCTTACACACTAGTCTCTGCGAAGGATTACGAGCTGTGTATAATGCGTGTATTTAATACATTACGTTGTATAGCTTTATAAAAAGGGTGTATGAGATATAAATACAGATCAGGTATGTGTGGGATGTCTGCGTGAGCGTGTATAATACAACGATGTGTATACACATCCAGATTTCTAATATATTTAAAAGGTGCCCAAGAATGTGCTTATGTGCCTGGGTAAGTAAATATTCCCTCTTGTGTGTGTAACACAAACGTACACGCACATCTCATGTGGGGTGGGACTCTGAAACACTTTGTTCTTCAATCCTTCTCTAAAGCCTCACATTGAAAACTCACCCATCTACTCTTCCTTTTTCCACAGGGAAAAGCAAGCTTTATTCAGCACTTCAAGCAAAAATGACTGAAAAACGATGCCATAATTACGAAGGATACATTCAGCAGCCTCAAAACCTGTAAGGTAAGGGGTGGGGGGTTGTCATTCACTCACAAAAAACTAGTGGTGCAGAGGTAGCCTTCTTTTTTGTATGCTTTTAAACACCAGTGCAGCCAATTACTTGTGATGTTCTAAGGGTTTTATTAGGAAAACTGTTTTTGCATTTGCAATCTAATCAGACTTCTCACACCAGCTCTCCAAGCCCAAGTCACGTCAAGAAAAGAGGCGTTACAAATTAAAGCATTTACCAAGAGACATCATTACAAAAGCACACCAACTTTATTAGTTAATATATATAAAAACAATTACATTTGTACATTTTTTTGTTTAGCACAGCACACCTGGGATCTTAATGCACAACAGAAGCATCTTCAAGTACCTAAAGCACCAGATCAGGCACTTGAAGTCAAGTTCGGAACAATTTGCCCTTCACCGGATCCCCCTTCCTGCCACGATGACAGTGAGTTGACTCAATTCCCGTGTAAAAATGGAAGCTTAACCAAATATCTGACAGATAAAACTCTTTGGAAATAAATAATATTACAAAAAAAGTCAGGGTGGGCTTTTACCTCTTTAACTTCAGTTAGAGTTGTGGGTATTTTATGAGGTGTTAAGGCCAAAAGAATTCATGTGTTAATGAATACAGGTGGTCAGGCTAAATATTCGGACAAATCCTCCTTACCTCTCATCTGTATTTCTGTTGTTAAGAGGCCATCGAGACCTGCACATGGAGAACAATGCACACAACTAAAAGCCAGAAGCTGGAAGTGTGTTTTGGGGGAAAAAAAGTACCCCTGGATACTTCACTCCTTACACAGGACTTTTATTTTTTATTTAATGTGACGTTTAGCATCTACGTCACATTCTACACTACCTAGTGTTTCCTAAAGGTTAGTTTGATTTGGCACAGAAGAGGACTCCAAGCAACTGCCTCGCCAGTCTTCAGCAACACGGACTGATGTTTGAAGTAAGGCAAGAGAAGAGAGGTGAGGACTGCACCCGTGTAACAGCGACCAGTGCTCAGCCCTGCTGCTGATGTCCAAAAGCCAATAAAGACCAGAAGAAAAGATTACTTGCTTGTTAGTCTTTCCCCAGGATGATGAGCTCTCTCTCACACTATACTACCAGATTATTTACAAGCTATCATACAGTTTACAGCAACACTCGGCAGTAAACCCTATCAGACTCAATATGAATCACTGACGAACAGGAGGGGACGGGGCAGGCTCTTCACAAATTGTCGTAGTCATCGTCGTCTTCATGCTTCCTCTTCAAGGGATTTGTTTCGTTAGATGTATTCTGCGATGAGACCATGTTTGTAGTAATAAGAATGTTCTTTGGTCCAATTAATGAAGGATTAATTAGGACATTCTGGACTGTCGGTGTAGTTGGTGTGGCTGTGAAGGAAAAAAAAGGAATGAAATAAACAGCTTGAAAAATCATTTTCCCATACTGAAACCGAACTTCCAATCTCCTAAATATTCTGCTAGAAAGAACACAAGAAGTGGAGCTGATCTGAGCAGGCGCTGTCTTACAGCGGGCATTTTACCTGCTTTGACCGTTGTCTGAGAGGATGGGATCTGCACAGTGAACCTCTGACCAGTCAGCGACACGGGGGTGCCGACTTTTGTTGAAACAGACACGGTTTGTGCTGATGGTGTACCTAAAATATAAAACAATTCCATCAAAACATAAGAAAACACACAATTCTAAGTCTGCTTTCAGAACAGAACTTAGTGTTTTCAAAGCAACAAGAACACACAGGAACGCATTGATACTGCAGATTCAGGAGTCAGATTTTGAGGCAAAACTGCACGTTTACCACAACCACTGACAGTCTGGGCTAGCTAAAACCACACGCGTTAACAGCAAAGTGCTCAGGCTTGGCCGCAGTTTTGTCAACCCTTTAACAATTGGATTTTATTTACTGACATTTGTAGCTCTATAGCACTTACATTGAAGAAAAAAACCTAATTTGTTTCTTGAACAGTCCCTTCACACACAGAAGTTACAAGAAATAGAGGAATAAAAACAGAGGCCAGTTATGTGTACAAATACCAGATTACGATCATTGTTTTGAAATGGACTTACTTATGCTGTTAGTTAAGGTGACAAATACCACCGAGTTCAGCTGGCACCCAACACTATCAGTTCTAGAAGCAGGCTTTAAAAACATCCCCCAAGATTTTTTCCTTCATAAAATCAACGTAAGAAACCCCCAGGGATCTGTTTCTTACCTAACGTAGGGGTGCTGGGCCTGCTGCTCACAGCACCGACGCTGAGGCGAGGGACCGTTATTCTTCCTGCGGAGGAAGAGACCTGTGAAAGCGGGACATTCAGTTTAACATCACATGAGGAAGTAACAGTTCTTAACATGAAAGTAAGAAGTGGTTCCTCCTGCAAGACCACAGCCAGCTTATTTTACAGCAACAATGGGTTAGATCATTATTTCTATTTGAACACAGAGTTCTCAAAGTCTGTGGATATGAGCTGGAGAGCTCGTGGATCTATACTAATGTCTTCCCTTCCGCCTATTCCGAGCTGATGTATGACTCGAAGAGTTTGCTTTAAGACTAAGAAGACTCACAGGTGCACTTTTTATAGACTTTGAAGTTAATTAGCCATAAGAATTCTTGCAAATCCCTATAGACAGAGGCCACCATTATAGTTTCAAGCACTATTTGCACACACCTGCCCTTCTGAGGTGTGAAAAACCCCAAGCCCGGTATCTCTCCCGACACACGACGTGTTTGGTGCCTGCAGCCCTGCCCACCCCTCACCTTCTTCTGCAGGGACTTAAGCCTGTAGTTGGGCGCAGTCAGGCAGTATCTGTCGGGCGGCAGCCTGGGCCCGGAGTACGGCTTTATCAGCGGCAGCGGCGTCTGGTTCTTCTGCCTGGCGATGTCTAGGAGGAACTGCGGGCAGGCCGTGAGCCGCGGGCCGCCGCCGGGGCCCCGCGTCCCGCCCGCCCGCCGCACTCACGTCGCGGGGCGGCGGCGAGGTGAAGGACTGGTCGGTGCGGCACTGGATGGCCAGCCGCACGTCCTCGGCGTCCACGCTCGGCTTCTTGGCGTGGCTCGAGTACACCTTGGCGTCCTCCAGGATGGTGGTCACGTACCCTGCGGGCACACGGCCGCTCGCTGCCGCCCCCCGGCCTCCCCCCGCCGCCCCCGGCCCGGCCCCGCCCGGCCCCGCCGCTCACGGTACGCGAACTCCAGCATCTGGTTGATGACGCGCGGCTCGTACTCCGTGATGCCCATGTCCTTCAGGATCTGCGCCATCACCTGCGGGAGAGGCACGGCTCAGCCCTCGCCCCCCGGCCCTGCCCGGCCCTGCCCGGCCCGGCGCGGCCCCGCCGTACCTGCGCGTCTTTGGGCGCGCTCTTGGGGGACGCCATCTTGGCCGGCTCCATGGCTTCCGCCCCCTCGGCTGCCCGCTTCCGGCCACGTGACCGGGAGCCGGGCGGGCGGCGGGAGTTGCCATGGAGACGCGGCGGGGCTGGGCGGGGCCCTTGGCGCTCGCTGCCGTCCATCTTTTTGTTCGTTTATTTATTTATTAAAGCGGTGCGGAAATTAACCGTCGTTCTTAAATAAAGATACGTGTGACGACAAAGTAGTACACCAAAGCATGACCGGCTCAGGGAATCGCCCCCCAAGCTTCAGTAATGCCCCCCTTCTGCCCAGCGCTGGAGCAGCAGGGCTGTTACCTCACAACTCAGTGTCGGCATCCCCAGGATCAAAGAGAACCGAGAGTGCTGGCAGCACAGCTTTTAAAACTTGTTTTCATAGCTTAGAAACTCCAGAGGATCTTTATATAAATTCCATGCAAGTCTCGTCAGAAGTTCCTCTCTCGCTGTCTAAGGGGAAACAGAACAACAACAACAAAAATTAGTTTCATGTGATTTCATCCAACACGGGGATTAGCGGCATACCAGAGGTTGCAACAGCATTGTCATTGGGTGCCATGATCCAAATGAAGCAAGGTCTGGAGAAAGGACGTCATCCACGTCAGGCCAACTGATATAAGGGGGAAGGGAGGCCAACCTCTGGTCAGAGCACAAGAAATAAACCGCTGTTAACTTGGGTCACGCCTATCACACACTGCCGAACAGTCCAGCAGCAGACTCTTTCTCTGTTTGTCATCCATATGGAGGATGACATTTAACATCTGGAAGCAGTGAACTCAACCTACATGGATGTAAACGCAACGTTCAAACCCGCCCCGACCTCACTCAGTATTTAATGAAATGGTGGCTAGCAGCCAACCCCAGACGTGGGACCTGAGGGCTGCGCTGGTTCAGCAGGGCAGGTGTCTCCGTGCTGGGTTCAGCAGGGCAGGTGTCCCCGTCCTGGCACCGGCGAGGGTCCGAGCTGTGGCCGTGCGCTGGCTGTGGGGAGCAGCTTGCCAGCACAGCCCCACAGGGACCCCAGAAGCACAACGCCCTGTGCAGTTGCTCAGACGCAGCCTGGACTTTGGCACAAGGCCCTTTGGAAAGAGCCTGGACACAGCCCAAGCAGCCGCCTGTCAGCCCCGAGCTGTTTGCAGGCTGCGGCAGCGTTGCCGTGGCGGTGGGTGCGGGTTCTTCAGGTGTGACCCTCTGTGAGCAGGATGGGCTCCTCACGGCTTTGCTGCGAGGACATGGGCCTGGCACAGGTCCCTTTGCTCTCAGGAGGGCAGAGGCAGCCCCACAGCAGCCGTGGTGGCTCGAGGAGCTGTAAGCCCACATCTAGCACGTGCCAGCGCCAGTGCTGGACATGCAAACGGCCAGAATGCTGCTGCTGCTGCGGCACTTTGGCTGGAAGTACTGTAGCATTGTAGTCCAAGTCATTTGACTTTCATGAGTCATAGCATATTACACAAAAACATCCTGCTAGGAGGGAATGAAGGATGAATTCCAGACACTGACCTTAGACAACAAACAAAACCCATTTTTTCCCCTCGTTTTAGGAAAGAGGGGGAAGGGAGCTTTTCCACCACAGACAAGACGCAGACTGTGGATTAGGTTGGAACTTGGCATCATCAGGCCATCTGCTGTCCCTGCCATTTACTACCAATGCATTAAAAAAGTAAGGAACTTGGTATTGCTGATGGGCTCTGGGTTTACCTCAGAGAGCAGCCCGAGGCCCTTCTGGACCCAAGGGGCTCCCCTCCCGGCTGTCACCGTGCTCCCCAGGCAGCCCTGCTACAAGAGGCAACTTTTCAGGCCAAGCAGCGTGGTCGAGAGCCATGGCCAGGAGAAGATGCAGAGAGCCAGATTCCCCAAGGGAGACATTTGTCCCTGAGGCCACAAATACCTTCTATGTGGGCAGCCAAGCAGCCGCTGCCTGCAACAGATCTGCTGCTGAGCTGGACTGGGGCTGCTTGGCCACGAAAGCTTCCTCCTCACCACCAGTCCTCTGGGGCACGTGGGCCCCGGCACTGCTATGAATGCCTGTGTTCAGCGCGCTGTGGGCGCTCCACATGCTGGCCGAATAAAAGAGCAGTCACTCTGGGCACACAGGCCCAGACACTGAGGTTTCTTTCAGCATTACAAAACAGGAAACTGGGTCACGGCGTGGCCAGGCCGAGCGCTGGCTCCTCCGTCTGTCACTGCTGAACTGGGGACATTCATCAGAGGTGACTGTCTCCCAGCTGGGAGCAATCTGCTCGAATAAAACGGCCGACAGCCGCCCATTGTTCAGCCCGTGCACTGCCCGTAGCTCTGCCCAGGGTGTGCTGTTTAAAACCCCACCAACAGAGTCAGGTGGTGGGGATTTCTAGGCAGGTTTTCTAGAGGTGTTTAAGGTGCAGCAAAGCACAGCCATTGCACATGGACAGCTTATTTATTTATTTTTTTTTTAGGTATCAGAGTGCCTAAAAAAAAAACCAGCCAGTGCTTCTGCCTCTTGGAAATGGCAGCAGAAATCCTGCTAACGTTCAAACCAAAGCTCTGTCAACATAATGCACTGACTGTGTTCAGCACTGACCTTTTAAGCTCAAATCCCACAGTATTTGGCTCTGCAATATGCTGGCTTTTGAATAGTTCTTCAGACAAGAAAAACTGCAAAGAGTTTAAGTCCAAGGGGGAGGGAAGAGCAAAGGCTGATTTTGTACCGGGTACCCCACTCACTTCATCCAGCTGCCAAGTTCCTGAGCTATGGAGGAATTTCCGAGGAGCGTGGCGGGACGCATCCTGCTCTCAAACCAAGCAACAACTGCAGTGTCCCTGATGCTGAGCATCGCTGCTGTCTCCTGCCACATGCAGATAACCTCCAGCTTCCTGGAGTCTTCCCTTCTTTTCTTTAGCACCGGCCCCATTTCCCCTTGCCACCCCCACACTGGTGCTTCAAGCTCATAATCTCTGGTCTCTTCTGAAGTGGAAAGTAAATTAGGGCTAAATGTCAGATTGTCTCACTTAGAAGATGCATGCTCAAATAAAGGCTTTCCATCCTGACTTAATCAACTCGTCAGAGCAGTCAGTAATTTCTCACTCTGTGGCATCTGCTGAGGCGGAGCTCAAGTGGGAAGGGCCCTAAGTAAACACAGAAAGTTGTGGAACTGGCCCAAAAAGGCTGATTAAACTTCCCCTATCAAAGAACAGTTTTAACCCACCTGCTAAGTGCAGGCACCTTCCTGCAGGTTAAGGAGAAAAGTGGAGCGAGGGGTGCGTATTTAGTGCAGCATCATGAGCAGTCGGTGTGTAGACAAAGATGGATTACAGCATGGCGGGCACGGGAAGCAGCCGCAAGAAATCAAACAGCTCCAGCTGACATCCTCAGAAACTGTGCTGCGTGACAGGGAGCTCCAGCAGAACCCATACGGGCTTAATTCTAGCGACCTAAGCATTCTGCCACGTGTTCTGGGTTAAAATCCGGGTAGATGCTGGACATGGTGACTGGAAGGCTATGACCATAAAGCTATCCTTTTGGCTTCTCACCACACGTTTTCTGAGAAATGTTTGTAATACTTTAGGAGATTTGGGAGAATGCAAGGGCAGGAAGCAGTGGATAGAAGGCATTTGCCTTCTCCGTTGTTTGTAAAACAGGCAGAGTCTAAAGGCATTTTCTAAGGAATAAAAAGCTATGCACCCTTCATGGCATGAGACAAAACGAAATCTGAGCAGTGATAAATCCACCGCAGTTTGGACAAAAATAGCTGGAGAAGGAAGCAAATCTGCATGTTCCTGCTCTGCATGGAAATGCCTGGCTGGCACCTGGCGTCCTCTTCCTCGTCCAATGCAGGGGAGAAAAAAAAAATAAAAAAGGAAAGACTTGAGAAACAGCAGCCAGTTTTGTTCCCCACAGGTGCAGCAGACTGGGGACACAGGTGGTAAGGGGTAAGGGTGTGCATCTTTCCCTGATTTTCAAGTCTTCAGAACCCTCTGGGACACCTGCCCGGCACACCTTCCTCATCCACAGATGAAACACAGGAACCAGACAGGTTTAAGTTGTGCACTTCAAACAACTTTTCATCCAGAATGACTGCTTTAAAGACAGCTCCTCGTGATACTCAGTAACCACACTAAACACTTCTCTTCAGCTCAAATTATATGCTATAGGAATGACTGGTCCTGAATAAAGTTAAAATCCACAAAAACACGCAAGCCGGTAGTCAAATTTGAATACATTTGTATTATTTATTGGCTGTATTAAATATATTATCTATTTGATAGTTACAATTTAGTAATACAATGCATGGCAGCTTTAACATAAGTTTGAGATACCTCAACATTACAATACAAGAAAAATGAAGATACCTAACACATTAATGCCACTAGGGTATATCGTTCTGGAATGGATAACAGCTGATGTAACGTCGGTATGACGGCAGGCTTCCCAGTCTATTTCCTGGAAACACGAATATTTTGTGGCAATTACAGAGGAACTTTATTTTACCTTTTAGGAGCCGTGACTTGTTAGTATTTACTTTGCGATTCTAATTTATCTTTTAAAATTATCAGAAGTATTGCCAAGTAAATCTCTACCAACTTCGTTCTAGGAGTTAAAGAAGTAACCCTTTGGCAACAGAGATTTGCTGAAGGCAGTCTTATTTACTACAAGTCGACTATGAAGAGAGAGACAGATTGTAAACCCTTCTGCAAACTAAAGACACTAATATCTGTATAAAACTCTTTCGAACAGTGGAGGGAGAGATTTCTATGATATAATAACTGATTAACTTAAAGTTCTGCTACAAGTAGAACAATACATTCAAACATACATTTTCCAGGACTTTTAATCAAAATAAATAGAGTACAAAATGAAGAGTACATTTGGAAAAGATTAATTTCAGATTGCACCATAAATCTACTTTTGAGAGTCTTAAGCGATACTATGTCATAATTTAGGTTTTCCACATCTGAAATACAACACAATGCCTCAAACTATAACGCAACATTATTCATCAACTGCCATAGGAGAAAGACCCTTAAAGTGATTAATTACTGGAAACACTTAGCCTGTAGCACTAGCACATCCACCGTTCCACGTACAGGTGCATCGCTCTGGTGTATATAGTGTAGCCGCGGCCTTTGCAGAAATAACGCTAAGTCTGCCTTTCTAGGGCATATTTCAACGCTGTCAGGAAGACCCATTCTGAAACATTTTCTAAACTTGCGAGTTCCAGCTTTCAAAATCTTTGACAAAAAGAAGAGAGCCGTCGGGCTCGCCTTTAGATACTCGTAAGCAGATTTAACAAGAACAGTCTTATGTAGTGCACAGTGTCCACAAAAATACCCCCCAGACAAACAGGACGCGTTTCAGAAAGGTTCATAGCAGGCTGAACATTCCCATCTAGAAAACAATGGAATGTGAAGCTGCTACCACTGGGATAGCACGTCATTTAAAACATTGTATAAATGTTATCTAAAAAGAGTTCTTTCATGTACAATTTGATAATTCAGATTAAGATAGAAGGGCATCCAAAAGCAGTTTGAACTTTTTAGGTTAATAATAGTACAAAAACATTTGCTCAGTTTGAGCCAAATAGTGTAACATTTATCATAAATGCACTCTTTCTCCTTAAAGACAATACCTGTGCTTTTCTGAAAACACTGCAAAGATTTAATCAGAAGCACAGGAAATTACTTTTCTCTCAGGCACTGAGAGTGAAATGTGGATTGGGCCAACAACTGCTCACCAACAGCAGAAAGCATTTCATTCAGAAATGTACAATACAACAGGGGCCTTTTCTGCAACGTTACATACGAATGCAGTCGCAGTATGTACATTACATCCTGCTACCATTTTGTCTAGCATTTTGATTAAAATTCTAAAAATGCTGGCACCCTCTACTTGAACGCCTGAAATGATTATTACTGAATCCAAAATATTAAAATAACTGTAAAGTAGTAATATCGCTAAGTCAAAGTCAATATTCTGCTTTCCTTCTACAGTATATTAAATGTGGTATGCTCTAGTAATGTCTTGCAATGCAGTACTGCTCTAAGCTTAAGCATTTGTGCTGCTGTATCTCATGTATGCCAAACTACGATACCTGATTAAACGTTGCTGATCGACTACCACTGGTCTAGTTGTACTTGAAAAGGACTTGCTCTAATAACGCCTTCTCTCTCTAACTGGCCGAAGGCCCCGCTTGAATTCAGAGAGAGGAAGAATGTGCACACACACCCGTGTGCATGGTAAGGCAGTTTTTGCTGTTTTATTAACAGCTAACCCTGATTACAGAGGACCCAGGATTACCCTTTCTACAAGAAATCTGTGTTCAGCATTTGGAAAGGATCTGCCAACCCAGCCTCACTGTTAGCCAGCAGCAAAAGTGGAAATGCACGGATCTATACATCCCCACCTAGGATTTTAATTAGAACTAACCATAAATACCCGAAATAGCTTCTGTACAAAAAGCTGAGTACTGAATAGGCTCTCGTCTACTTGATTACAAAGTACTGAATAACAACAGCAAATAAAATAGCGACCACCGCAAACCCACAAAGAAGAACGATAGCGATGAAGCGCTCTTCACGCAACGTCTTCTTACTCTCTGCCAGCTCTGTTGTCAAATCAGCACACTGCGGAACCAGCTCCTGTTTCTGAGATGAGAACACTGTACTGGGACTGTAAGGTCCATACAGTTCTTGGGATCCAGTAGAGTCTTGGGACTGACGGCCAGCGCAGACTCTGATCCGATATTCACAGTTTGTCTGCAGGCTTGTGAGACGGAAGGAAGTCTCTGGTCCCTTGTATACCTAGGCAGAAGAAGAAAAAGAAAGCACTTTAAAAGGGATTCATCTCACAAACATTAAGTTATACTTCCCATTCCGCTTTATGAGTGCAGGCAGCACTGGCTGTGGCCTGAAGTCATTCTCCCCAAGCCAACTTAATGAAATCTCAGCTTTTATTTCTTAAGAACTGAAACATTATGATCTGTACTTTATAGATTACTTCCAATTAAGTGCTTCTACTTGAAAGAAAGAGTAGAAGCAGCAGAAATTTGCCTGCTAATGAAAAGGACAAACCGAAGAAAACACACCATTGCGTAAACAAAGTTAGTCTCCAGAATCACACTCTGCAAACACTGCCCACCCGTATTTGCCTGAACTTACAGTCTGTAGTGACATCCCCCTGTGGGTGTGATTAAAAACACGCAGCTAGCATGAAGACAGGCAAAAACGTTCCTTTGAACAGATCTCCAAAGTGAGCTAAACAAAGGAGACAGTATCTGCAATGTACTCGGGAATAACTTATTTACGTTTGGTTAAGAAAAAAAACCACAAAACAATCCTCTGAGGATTTTTTTTTCCTGAAGTAAAACGCCCCAAGTTCATTTTGTTCAATAAAAGGTACCTGATCAAACTCTCTCCCAGCAGCAAGCTGAAGGATGTAAACAATGGAATCTCCCTTCATCGGCTGTAAAGGTTCCCATGTGATTTCATAAGTGTTCTCTTCCAGCTGATTTGCTTTGGGTGCTAGGAAAAAGTGATTTCTTGTTATTTTAGAAAAAAAGAATAACGGTCTCTACTAATGTAGAAAATCTCTACGTAAGATTGCCTGCTTCTGTTCAGTCCCACAGTGGCCAAGGAGAGATCTCCCTGGGAAAGGAGTCAGTGTAAGCTCACCTTTAAGAGATGCGGGTGGAGACTTAGTTGTAGTGAAAGCGTAAACTTCAGAGAACTCTCCCTCTCCGGCATCGTTATATGCCTGGATTTTGAAATAGTACGTAGTGGATTCACTGAGTCTCTGCACCTTGTATGTATGACAAGGACCGCTATAAACAGTAACAAACCTGGAAAGCAAAACAAAACAAAACAGAGTATGTACGAATTAGAATTACTCAGTAACCACAGATCTGTACATCAGTATTGTAAGTGAGCTTGGTGAGTATTTATCTAACTTCAGTACAAAAGTAGTGAAAATACTATATTAATTTACTATTTACAAGTACATACTAGTGTAACAGCTATTAACAGCACTTCTGGTTGAAAGATGGGATGCAAAAATGCACACTAAGTGGCAAACTTTGGGATGCCCAAATAACTTACCGGTGCAAACAGAGGTGAGAATACTTAAAATGGTCTTAACATGAAGTTTTAATGCAAGTGTAGCATCCTTAGCGTTCTGATTATCTTACCTGCCAAACCTGTCCTCCATCTGCAAGTTGAATTGTGTAGGGTTGGTAATTAAAGCTCTGCTGGGACCTTCACCCCATTTCAGTTTAAGGCTCTGGTAGCTGAAGACCACACATTCAAGGTGAGGAGGGTCAGGAGGTAGTGGTTTCGTTTTGGCTTTAATGGAATGACTGAAAGGACCAACTCCCAGGCTGTTTATGGCCTGTATTCTAATTCTAGGAATGGGAGAAGAGCGACATCGTTAATTACTGGGGGCGTGAAAAACACTAATGAGGCAAGAGTTAAAGCTTGTAAAGAATATGACTACAAACAATAAAGCAATTAAAATGCAGTCAGAAATTAACGATACAAATTATCTATTTCAAAACAGGTCAAAATAATTACATTGTTTTCAGCACAATGAGACTTCAGTGTTTCTCAGAATTGTTCAGTTTATTCCGTGCAGTGAGCAAGTGCCCAGGCACTCTGAGATCCCATTTACTTGTACCGTTTGCCTCCTGCTGACATCGAAGATCCATAATCTCAACTAAGCTTTAGTCAAACCCAAGGGTGCAATACAGGAACAACTACTCTCTTATCCACACACACATCCTCTTTTTGTGAGATACTGACCACATCACTGCATGCACTGCTTCTGAATAAAGTTATAAACCCAGAAAATTTAGAATAAAGCCTTGGTTTGAGACAGAATGAATCTGCCAATTTTATTTTTGCAGAGTTGTAGAGTGAATCAAGCAAATACTCTGTAAGCTGAATGAAATTGCTATAAAGTTTAAAAACACTACCTTCAAATTTAGTGACTAGTGTTCTACAAACACGGTTTTGGAATAAAATGATTATTACCTGTACAGACTATCAGGCAGCAGATTCTCAAGAACATGGCTTGTATTTCTTCCAACAGTTGCAAGCTGCTTCTCCCCATATTCTATGTTATATCCAGTGATCTCTGACCCATGACAACACGGTTCTTCCCATTGAATTGCAAGGCACGTTGATAAAGGAAGAGAAATTTCCATTTGATCTTCCTCAAGTAAATGCAGCACTGACACTGCTGCAGGCACTGATGCAGGGGTTGTCACCACACCAGTCTCGCCAAACAACCCAACTCCAGAGATATTCACAGCCTGAAAGAAAGCATGTAGTTGTCATCTCTGACTGATTTTTTTTCTGCAAACTACATGCGCTTCCTCATTTGTTTAGTAACACATAATAAAAGGCTTCTCATACCTGTACTCTGCAGTAATATGTGGTTGCAGGTGTGAGACCCTTTACTTCATAGCTCTGGCAAGGGCCAGTGTAAATGACATGCATTGATCCTTCCACCTGACCCCAGTCCAGTCGGTATTCACTGATTTCTGCACCATTGCACGCTGGACTCTGCAGGTTTAAGTGACAAATTATCTTAACTATTGCACACACATACATGTTCAACATACAAGATCTCTCATTACACCACACAAAGACATCAAAACAGAAGCACTGGGGTTGAAAAACGGAGTTCTTTTTAGAGAACAAACTTCTCAGATATGATACTCGGGCTCTTTGCTACCATTAAAACAACGCCAGTGCAACATACCCATCCGCTTGAAGCTGCTACTGCTGTGGCATACTGCACGATTTCTTACAACCACACTGGAAATTTAAACTCAAACTTCCAGCAATACTCAAGAAAATGACTTTAAGGTCAAATTCTTAAAAGGCTTCCGTGTAGTAGCAGCCTAACACTAGTTACCATACCGTGAGGAGAATTTAAATGGCACTTCATTTATTCAGTTTAAAATGGAAACTGGTAGTGGACAAAATCTACACAAACAACGTATGGCTCTATAGAGAGATGTTTAAAACATGACACCCAAACCTTTGTCATTCCTTCCATTTCTGAATGTCACACGTGTTACTGTCATTCTAAAAGCCAAATATTAATTTGTGTGTTACTGAAAAACATTAAAGCTTACCTCCCATGAAACTATAACAGAAGTTGCATTTTTACAAGTTATTATGGGTTTGCAGCATTGATCAGGAGGCCCGGGAGCAGTGGAGATTTCTGCTTTGTCCGAGTGAGGACCAAACTGAAAGAAAAACAACAACTGCATGAATTTAGCAACAGTAGTAAAGCAAAAACCGATGTGCAAGGGCATAAGCCAAAGAAAACAAATTATTTTTAACTCGATAAGGAAGCAAATAGGAGATTTCAGTGCTTAGTTTCATAGCACCATTTGAAATTCCTTTCAGGGAGTTTACTCTATAAACTGGCCCCATGCCTAGAGGGTATCTGTGATCCTCCCATTAACTCACACTCTCCTACAGTCCTGTAACTCCTCCTCTCCCTGGAGTCAGGACTTTGCTTCCACAAGCAATGGTAATGCTTCAGAAAGACTTTTATGCAACCACCATTTGTCCTAACCTAACCTTGTTCCAACGTGGCATTGTTTGACTGCACCTCTCTCCACAATACAATTCCCACACCACCAATCTGCAAAAGTCGACACTAACTGTACAACACACGACAGCTTCTTAAGGCACAAACATTACGTGGTTATTCGCAGCCAGAAACGCAGGGTTTGTGATCAGGCTCCTGACACGACAGTACCATCACTATCCCTTGCATAAAAATGTCTGCTCTCATTAGCAGAGTGGTTACCCCAACTTTGTTTGCTGCTCGTATCCAGAAGCAGTACGTTCTCCCGGGAAGTAGATTGTTCACTGTGTATTCAGACGCTGGACCCTGATACACTTGTCGGCGCTCATCTTGTTCTGAGTTTGCCATCTCTACAATGTACTCTGTTACGTCGGAACCTCCGTCGACAGATGGCGGGCCTACAAAATAAAAAAGGATTTTTTCTCTTCATTTCACAAACCACTTTTTTCTTTAGCTTGTTTATAATTAACCTTCTCAAGCTGCAAGTCAAGCCAGAAGAATTCAAAAATCACAGTGCAGGCATTTATCACATCTGAGCAGAACCACTTCATAATGCTTCTCGCCGCCCTGATACTGCTATATTAAGATAGCCTTTATCAGGTTCTTTCATATATTTTTCATACATCTCCTTCAAAAAACAATGCATCTTCATTGCTGTTTATTACCTTCACTAAGATAAAAATTAAAAAAAAAGGGGTGATTCTTAAATTGCCCATAACACATCAGTAACAAGGCAGTCAGTCAGCAAGCTTTCCTTAAGACCTTTATTTCTGTTTAACTTTCTCCATTTCGTTCCACATATATGTATCGCCAAATCTTAATTGGCTAGCATGCTTTAATTTTTTAAAAAATGAAACTAGTAACAAGGGCTACATGATTTACATTCTTTTTATATTAAAATACTTAAACATGTAAGTAAACATTTTAAAGTGTCATATGGATTTTTAATTTTTGTTCTGATGTTTAAAAATGAGAAAAACATTTTGCTGGAGCTTACCCCACTGTAAAGTGATTTCCTTGGGCTTAGCTTTGCCTGCCAGGCACGGAGCGTGACACGGTCCAGGAGGAACAGCTGATGTTGTAACAGTCATAACATCAGAAGCCTGCAGTAATACACACGGTTTTAGCATGACAACACAAAACATTTCACTAAGCAAAGTGAAATGACGTTCAGACCCAAATTTATTCTAGTTTTTCTCACCTGGCTTTCGCCACCTTTACTGACACAATAAACTCTCAATCTGTATGAAGTACCAGGCTTGAGATGATCACACATGTGCTCTCTCTGGGAACCACTGTAGATGGTATCCCATTTACTCCCTGGGGTAAAAAGAAAATATTTTATACTTAAAAGTTTTTGTAAAAATCAACCTTGAAAATTCTCACACAATTATTTATGAAGATAATCAAGCCACAGAATCCAATGTGAAGTATCAGTCACACAAAGAACACGTACAACAAAAAGACATGAAAAAATAACAGTAGTTACTAGAGCAAGGAGTAGAGAATCTCAAGTTGAATTAGTACCTCATGATAATAGCTTACCAATTAATGCTTCGGAGATTTCCAAAAAGTATTTAGAAATGTCTGATCCTCCATTATCTTTGGGTGGTTCTGAAAGAAAGCAGCATCTTAAAATAAATTATTGAAGATTTAAAGGCAATGCATTAATTTGCTATCATCTGTTTTCAGAGAACATTTTCATCTGTTATAGAATTCATTCAAGAAAAACTCAATTCAAATAGAAAACTGTGAACACATACACTCACAGCACATTTTACAGAGCAATAGTTTTTGTATTATTAGTTGTGATTATGTGAGGAACAAGTGCAACTAAGAAAATACTGCCAATTTCAGAGGTAAACTTTTAAGAGTATGTTAAAATTATTTAAGCATCATGGTAAATTTGGTGCTATTAAAGCATGTCTAAAATGAGTACTGCTGACTACAGCCCCAAAAGCAGAGCAAGGTGCATTTTATTAGTGTTATATATTTCTCCTGCAATAACATTCTCTACAGAGACAAGTAATTGGCCTATGAGTTTGCCTCTGGCTTTTGATCTGTGTTATTAAGTGCCTGTACATACAGAAATGCATGCGAAGCACTCAAATACAGCACTAACGGAAGGTAACCTACCCCACGTGACTTTCACGCTGTGCGAATGGATCTTTCCCTTTACGGTTGGTTTACTTGGCGGTCCAGGTTTGTCAGGATTGGTGCTGTGTTCTACTACCTCACTAGGATTACTTTTTCCTTCACTGTTGTATGCAAAGAGCTGTTTCAGGAATGAAGAGAACATGTAAGCAGTTGATTTAATGACGGGTAATACGCAGCTAGCTGATTTGCAAAATTCTTCCATGCAAATGAAACCAAACACACAAGAACTGCAGGTTAATTTCTCCCGTCTCCACGAAAAGTATCTTAGCTACACGGAAATGCTAAACCCCCTGAAAGGCATACACTCATAATTAAATTAGAAATAAAATGTAGTACAAACCCTAAACTTATAGGATGTACTCCTCCTAAGATTTCTTAAAGTGCATGAGAGTTCATCTCCATTGTACTGTGGTTGGAACCCATAACCCTGTAAAGGAGGAAAAGAAAGAACAAATGCAGACTTTTCCATGAGAAAACAAAAAAATGATTCACTATTTTTTTTTAGCTGGAACTTCCTCTTTGTTTCATAAATACATGCAGTACATGCCAACTGTTGCACTATTTTGCCTCATTTTATTTAGAAGTAACACATAGGGTTCAATTTTTATTTAGGCACTACTGCATATCAAGCTTTTACCCACGCAATAAAAAGCAGCACTTACGGAGCCTTCTTCCTCCATGTCTAAACTGTAAGTGAGAGAGTCATCTGAAGACACCCCGTTGGGTGGGCTCCACTTCAATGACAGCCAGGTCACTCCTGCTTCAACGAGCACTGGGGGTGCTGGGGGTGGTGGGACAATTCCTGCTGTGTAGTATGTCACTGTCTCGCTAAACCCACTGGAAAAACATTTTTTAGAAAGTTAACGACGGCAGGTGTAGCTGATGAGAAGATGAATGATATTATAAATTGCGTTCATTACCTCATTCCAATATCGTTTTTAGCAGCTAGTCTAAGTGAGTATTTTGTAGAAGGAGAGAGTTTGGTAAGTTTATACTGCTTCAGATGCCCGTAGTAGCATTCTTTGAAGGGTCCATTCTTCCCCTTTAAAAAAGTGAGAACAACCTGAGCAACTTTTTGCACTGGGACTGTATGCTCCCTGCTAAGGTCAGTTTCTTCACCTCTAACTTCTCCTAAATTTTGTTTCACTAATTTAAAAACAATTAAAAAAAAATGGAAGCCTTAAGAATGTAAAAAACGAATGTCACCACGGTCACATTGAGTATGCCTGATAGCAATCCTGAGTATCCCAGATAACAAAACAACGTGTTGATCGAGATGTGATGATTTTTTAGTGCTGGAGTTGTGACAAAATGGTCATAAATAAAACCGCAATTGAAAACAAAACACACTTTTGAAGTTTTTAATCACTTCGGAATACATTTCTGTAATAAGTTCAAAATTTGAGTGGTATTTGTGACAGCTATTGAAGATACAAGCCAAACACTCAGCCATTTAAACACAGCATAGGAATTAATACTCTGAATGACAAGAACCAAATGAGGAAGCTTTGCACTAACCTCTCAGAGGATCTGAAAGGATTATCTACTCAAATTGCTGCAATACTGGTAATTTGATTTAAGCTTTTTAATTGGCTAGTCACTTTAAAACTGTCTCGACAGTTGCACCAAAATAGTGGATGTACCTAAGCAGAAAGTATTTTTAGGTATAATTGGCCTAGAGATGTCATTATGACTTTTTTCCACTAGAAAAGGGCTTACCTCATCCCATTCTAAAAGAAAATTAGTTATTTTGGAACCATTGTCATTTGAGGACTGAAAATAAAGAAACAATGAAAAAAGTTAAAATCAAATGATGGAACATCACACATATATATTGCATGCTAAAACAAAGCATTTTAAGAATTGAATATATATATTCCCACTGCCTTTTAAAACAGAACTCTTTAGTGTACAGCTGGAAGGAATCTGCCATAGGCATACAGAACAGCCCTCTTTTTCCACAGACACTTCTGATAACCTGCAACTCTATTGTGGGCACAGACACACGTATTCAAGTGAGCTAGACAGGGAAAGCACCAACAGCTATTTCAAGTCCTTGTTCCTGGTGGCCCTCCGAACTGTTACACTATATTAATTTTGATAGTTTATAATATGAACTTCTAAGCATTCAGACAAGCAACATTTTTCTTTTCTATATGACAAGCAAATGGGAACGTTCTATCCTTCCTGAGTATAGATACAAATAATTTAACTGATGTTATTCAGCTATAAACCATTCTTTCCAGGTAGAAGCATAGTCATAAGAAAAACATGAAATTACACTAAAATATAGTTACCAAATCTTCACAGATTATACTGTATATATTCAAAAAATTAGATTCAAAAGTTAAGGTACAAACTAAACAAATATACTCACTATGAGTTGGTTCGAGTAACTAACATTATAATTCCTGAATTCTTTTAAGTCATATCTATCCAGGAACTCCATGCCAAAATGTCGATTCTCTATCCTTTCTTATGTTGTCATTTAAGAATAAAACTTTCTTACTGAACAACCATTCATACTTACAGAGACCTGCTAAAAATTCTATCATACTAAAGCAATATTAAAAAAAATAAGGAAGCAGTAAAGGAAATAGGAAGAAGCAATCATGATTTCAGCCTTCAATCTTAACCAAGCAACTTAAAAGCCAACATCTAAAATCCACAGGCTATTGATAGAGCTACTGTAAACATGCCATATATGAATACATTAGTCTACTTACCTTCCACTGCAAACTCAGGCTGTTTTTGGTTCTGTTAATTAGCTTCGGGGCAGCTGGACAATCTGGCTCACAACTTTCTGTAGTGAAGCTCACTAATTCTGAAACGGATTCTTTTATCGAACTGCTGGTTGCTGAAACTCTGAACAAAGGACAATTAATTATGTTATTGCATTAGCAAAAATTTAAGGAAAAACTTGTCAGCTTGAGAAATTTACTTAATTGCAAATTGTGGTTACAGCAACAAAACCAGAATGCCCATGCTATTGGAAAAAAGTACCCAACGACACCGATTCCAAAAGACAACAATATCATGCCTTTTCAGTCAAGAATGAAAAAGCCAAGTCTGAGTTTTCTGATCTTACTCCAGGTTCCAGGAACTGATGGTCCCATCAGAAATGCTATTGACCATACCGTGCTCACCAGGTGGGTACTGACAGAACAGCGTGATGGAGCTCGCATGTGGACACTTACCACTCAGAGCCCTCTAGATCAATATCCTTAATTTACAATTATTTTGAACTAGTAACTAGTGAAGAATCCTTTCTATTGTTCGTATTTTGACAGAAACAATGTGCCAATCTGCTTGTGTCTTGACAAAAAAGTCTATTTAGACATGTTTGTAGGCCTCTGGCCTCCAAGAAACATGACCAAGATCATTCACAAGTGTTCTTTTCTAATCATCACACTGAGAGGGCAGACTGCATTTTACTCTGCCACAGTGGAGATATTTTAGTGATGAAATACACATGGGAGGCATGATGAAAACTACAGCAAGTGTTACCTAATGGTAACAGAATACCTGACTTGAAATGAACCTTTTTGCTGAAAAACCTTGAGATCGAATGTGGACTACACTTAGCACAACATTTCAGTGTAATTGTTCAAATGGGACAGGATCTCTGGGACAGTTTTACTCACTTATGTTTGTTTTTCAAGAGCAACAGACTGCCTGATTTTTCAGAAAGGTGAGAAACTGCCCATCTTCCAGTACCCTACGCTGTGCAAGTGGAGCTCTGCTCCATTTCCAAGGGAACATCTTGTTCCCTTGTAACGCAGCACCTACTATCTCCCCATTTCAATTGGTTTCAACTCTTCTCGCACTGCTACAGAAGCTTGCGGTTCAGAGAAGCAACTTTACAATCAAGCCGATGTCAAACTTCCAAATCCACATTAAAGTTTAAGCTATTTTATTTGCTACTGCCTTCAGCCCACATCAGTCTCTTTCACTGAGTGCAAACTTGTCATTCTGGAAAAGATGCCACAGAGGATAACTTGATGTTTCTATTTCGGAGAGACAAGAAGAGAGAGAAGACAGTAGGGAAGAAAGCTGAAGAAAGCAAGGTGACACTGTTATGGAGTTAGAAGAAAAGAAGGAATTAGCAATGGTAATGTCCACAGCTGTTATTTTATGCACAATATTCCTCAAATAGTCTGTGACCACACCCTCTCCATGAAGCTAGAATGATTTTGTACTTAACATCTGCAAAACAACATTAAGTATTCCATTTCCAACAACATACCTGACATGGTAATCAGTTGCTGGTCTGAGATCAGGAAGTGTAATTGTTAACTCTTCCCCACTATGGAAAGGGAGAAAAAAAAAGTTACAGCTCTTCCTTATACATTACAGGATAAAAGCTTATTGAAAAGCAAAACCATCTAGCGCACATTTAATTTTCAAGTTTTCCATTGTCCACGTAACTCATACTGACATTACTTAAAATTTATTTCACGTGAAGTACGTAGGTCTGCAAGTCAACAAACAGCTCCTGATAAAGAGATTGCTGATTGGTTAATGTTTTTAAACATCGGTATTGTGCTTAAATGAAGAAACTAAACTTACACATAGACAGATTTAAATTTTCCATTTTTACCACTGTTGGATATTGCTACTTCAAATGTAAATGCTGCTGGACTATGACTATGGCTCTCTCCATTCTGTGAACTAACTGGGAGATTCCAGGACAGAACGGCTGATCTTGCTTGTATATCAGAAACCTATTAAAAGCATAAATAATGCAAGTAAGTTTGCTTTCTGTAATAAAAGGTCAATTAGTCAATAACATGGTGTTGCTAGCTTGCCCATGAAGTTCCTCACTGGAGGAATTCTTTACCTTTGTAATGGAAACACTGAGTAATTATTTGAATTTACAATATTTTGTTTTCACTTCAATTATCGCACTAAAGGATTTCCCTTCAGACACTTTATAACCTTACTTATAGACACGTTACGTTGTCTCAAGGTACGCAGAGAAAATTTGCATTTCACCTGCACTGTTTACACCACTCATTTGGAGCAAATTCTCAGATCTGGAGTCTTCAACACCGGCACCAGATGTACATTTAGGCACAGCCAGATGTCGTAACTTTCTTAACTCTATCACAATTCCATCAGTCGACCTTAACACGTAGCCACTAATCTGGATGATAACAAGATTTGGCCTAAGCAAGTTTCTCTGACAGAAATCAACAGAGCCTTCTGATGGCATTAAGTACAGATGTCAGAGGCAGCAGTGAAAAAATATGACTGTAAGAACGCCTGAAAGGCTAGAGAAAAACAAAACAAAAAACAACAACAACAACAAACCCATGCTCAACAAATAGAGAATGCAAAGAAGAGTTTCATTAAACATGCTTGAGATCAAAAATTGGTGCTGCTTTAGCCTTTAGACATTTAAATGTCTGTCATCAGATTCCAATGTCCTAAATAGTCTGTAAACACTCAAATATTTGCTCCGAAATTTCTAAACATAACATAAAAAGATGCACTGTTTTTGTAAACTGTATTCCCAGTATCTGAAATCATCTGTACTGAATGAAGAATGGTTCAAAGAGCAAACAGGCTTCCATTGGTTTAGCGGGCCCTTTGCCTGCCAGGTACTAAAGTCCTTATATATACACACGACAACATCAACAGTAGATATTGCCTTGGCTTACAGGCTGGGAAAACGAGCCAGACTGTTTCAGAAAGATGAGAAAAGTAGGTTTCTATATGGTGGTTGCCCTTTCCCAGATACAAACTTACAAGGAAAATACATTGTTTCTATTAAAAAAATAAACCATTAAAGAAAAAAAGTGATCAACGAGAAAGATACATCTTGTTTAATAGAAAGTATATCCACAAAAATAATGGTGTTAAAGGATAATACTTACTACTGGCTTGCCAATGCTTAAGTGAGTATCGTATTTCTTGGATTCTGTGTCAGATTCTGAAATTTCAAATACAAAACAGATTAGAGAAAACCTCAAGAGTGAAAAACAGTCTGTTACAAAAATGCCACCACAAGATGGAGTTCGCTTCATTAAGAGCTTAACAATAGTACTTATTGTGCAAAGAGTTAGTTTCCTCTGTTTGTTTTGGCTGCAGGATGGTTAGAAACATGAACTATCCAAAGCTAACAGTATTACAAAAACCCTTTTAGTACATCCTGCACAAAGAGTGTATTTTCCTAATCTGAGCATTAGTGGATTTTCGTTGATAACACAAACACATTCCTCTAAAAACGAAAGGTGTTTAAAAATGACAATAAGATCTTATCTCACTATTGTATGTGCTGTTCCCTGAATTTCCACTGCAAACCACTTGCTCTGGGTATAACTTGGAAGAAGCCTGATTAAAACTGTGTATTAGAAATACCTACAGGTATCAAAAGGTTTACACCTGTAAACTGAATCCTATCTTTAAATTGTTCATGTTGAACAATTCAGGATTTTTTCAAAGTAAGCTTGTATTGAGATAAATCTTTAATCAAGAATGTCTTTAGTCCCTGAAACAAGTTGGATAAAAGCTTTCACCTCTATTTACTTCCCCTGACAAAATCAGATATTTGTTTTACCTCTATAACTGAAGAGTTAAATACAATAGTGACAGAGATGAGAACTATACCTTACAGCCTAAAAAGACCATTTATTTAGGACACACACACACACACACACCACAAAGAGATGCACAAATTATTTATGGAATCATGATAAGAAACCATTTGCATATCAGGGACCATGATTCAGACCTAAATGAAAGACATTTACACAAGGCACTGTGGTATACGCAAGTCAATAGCCATAAGCTCTTAGAAAGCTCAAACATTTATTTCAGCAAAAATAATGAACTAAAATTACAACCGCTCAAACAGCAACCTGGGAAGACAGTTGCTCAAACCTTCATATTTCTCCAAGTTTTAAGTAACTCCTTGTTATCCAAAGTTATGACAAAGAATAACACCAAAGTCATTCATTGTAAGGTATGTAAGTGCCAACAGTTCATTCTCACTAGGAGTATTGATCAGAGTTCCAGGTCAGAAAAGGCAGAGCTCTGAGAAGTTTAGAATTAAATCTTCTTAAAGACCTTATTTGATAAATCTCAAATGATCAAACTTGACATTACTGTAATGTCTTGAGGAAAAAAAAATCCAAACATAACAAAAAGTATATCAGGCTTTCTCTAATCCCAAGCAGAGGAAGAAACTTACAAATTCAATTTTTGTAGAGACCATTTTGCAGTAAGCTTTTCACATCTTCTGCTACAAGACAAGCTAGTATTATTTATTTATTTATTTATTTATTTATTTTTAAGCCATTTCAATACAACTTACCTCCCATCTCTGCATCTGGACTGCCCTTTGCTTTTCCTATCTGCTTCTGCTTTAGTGGTCCTCCTGTCCCTGGCTGTCCCTTTCCATTTCCATTCTGAATTGCTGCATTGGAAGAATTACTAACTTTATGTGGTGAGGATGGAGGACTGTTAAGTTTATTGTTAGTGTGACCACTCGCTTGTCTGTCTTTTAGTCTTTTCTTCAGGTGTTCTTGCATTTTGAGACTCCTTTCATCTCGCTGAATAAAGTTTGTCCTTCCATGAGAACGAGGTTCTACAAAGCAAAGAAGAATTTATTTCATCGTTCTGTACAATTCATTTGACAACTGCGAAACTGGGCTGATGCAAGTTTCTGGACTGCACTCAAATTAGCGTATGAGTATAAAGATCAGGTAGCAGGAGAAGAATTGCAGCTGGAAGTTTAATTCTTGTCTTGAAATGTCATGTTCATTAAATGCTACAATACAACACACCAAAATATCTGCAGGCAAATTTCCATTTCTTCTATCTAACCCAGATCCAAATTACTGATTTGATTCTTACTTCATATTTTTTTCACAAATCAAGTTTAGATTTTTTTTCTTGTTGTTTCCAATTCAGTTCTTCAGACAACAATCTTTTGGTAGTTGCTCGAGGTTAGGCTCAGAGTTGCCTTTCTTCCCCTGATACAGCCACATATCCGTATTTTCAAAAAAACATAAGCAAGTTTAGGACCCAAACTAACATTTAAAAACGTAGCTTAGGTGCTACTGTTTTACCCTAGACATTATCTGAAATAGCTTAATTAATGATTTAAGCTCAATAGAGAGAGAACGATCTTCCCCAGCCTGGTTTCCTTCTGTTTATACACTTTTTTAATATAATTAGGCTTATCGCCTGTTTCAAGTCAGCAGTGATCCCAGTCCTCTCCTACGAGATGACTGACTATGATACCTGGTTTATCTATGTTATTGCTTTTTATTGTTTTTCCAGTGAAATTTGCACTATGTCGAGTAAAAAAAAAAAAATATTGACAGATCAAAATTAAATGAATTTTTAAAAAACTGCATGCCAAGGCTGTGAAAAGCACGGTGGTTTGGGAGAGCACAACTTTAGAGGAAGGTAGAAAGAATCCTTGGGGCATTTACAGTAACAAAGGGGGACATTTTAAAATACATAGAGTATTGTAACACTAATAAGCTATCCCTTTTGCATTAAATCCTTAAACAGATGAGCAGAAAGTTTAAACTTTATACAATGATACTTGCAGAGTGCCTTCAGACCAGGCTCCAAGATACTTTATGAACAAGAGCACCTTAAGGCAGGCGTAAGGTTCAGGGAGGCTAATAACTAGCACCATCATCACAGGAAATGTGTGAAGGAGCTACCAACGGAACTTGGTGCCTCAATCCAGAAAAAAATGTGAAATCACTTCTCGTGTATTGAAACATCGCCTGCACTCTCACCTTGTTCTTGGAAAACATGCGGTGGTGGATGCTGGTGAATGAACTGTGGCGGCAGCTCTCCCGTGCCAGGAACCGGAGGGTACACCGGGTGAGGCGGGTGGGGAAGCAGAGCATGGTGATGGTGCATGTAATGTGGCACGTGGGGAGGAGGAGGAGGAGGATGCATGGAAGGATGGAATTCCGCCGAGTGTGGCAACACCACCACTTTACGAACTCCATTTTCTTCCACCACCTGTCAAGCAATGTAAGAAATGAACACTCAGTACAGGAACAACCTTGTACATCTTGTGCATTTAATCAAGAATCTCCGTGCCTAAGTTGCACCTGCCACCTGACAGTCCAGGATATACAAACAGAAATGAACCCCAGTGTTTCTTTATATACCCAGCATGTATTACTGGAAGAAACTGAAGTGTAAGGCAGTTTTAAAAGAAGCCGAGCCTCACACATCAAAGTGCTAAGCAATCTATACTTTGAATAATGCATGCACTCTTTGAAACAAGTAATGTGAATTGATCAGGGTGCAATTCCTAGGCTACCTGCCACTACAGCCAGAAGACCTGCTTTACAGCAGATCCAGACTGACAGCACTATCACACGTACAAGTTGCTGCACGTCACCCATTTGTGGTACACGTCTGCATACATGGGCCCAGCCTGTGGCAAGTACAAAGTACTACAAGTCAGCTCTGCTGTCTTGCGCTACGATCAAACCCAACTCAAATGTCAGAATATTTCATGTTCGCCACAGGCTAAGAGAATTCAGACAAGGAACCTGTCTGCGTGTCTGAACTCTAGGATAAAAAGCTGCCAATGCTCTAACGCATGGAAACGCTGCTCTGTATGCACACACACAAACACGCTTCTGAGCACGTCCTCAGCTGGCAACACATAGGCTCCTTTCAGAGTCCAATTCAACCAGAGTTACGGATATTAATAGCTATCTCAATGTGTTCCTTTCCTTACAGTAAACTTGAAATTCAATGTATTTTATACAATAACTCTCCTCTAAATCTTAAACTGGGAAAGGGCTTCAGACAGAACTCAGGTTTTACAAGACGAAGTCAAGCACTAACACCAGAGCAGGACTCACAGAGAGAAATATCAGACAATGATGACATTGAAGTAAAACTATGCTGCCCAGTTTAGCCTCATCAAAAAGACATCTGGAAAAGACAACCGGAGGGTGAAGTTTACAGGGTCCTTTCTACAGCTAGTGTTCATGGTTGCTTCCATCTGTGGTGCTTTGTTGTCACCCAGAGGTGAATAAATTTGGATTCTGTGGTTACTATCCATTTTTGCTATTGGAGGGACCAAGTTTTTAGCAGCTACACTTCTGATGGGGTCAAAGGTCTTTGTCCATCAGAGAATACCTGGCAGTATTTCAGTTTGTTTCTGTCACCGTACAGGAGTGCACTGGCACAGCATTCACACTAACTAACGAGGAAGCGTGACTCAGAAGCAAGCTAGGTTGGATTAACTCCTGGTAAAGGCAGGAAACAAGCCAAGCACTTTCTAGGCTATTCTCCCTTGCACAGAAAAAGTAATCAGGTATGAACAATGTAATTTGGAAAAAAAAAGTCAGTAATAAAAAATATTCAATATTAAAGGCAAATTGACACTCCAAAATTAATCGAGGCATTTTTCTGAATTGGTTTTAAAATCAGTCTGCAGCTTTGTGCTTCCTTCCCTCTACATCTGTCTTCTCCGAGTTGCACTTAAAAATACAAATCACAGACGCTATTAGGAAAGGCCTGACGGTGTTTTAGTACTAATACAGCGAGGGGCCACATCGCCCAAACCGCTGCCCGCGGATGCAAGTCGGGGAACATTCCAGATGCAGGCTGGCAAGCAAAACTGAGATGCAAAACTTCTTTCTTATGAAATCTGTAAGGTAAATCACACAAAACAAAATCTGCTCCTAGAAGATCTCAAGTTATTTACGTAGCTATCTGTTACTAAAAAAAAACAAAGCTCACATTTAATGAAGGCACTTTTATGAAAGCAGACCGTATGTTCTATCCTTTTAGTTCCTTCAAGATCCTCTCTTAAAGTATGTTTAGTTTGGCTATAAGAAATCACTCCAGCATTTCCTAGTTGGCAAAGAAGGCATTACGGATGTTGAAATATTGCTTATGCCAAAAGTACATGCTGAAAAGCTCCTCAGCAGAAGACAGAGCAAACTAACCCGAAAGGAAGCAGAATGCGTCCACTCACAAACTGCTCTGACAAAGTTCAGCTGTAATATGACCTCAGAGCCAGCTGTACTGCTAGCAATTCTTAACAGAATTGAAAAAGGAGGAAAAAAACACTGTAAGAAGTCACTGAAGACCAAGTTTCTGCTACGCTGAATACAATTTGTTCTTGCAGCAACGTGGGGGGCTTTTTGGTTTATCAGCAGAACTAAATGCACCATTCCAAGCACATCACTGTGCATAATACTGCAGCACACGCTTTAATACACATAAGCTCATAGCAAATTTGGACAGTTATACTAGCTCTGCTCTGTGTATATAGTAAACAAGCAAGCTCATTAGGCCCACTTTCTGGCAGAAGGGACACGTCACTGTACCGAGGCTTGTACGTGACTTTACAGTCTGAACCTGCTGCGTCTCCGTTACCCACTACTGAATCTCTTCCTTTCACTTTGGGTGAAACCCAAATAACTACTTCTGGGTTTCTTCTGACAATTTCTGGAGCAGAAAGCTGAAGTCTCGTCTGCTGACAAGAACGTTACAAATTTAAACTTGGTTTCAAACTTGTCCATCACTGTCATAATGACCAAGGGAATTAAAACAACAGAAAAGAAACACAAAGAACCCACAAGACCTTAGTTTCACGTGACAGCTAACACAGAACAAATGTATTTTTCAGTTTGTACACTTCAGCATTTGCCAGTGCTCTGCAGACTGCACCGAAGACCCAATTTCGTACTGATGCATAAATTATCTGGGGGGATCTTTCCTCAGGGTCTGCATGAAAATGCCATTTTATAATAGCAGAAGCACAAACTGCAGGGGCAGCTGTCTGCAGCAAGACAACGGCCTGGGGAACACAAGAACAAGGGGTTAACAAGGCTCTCAAGCCTGCTTGGAAACCGCAAATTTGGAACATTACTAGAAATCAAGAAACCTGTTCTACCCTGTTGGAGAAAAAAAAAAAAAAAGTTTTTATTTACTCTCCTCTAAAAATTCAATAATTTAAAAGTCAATCAACCCGAAATTCAAATATACCTGATAGTAGTTCAAATACCACACACCGCTCTGATCTGCCCCGACTTAACAAGGCAGAAGAGTGGAAAATCAGCGAGAATGGAAAAGTAAAGCTAGGAGAGAAGCCCAGAGTCCTGCTGTTCCCACAGGCACATGTCACTAGCATGAACACTCCTGTTCACGCTTCTGCTGCAATGGCAGAGATTTTACTGATTGTTAGGGAGATCAGCGCTGGTAGAGGAAGGGGAAACTTCAACACATAGGTTTTATATTTGAATAGAAAAATCCAACTTATGAGAAGATATTAAAAAGAAATAACTTATGTAGTCTGGAAAAAAAAATAAATAAAAAAGACCTGAGGGATGAAAGAGAGAATGGTACTGGCATGTGATCCATATAACCTCAGCCTAAGAAGCCCACGTCTCATATCCACAGCATGAACAAGACAAGTTCAGCTGCCGCCACCAGCTATGTTCTCACCAGGCTGCTTCTAGCTCAGCCAAGCACGAGCTGTACTCACCAGTCCCCTGGTACTTTGCAGCCTGCGATCCGCAGTCATTGCTCACATGCCCTAAGCACTTGCTTTCACCCTGACAACAGGGCTGAAGGCGAATCAGGATGTGCATCCTGCTAATGGAACTCAACAGACAGCCAGTTCAGGGCCACCTACTGCCTTACTGGAAGTAACCTTTATGGCCTAGTAACTGAAATAATAATAAAAGAAAGAAAACTAGATCAAGGTGAGAGCGCGTACAACGAAGTTAAATATTTGATAAGTTCAGTGGAAAAAATGAGAGCTGCTTTTACCAGCTGTTACAGATAAAATAATCAATAGCTTTATTGTTAAGAAGCTACACCCACAAACATACTTACATATGAGAATAAATTAACATTTACCTGAGATACGTAACCGGGAGGCACAAAAATAGGCGGCATAGAACCATTTGGTGACATCATAGGAACATGTGCTGGACCTGAGAAGCAATAAGGTGCCACTTTTAAACAAACAAGGCTTTTACAGGCTCGAGACACCTGCTTTGCAGGGTGGTGGATGGTGTCTCAAAAGCCAGCAACTAGACCCAGCTCCACAGTTATGGAACTTCTTTCAGACAGGTGGGTTTAGAGCAAGGCTTCAACAATCCAGTAAGAAGTCACTCAGGAGAGAGACTTAAATACCAAGACTGAGCATTAAGAAAAAAAAAAAAGGAAACCAAAAAAACCTGCACCAACTTTTCATCAAGAAAATAATGCAATGTGTCTCACCAAGGATAACTTAACGCCTATTTTGAGTGTGAAAACAAGTAGGATTTAATAACTTTCTGGAAGCATCCACAATTCTAGTGTGTAAGTGTGGCTGGGCATTCATTTTTACAAAAAGCACAGATGAGACATATCCCAACCACCATGCTTGTACAGCCACCATATTTCTGTAACTGTACAACGATGAGCAAAGATCAATTTCAGTTCTCATATTGTAACACAATTACTACAGTAACGTTGACAACTAGTCAACATCTTTTTTTTTAAACATAAAGATGCGTTATTTTTCACTTCAGGCTGAAAGGTTTTATTCCTCTCTGGGATTTGATCAAAGCAGAATGGACACATTTTATATAATATTGTTTGAAATGGTGAAAAGGATCCCTGAAATGGAAGTACTGATAAATTCAACTTGACTTACAGGAGATATTTTGAACCAGCCTCAGATTTGCAGGCCTGTCACTCACCCCCCAGCAAAAAAGCAGTTTGAGGCCGCTCACAGGCAGTAGCGATGCTTCCCTCACTGCTAACAAACTGCTAATGCTGCTACCTTACCTTGAAGTGAGATCACACAGCACGTATTACATTTGTTTAGAGTAGTCTGGATTAAATCTCACAAATTTGTGCATTAAGAGCCTAAGAAGGATCATTACAGGATCTTATCTATATCCGATAGATATTAAATCATTAAAAGAGCTGTTGAAATGCCAACCTTTTAAGAGTTATTAGCAAGGTCTGCAGAGACGAAAGGAAGCCTGGCAATTTCTCAGTGCTGTCTTATTTGTGCTTTAAGTACAAACTGAAAAAATCTGATTTATTATGTTGTGGGGCACATAAAAACACATCTGACGCTACAGAAAAATTCTAGTAGCAATTTTAAGACATTTGCAGAGAGTAAGAATATTTGCAGTGAGTACTTCAGTGTTTCCTTTACCTTGAATACACTGAATGTGTCCATCCTCAGTTGTAATTGTAAATGTTTCACCCGGGTTTACCTGCACAAGAATTACCTGTAAAAGCAAAATACAAAGCAGCTGGGTTTTTATTTATTTTTTTTAATTTTAAAGATTAATTAGAGGAAAAATACAGCCATTTTATTTATACCCACGTGTTTGATTAGAAGGAAAGAGGTTCTGGCAACCTTAAGAGATTAAAAGACAAATTGAGGTAGAATGAAATTTCCTCCTACTTTGATATAAATTGCTACCGCAGTGCTTCCATTGATACACCTGAAATAATCAAGTATTTATTTTCTGCATTTTCCACGCTGCTGTATATTCTTTTATTCTGAATCACTAAACGACCTGTTATTCACTTTGCTTTCTGAGTTTCGCCTATGAGAATACTTCAGTTCCAAGGCTAACTGGCAAAAATCAGGACTGCACAAAAAGAAAAAGATGCTTTGTGCAAAAAGCAGCCACATTTTCTCATTGATAGCATACCGGTATGTATTTTGACAACGCATTTCCTCATGTTATCAGCTGATTTAACAGAAGCGTAAGGTCCTTTGGGGGTGGAGGAAGAGAGGATGAGGTGGTAGATCATGCCTGCCACCTCCACTCTACAGCTCCTGAAAGATCAGATGTAATTTCTCATGTCTGTGCGATCCTGTAGCTAACGAAACGCAACTAACAGTGAGGGTCACCGAGTCAATGTGAACAAGAGCATACTCACTGCCACACAAATCAGGGTGGACATCTGCCAGAATTATTCCTCTGGCAGTCCAGATCATCAGTTCCCTTGTGCTGGACCAGACAAACCATGGCCTCGTTCTACCACAGCACGTGCATCAGACAATGTAAAATTTTGGCAACCATGCCTCAGTTTTACCGTAACACTGATAACTTCACTACAAGGACTTTACAGAGAGATTCTACTAATTGCAGGTCTAATTCTTTAGCACAAGGGGGCTGCTGGCCATGCAGAAAGAGCGAAGTTACACAGTCAAAATTCCACCCTGGTGATGGTCAGCACATTCGATCCAAAAATTGAAATAAAATACATTTGTAAATGTGTTTTAGAACACAAAAGAACACCAACCCCACTCCGGTGAGTTCACAGTAGGAGAAATAATTCTACTCTAGGTAGGTGGCTTGCTTCTGGACAAAAGCAGGACACCAAATGCCCCTGAAACAGTCATTTAGCCAGCCAGTTACATTTATTATGGCTCCACAACAGCAGAAGAAGGTAACATTTTTTTAAAAGCCATAATTGATACACTGAAATGTAAGCACATCTGTCATCTCAATGTACTAGTAAATACCTAACTTTACTAAAATACTGGAAGTAAAGAAAGAGATACAATGTTACTTTTATTTATTTATTTTTTTTTAAGGAAACAAAACTGGCAATAAGGGGCTGGGAATTTGCCAGAGCACAAAGAAGGAAAACAAGGTCTGCATTAAAGCACAGCTGCTGGGGAAGGACACGCCGGGGGACAGAACTCCCCAGGCAGGTATTAAACCTCACAGCCAGTCCCATCTCCATGGACAGGAAAATTCAGAGGCAGGAAAAGAATCCTTTTAAAAATCCTGAGCCTCTGCACAGGTCAGAGCTTCGGAAGAAGTTCAACGAACTGAAGTTCAGGAAGCTATTAACCGAACTCAGCGAAAAGCATCCAAGTGGTGTGATCACAGGGCTGCAGAGCAGTTCAGAGACTGGAATTTCAGGAATGCGTAGGGCAGTGTCTTGGAGGAATGACTCACTCTAATTAATGAAGCAAAAGCAGTCCCATCTACCTTCCATCAAGGAAAATTTCCAGGAAGCTCGAGTGCTTCTGTAGTCGGCCTAAGCCAAGCTGGAGGCCAGACTAGTGCTAGCTAATGTCAGCACCCTCAGGTGTCCCACATGCCCATTTCAGAACGAATGGGATCAACACAGTTTGAAAGCTTTCAAAGCACTGGTCAGGGTTTTGCTTTTAGCTGTTTTTTCACACTTTGCTGAAGTTTTTTTCAGAACAAATCCTTCCAGAAAATTACTTACAAGTTACTTTATGTGAAAGGAAACTGATGAACCGGATGCTGCATCTGACCTAGGTGACTTGTGGAATGGCACAGATTTTAGTTCTGAAGAGAAAAACACTGTGTAGTCCTTTATAATTAGCCTATCCTTTGTGGCACTGGCAACAAATAATTAAAAATCATCTGCATTAATAAATGAATACTCTACTTGAAAGCGAGTTTGTGGCTCAGCAGTCTCTCCTCTCTGCAACAAAGTGCAGCAGAAGAGCAGCAAGCGTGTTTGTTATGTGTGAGGATGGCAACGCGATGTAGCTGTTTACATACAGATGTGCTAGAACGAGAAACATTGGCACACGAAATGAAATGACATTCCTACTCTCGAAGACAGATGCACCTACGTTCAGTTGGCAGACTTACTCATGACTTTCAAAATAACTCAATTACAAGGCTTGGAGACTATCAGGTTTCACATTTACTCTTCAAATACCATTTTCCTGTGCATCCCCAACTTTTTTGGTTTTTTTTAAACTGCAAACAGCCTCCACTAGGTTCTCAAGACTTCAGCGAGGGTCACCTTTGGGGTTATTCACTGCACACTAGTATCTACACATTGATCTATGCAAAGACACACTATACAAAACCAGCTATGGAGCTGGTCTCCAATTAGACCTACTTGATCTATTTTCCTTGAGCAACATGAAACATTAGCTACTGAGTAATCTCACAGCTGGTCAGCGTCTAAAATTTCACGTTGCTAATGCTAGAACTTCAGAACCGGTTTAGATATTTTATAGCTCTACTTATTTCAAGACACAGTCATTACTGCCAGATACTTAAAGTTGTATATTGATCAGAAGGAAGCCATGGACAATTTTGTCCCTTGCTTCAACAAGTTGATTGTTTAACTCCAGCTAGATAAAGCCTTCAAATTTATGTTTTCCTTTGTGATTCCTGCCAACAAATAGTCAGTCAGCTATTTAAACAAACAAACAAGACCTCCTCTTCTCTCCTACAATGTCTGTAGCTGCTGGAGCTGGGGAAAGATGCTTCTTAAATCAAGACCAAGTGTTAAAACATCAGGATGTCTGTAATATTTTTAAACACACACTGCAAATCTACCTCCAAAGAAGGGGAAGCATTCGTAGTACAAGGCAATTAACTTTTATCTCCAAGCAGTAAATTCACTTCAAGTTTACTAACAACTTGAACAAGCTTGTACTTCAGTCATATAATTTTGTTTTCAATTTGTCTGTATTTCTTATCATAGCAGGTACTTCTGAAGGCTTGTGTCCAATAAAATTCTCAAGTTTCACTATGTATACTCAGGTTTCACCAGTGCACTCTAATTATTAATGAAGGTTCTTAGTATCAGGAAACCAGAGGTCTTCTTTCCTCTCCTCTATTTCCCTGCAACAGACTTCTCGGTTTAGAGCACTGCAGCCACTTTCTAATATTTATAACTTTACATGAGCTTTAAAAAGAGCCTTCGCAGCCTTAGTTTTATTAAATATTAAATCCAGATAAAAGATTTTCCTTTTATTCTTTTTATTTTTAGTTTAATTTTAAAGCACTTCCATATGTATATAACGTTCCTTTCAATTCACAATCTTCATACTTCCAGTACAGTAGCGATGAATAATTTTATTCCTCTGCATAGTTAGCACTTCTGTTTTACTGCCAACAGCAGTGCTGAGAACCATATGCTTTTCACAGAATCCTAGAATAGTTTGGGTTGGAAGGGACCTTAAAGACCATCCAGTTCCAACCCCCCTGCGCGGGCAGGGACACCTCCCACTAGATCAGGTTGCTCAAGGTCCCATCCCAACACGGCCTTGAACACTTCCAGGGAGGGGGCAGCTTTGTAAATCAGTACCACAGTTGCTTTATTTTGCCTCTTCTTCTTTCAAGTATTGTACAAGCTGTACAGCGAGTCGTTTTTCTATCTGTTCTGTTTTCTGCAGTGTGCTTGAATGTCAACCTCCCTACTACCACCGCAGGCACGTTATGACATGAGCTGTATGAAAATGCAACGGATTTACTCGCCTGTTGTATGCTGTCCCCATTAACCATATGAGGTAGAAGCGGCACTTCATTCAATATAGGCGTAGCTTCCAAGGGAGGCGGCTGGTCGGCCATCATGTCTGAAAACCATTCATGGACAATTGCTCACGTTAACCACCTGCTAAAACAAAAGACAGTGCCAATATTAGACTTGCACCTTCACCCCCTCCCGAATAATCGTACTTTTCAAATACTGTGTTTAAGGAATACACACCTTTCTTCTAAAAAGGCATTCTTTAAATACACATCATGCATAGCTCATTCAACACTGCCACAGGTGATGAAATCAGCACACAGGTGAAGCAACTACACAAAACCATAGCTTACACTTACAGAGCACCTTATTCTTAACATGTGGAGTTACAATCTCTAAACTGGTTATAACTCAAGTTTTAGGCCAAATAATCCACTTACTACACATGCGTTTCAGTCCCTGTGGTGATGAAAATACCTGCAATTTCCCCAGTGTTGAGCATGTCATTAATACAGAATTCTGACGTGGTGGAAGCAAAGCTTAAGGTAACACAAGAGAGAGAAGAGTACTTTGCACAACAGTCTTTAAGTCATGGAGAAATGCGAATGGAAAAGTGCTGCACTGTTTTGGGCTTCTTGTGCAATCCATAATTGCAATAAGGCAAAATATAATGCAACTGTTAATTAATTTTTGGTGTATAGTTAATTCAGCGTCCACAAAAAGCACAAGATAACAGACTACAGGAAATGCTGACATTTCCTTCTTCCTTCCCATTACCTCCTATAACCCAGACAGAAGACCAAAATGCATTTAGGATACTCGAATCGAATTAAAAAGCAAAACGTATGATCAAAACGGAAAAACACCATCCCACCTGTGCATGAATCACGCCAGTCTATATACTACTGCTACATCCTTGTTCAGTTCTCTATAGCTGGTATGGAAATGAAAGTATTTGGAAAAAAAATCAAACCAAAACTGAGTAATTCTGTACTTGTGGTCTGTATCTTCAGAAACAGTGGGAAAAATACAGTTGGACCTCCATAATTTCTGCTGGTGTTAACACATATTACCCAGAAAGGGTCTGTAAGAAAGGTGGCATTGCAAGATTTCTCCTGTATCAGCATTGCAAGGTAGAGGCTGGTAGCAAGCAACAGCAAAAACACATTCTTTCTTGTTTGCAAGAGCATCTCAAAATAACTGATACAATCGCACAGCCACAAAAGACAGCATAATAAAATACCCACCACTGCCAAGGCAACTAGCTTAATTCTGCATACCAACTGTTTTCCGGGTCTGCTCCAGTAACAGAATTTTAAGAGACCAAAGGGACAGGTGCAAGGGCTCGACGTGACTTCCAAAGTTTAAATTTGTATCAGGTTTGTCCTAAATATACCTAACTACCTTAGCATGTTATTTACTTCCTGAATAGAATAATCTTCTGCCTTATTTGCCAGATTTTGAATTACCACTGCCAAGGAAACAAGCTCATCTGACTGTATGCAACCATTCCACTTAAAAATATCTGTACAGTAACGCTGCCAGTCAGTATGCTAAAATTATGGCACTAGTTTCTTCTTCTGCAGCTCTTCTATTTTTAGAGGTTTATAGTTAAGTCTTAAGAGAAATTGCTTCCATAATAGGAATTCAGTATACACAAGCAGATTGAAAATATGTTGTTTTATTTTATGTATGTTAAATGTATAAAATACACGTATGTGTGCGCACAGTATCAATTTCTTTCATTTAAAAACCTCAAAGACGACAGAAATTAGCACTTAATACAAAGGGGAAAACCCTTCGTCAAAAAGCAACTAAATCTGCGCTCAGATGCTCAGCTAACCAAAACAACCAGCTGTAGAAAAACGCGCTCTGAAACAAGCCCCCGTGCCACCTGCAACCCTCAGTAAGCGTCCCGTTCCTGCCCACGTCTCCCAGCGCGCTCGGTGCAGCTCTCGGAGGCTCTGCGTGCCCCAGCGCCGCTCCTACAACACCCGCGTGCCCTCCAGCGCCCCGCGGGTAGCAGGCACGTCTTCACCTACACACACACCTCCTACTTCTTGATGCTGTGACTTCGGATGTTTCACACCAAGAACTTCCTCTTGAAGAATTTGAAACAAATGTTTTCGTATGGTTACTGAGAACCTCCTAAAACTGTGAATACTACTTCATGGCAAGCAGTAATCTCCATACCTTAAGAGAAAATGGAAGTACTAGTGTAAATGAAACCATTTCAATAACCCCTGGGCAGTTTCACCTGGCTCAGAAAGCCAACACTTTATGTACAGCTGGGCTCAGACGGCTGCAATTGACAACATGAACTGCAAAGAGATACATCCTGCTGCATACTGCTTGTTATCATCATTTTTATTCGCAAAGTCCCTCATTTTTCTCTCGTTTTGTTTTCTTCTTTAAGAGCACAGCTTCATTCCTTGAGAATACTGATAAAGGAGCAGCTAAACACACGGCTGCTCTCAAAGGTACCGCTTCTGCTGTTTAAAAGGAACGGGACTCAACCCCTGCACATTTAACAGCCGAACCTTTTCGATGGAAACAAAGCACACCCAAACGTGACACCAACAGGTTCACCTCCCAGGTCTCCGTTTCATTCAAGGAAGCAAGTATTTAGTAAAAGAGAACCCCTGAAAAGTTATTACACAGCAAAATTTCCTGAAAAACAAACCAAAGTAGTAGGAATGTATCTTGAAAAGCCATTACCCACACCTCCTCTACTGCCAGCCTAGCAGCAAGGCACGCGGCCCTGCTGTCCTCCACAGCCTAGGAAGGGAGCATCCAAAGGAGGGCTACAAGGAAGGTGAAGGTCTGGAGGGGAAGGCGTACGAGGAGCGGCTGAAGGCCCTGGGTTTGTTCAGCCCCGAGCGGAGCAGGCCGAGGGGAGGCCTCATGGCGGCCTGCAGCCTCCTCACGAGGGGAGCGGGGGGGCAGGCGCTGAGCTTGGGTGGTGCTATGTGGAGACGGGACTTGGACTCGATGGTCCTCGTTGGTCCCTTCCAACTCGGGATATTCTGTGACTAGCTCACCCCCACGACTCTGAACACAAAAGTAGCAGCAGGGTAAGTAACGCTGCGTGGCTGCTGCGGGAGGACAAGTGACGCAGGTGGAGGACAAGCACTGCGTGGGCACAACGGCACATCTGAGAACCAAGAACTGATCTCCAGCCACAACTCCCGTAGCCAATGTGCTACCAAATCAAAGACTCACGGTTCCCCTCCAACCCTGCCAGTGTCCCCAGGCATTCTCTGAACTCTTGGTTTTACCCAGAACCCAAGACAAGTCAGCTTGGACAGACAAATCCAGCTGGTGAGCTGTGTGTGCCCAAAGAAGGAACTGCCTGCAGGTAGAACTGAACCAAAAACCATCTCAGGCCGCCTCTGAGGGCTGGTCACTTCTATCTTGGTAAGAAAGGCCCAGACAGCTATTTTCCAGGGTCTGTTCTTGGCAGTGAGACGTTTTAAGTTCATGATCACTACTAGCTACCCAAGTGGGCAGTGAGAAAAAAAAACAAAAGCACCTGCGCTAAAAATTCAGTTAGTGTTTATACCAAAGATAAACGAATATGCTAATTCTGAAGTTATGGATTAAAAAAAATCCCTTCTGGAAGTATCAGGGACGAGACAAATTTTGTCATTTTCCACATTTCAAAGAACATACTGATAGCGAATCGTTACATAAGAAGCAAGAACAGAATTTGGAGATGCATCTTCCGGAGCTCCGTCGTCATGCCTTGGATGTTTTTTGAGTCAGCATGGAGCTAAACAGATTAATTTTTAGAAAGGTTATGTTTTGTAAGGGTACTTCTTGCCTGATTCATTTCTTTACAGCGGTTTCTAGGATGCATCAGCTAAAGGTCATTCCCCACCCTTGTCTGGCCTGGAGGATGGATTAAAGCCCATATAGCACAACAGTCATGAAATAGCAGCATCAGGACTAACCATCTCAGAAACATCCCTTCAAGAAACATATCAAGAAAAATACATCTAAAACGCTGAAATATTTTAATTTTACAACACTAATAGAATATATGTTAAAATTTAACACAGAGCAGGGTGTACATTCAGCTGCATGCCTGAATTCATTCTAATATCTCAGTTTGGAATACAAATAAGTGAAAAAATGGTTGTGTGCCTTTGCAATTGAATTTGCTTCAATACTCTGTAGTATACTGACATATAGTTAAATAAATGCAATCAGTTTGTTACACTGAGGACTCACATTTGTTTCCATATTAATTGGATTTGGCTGGATGGCCACAGGCAGAGTTGCAGACGATGGCTCCATGTCAAGGTGGAAGCTGGTGACAAGTGGTGGCCCTCCGAGCTCCTGGGAGGTGTTTGCCCATGGCAGGGGGTGGCACTGGGTGGGCTTTGAGGTTCCTTCCACCTCCCTGCCATTCTGTGATCCTAAGATGAATGTTACTTTGTTCTAATACCTACAAATATCATTTACCAGACTCCCAGGAATGTTAGTTCATATGAAAGTCTTGAAAGATGGATTTCAAATTACCTAATACTAACAGACTTTTGCTATATCTAGGTATGATAAAACAGGGTATTAAGGCTTTTTAATCCAAATAAAACCAGCTCACATTTTAGAAGTATACTCTGAGAAGCACTGAGTAATTCAACACTGTGTTAATGTAATATGGTTAATCACGTTAACCGTATTAAAAATGCAGCATTTTCCACTGACAGCCTCACACTACAAAGGCTTCTAAGAAAAACAGAAAATCTTAATGACTAGCCTTCCAGAAAACAATTACAGTATACAGCGGCTGTGCCTGACCTCACTTCCTGACATAGTAAAAACGCAGAGGCTCTGCAAGGCTGAAACATTGGCCTTCCCTTTTCTCCAGCCCAAATTCTGCTCCACCAGTGCTGCAGTCATCCTGGAGCCCGTCCAGCTGCTGAGGATCCGCGCTGAACTCAGTGTTCATTGATTCCTGCCTACTCCCATCTGAAGTCACCACCCCCGTGATAGAGCAGGGCCCTTATTTACATAAAAATAACTATTGTGCTCTCCACATAGCCAAAGCACAGGTAGCTAACTGGTCTTTAGGATAAGCGATATTCATGCCTTAAGTCTGGGAAACATCAGGGAATTTCATGAGACATTTTGAAAATGAAATCTCAAAGAGTTTCAAATGAGAACGTGAAAGAAATATTCAATTCCAGTACAGTCGGGCTAGCTATTAACAACAGCTTATGTATGCAGGGGTGGCAATTAACAAAAGCTTATTAAACCAAACAGAAATAATGCTTACTGCATATTAAGTTTACAAAAGCCATTTGTCAGTGTGCAGCTTTGAACAACATGCCACCTTCAGCTCACGCTGCCACCTCCATCTGAACGATGGAGCAGAAAACTTCCGAACTGGAACAGCGAGTGGAAACGCTTTTCTCTGCAAAGGCACTTCCAGCTCCTCACCAACTGTGGAACAGTTCGCAGGAAACACCAACAGCACATCAACAGTTCTACAGGCTTTTTTTTTTAAAGCAGTAACAATTAATTTGCAGTTATTATGCACAGGGTTCATAAAAACAAAAGGTTGCGTATTTATTGTTTTTATAATATTGCACAAAATAAGAAAAGCTTCACATACTGAAAAATATTTTTATTGGAACCGTATCCTTTAATCACACTCATAGAATGAGATTTATTATGCAAACGTGCAGCAGCGTTATATGCTTATCAAGTTTTTGAAACCCTGTTACTTCATGTTAAAATGTTATCCTAGTGTTTTAAAAATTTCTCTGCAGAAAGGCCTGATACATACACGAATGTATATAAATGCAGAAAGAGAACACTGTGGGAAGAAATGGGTCAGCTTCATTCTGCTTTCCAGAGAAGAAACGGAACAGATTTAATAAAGAGTAAGAAAGCTTACAAGCCCACACATATCACAAAACCTGTATTTTTATCACAGTAAGTGGCAGATTTAATGAGAAAGTTTCCTATTTCAAGGACCTTATTAATTAAATGGAGCTTTTTTTTTTTTTAATACAGCAGGCCTGAAGTAGAAAGAACAATGTAGCCGAGACCAAAGAGGAAGTCTGACAGTCAGCAAGAAATTTAGCTCAGACTTCCTGATTTCTAGGTTCGCTGCCTTATGCAACCTTCTAGTCTGAGCAAAAGTTTGTGTTATTGCAGGAAGTGAACTACTGTTATACTGCTATTTATTTTAAACACTACTGTATCAAAACCCAAACCCTTAATTATACTTTTCTGTACTGATATACTTTTCTATGTTACGTAGTGTATATTTATTTCCTCTAAGTGGGGGAAAAAAACCCTCTTTACAAACAACATACTTTGTTAATTACTGTTACATTTGGAAAATAGCGTTGTATAGAACCAGATCTGTGGGCACAAACGAAGGTCATGCACTCTGATACAAAGCAAATGCTGAGATACTTCCATGCCTCACGCTCGAGATTCTTGCGAACTAAGAGTTCTGGATGTTTTAAATACTCTCCAACTTGTCAATTTTGCATCAACGATCTCCAAAGGCTGTTAAAAAGAACAAAATACTTGTGTCCCCAACCCCAGGTGAGGAATAACCTCGTCAAAAAGATCAAACCTGATTTATGAATTGTAAAACTCACCCCTCCTGATCTGAAATGTATGCCCCATGCAAATTTGAGGTAGGAAACATTTAGGAAAAAGATACAAGCTACCTTCTCCCACCCAAGTTTTTCAAATAAACAGTACTAACAAGGTGTTTAAGATATCATCCCCATCCCAAAATAGTTCTCCTCTGCCACAGGACCACACATGAGACGTCCTAGGTGGATCAGTTTACTTTCAGCAAGATTAAGGGAGTGAGAGACCTAACAGAAGCAGGCTTAACAGAAGCTCAGTTACAGTTTTAGCTCTGAAGAGACCACCACCACTCCATAACAGTCATCTGTTCAAAACTAAATATATGTTTGGATTAAAACGTTGGGAATAATTTGTAACGACACCCAGGTGAATTTGTCTGCACCATCCTGCATTGAGTCTGGCTTCCATCCAGGAGGGCACCACAACTTTGATACTGAAAACGCTCGTCATGACTTACCCTACAGACGTGCTCAGTCAAACGTTTTTAATACTTCGGGCAGGGAAAAAAAACGATGTGAATTTTGACTTAGGTAAGCTTTGTATTGTAAAACAATAAAAGCCCCAGCAAACACCCACCCAGCTCCACAGAACGCGGTTCCAGCACGCCACACCGAATGTTTTTTTCTAGAAAGCGTTTTCAAATCTTTGCGTTGACAGTGACGTTACCTGAACTGCTGCGGATGCCCTGGTAGGGATCTGCTTGCTTCACACGTGGAAAAAGATGCGAATCCCCAAACCTCAGCATTTCACTGCCATCACCAGAAGCATTTCTGCTCAGGACGACATCCAAAGTGACAACTGCAAAAATTGTGTCGCTGGAAAGCTTTCAAAGGCAGGGCAGGGACAGCCTGAAGAGGCCACAAATACGTAAAGGTAACTCTACAGAGACCCAAACATTTCCCTGTGTTTCCCAGAAAGTTTCACTGTTCCTTAAATGCTTATTCCCACATAATGCTAATAGTTTCCATGGTAAAATATAGAAGTAAGTGACTATAAACCTTGTACCAGCCTTGTTAGTCCTCCAGCCCTCACCAAGCCATCCGAGGACCAGACACGAGGCTGGTTGCCAGAAGGACTGCAAGCAGCATCCTAAAAGCTGCACAAAGCCGGCTGGTTTCTGCCACCACTGACAAGAAGGACTCCTGGAGAGGGGAAGCCCAAGGGGTAAATGCTCTATATGAGAACAGGGAAGAAAAGGCAATCAGCAAATTAGGGGACACTTTTTTTTGCTAACGATGATTACGTTAAGTATTAACGCCCCTCTCTCAGGGTACTCCAAGACCTGACTGCCCATGGAAATGATCACTGAAGGAATATTAAGATCAAGTTGGGGAGTCCTTGTGTCACAGCCACCAAAAAAGACTACCCTAAAGCCAGAGAAACAGCAGATACAACAGACAAGACACGGGAACTCTGCCCTGAGTGACAGGATCAATTTTCATCCTCCCTTAACAATCCGGATCAGGTTCCTGATGCAACAGTGCCAGGAAAGCAATAAAAAAACCTGCTTCCCTCCACCCTCTAATAAAAACTATACAGCCAGCTGCCCTTAGCACTTACGGACTGCTTTGTATTCCGATGTTCATGCCTTAAGATTTCAGAGCTCCCTGTTCCACGAAGGAAAAAAGGCAAAAGCAGATGAAGGGCAGCGCTCACCCTATGGGGCCACAGCCCGGTCCCAGTGCGGGCAGAGACCCATTACCATCGTTAGCAGCTGTCACCCGGGAGAAAGTACCTGCCAACACTCCCAGTGCATTAGATTTGACTTGATTTGATCATTATTTAACACTATGCTCATTGATCATGCTATAATTTTCCCAATTATTGATTTTTGAGGTCTATCGAGTTTGTGTTGACAGTTTCTCTGAGGCAAACACTGCGCTGCTTTTAGGTATTTTCCTTCACTGTTGTAGTTGGTTTACATTTTCTATCTTATCGCCAGCAACGCAGGCTCATATCCTAAGCACTTTTGTGCTGCTTCCGAAGTGCCCAGCCCCGTCAAACGAAAGCCAGGAGCTCCTGAAAGGTCCCGCTCCTGCTCCCACAAGTGCTCCAGGACAGAGCCCCTGAAGTGTTCCGTTCTTATTTAACTTAAAGGAAGGAATGGGATCCAGACACCTTTCAGCTGTATCGGTGTAGTTAAAAACAAACAAACAAGTCAGAAGCAAAACTGACTGCTTCTTTCCGCTGGCTGGGAAGATGAGACGTTCTGGCAGAAGCTGAGCCGCTCGTTTTAACGCCCCGAAGCTGAACAAAGCCTGACATTTTCAGGCTTATGTGAAAAAGCCTCTAATAGCTGCAATGTAATAATATAATTTTCTAAATGCAAAACCATGTTCCCTTGTTCCCTCAAATTCAAAACGTTGTTCAGGTTGTTCGGGCCTTGATGCAAACCGGTTTATTTGCCCATTAACACCCGACCACTGAAACGCTACACCCAAACGTCTGACCAGGCGACTTACGAGGTATGGAAGCAGCACACAACACGGCCCACTGAAAAACAAACGCCTGAGCCAGGAAAACTTCTGAGCAGAGTCACAAGAAGTAGAGCATGTCTTTGAAATGAAAATTTGGTTAGAAAAAAGCATGAGAAAAGAAAACCCCACAAAGAACAAAAGTGATGACAGCATCCTTACAGGACTCGTGGTGCAGTCGTAGTGTTACCAGGGGTAAAGAGCAGCTGGACAATGAACAGGGCACTTCTCTGAAAAAAATACACAGCTGTAGAAAGACAACAGCACGCTCTTAAAAGCACAGGCCCTATTATGTACCTGAAAATAGGAGAAACTGTCCCACACCTTGGTGCTAAGCAGTAAGAGCCGCAGAGAAACCAGCAGTCCCCCCCCAGGTAGCTGTGTTTACAGCTTTAAGTAGCTGCAGAACCGAACAGATGAAGCAAAAGGCTTAAAACGGTGCCAAGATTTACAAGATGGGAAATGCAAGTTTCTACAGGAGCTGCGTACGCTCTGAGATTCTGGGATTCAGGTGAAGTACCTGGGTAACCACGCACAGTTCTTCCTCGTGGGACATATTCGGTCTTGAGGCAGAACGCGAAGTCAAATCCCTTTTTACAGCAACTTTCTCCCCTTCAAAAGCAGCTTTATATTTACCAGTCTTCTTCATTTTCAGGGGAAGAGGTGTTGTTGCAAAGAATAGAAAAAATCCAAAGCAATAGCTATTGCACGCACCTCTGCCACAAGAGGAACACGAATATTGCCCAGCACCTTGCTCACCCAAGCCTCCTGTGCTTCGGGAGGAATCCCTAGCTCACAGCAAGGAATAAACACCCAGGTACCTCTAAAAGCTTTGCTTTAATCTTCAAATGCGAGCTGGCGGAGGACCAGCTAGCAAAGCGCACGGCTGACCTACTTGGTCCCATGCAGCGTATTTCCAGCCATCAAACACGCCGTGCCGCATGCAGACAGCGAAGTCGGCATCCCGAGCCAACGAAACCTTCAGTGACAGCACCAAAGCTCAGCCCCTCCAGTGCCCGACCCTGTAACACCCGTCCCGAGCTAACCTAGAGCAGCACGGGATGGCAGACACACAAAGTTGCTACGGCCAGCACGATACAAACACAATCCAAACCTTGAACTTTTTTTTAACTCGACTGAGAGGAAGCAATCATTCAGATTCTTAAAAACAACAGCAACAGCTCCACTTCCAGGAAAGGCTCTCCACCACGAGACTGGTCAGCTCGGTCAGCTGTTGTCTGATCCAACAGAACTGGAATCAGGACTTCATCAAGGTAATAACAAGCAGGTTTCTGTAGGCACTAAGGAGAGCATGGGCTGGTTTTCCACTAGCTCTGACTCAATCTGCTTCTGGGGATCAGAAGTGTTCCCGACACAACCTACCCATGGGTTGATACAAACTTACAGACAGGCTTTTTACATGCAAGAGCTCTTACAAAATGTGTCTTCAAAACCAAGAACAATGATGCAGTGAAAACAAAGCATTTTTACAGTTTGCAGATTATGCAACCCTCAAGCAAAGAGAACTTATTTTGATACACCAACTGAAGGCCTACTTGCACAACAGCAGAAGAGGTTCGGGATGTCATGCTTTAGGCCCAGCAGATCAGATTAGCCTAGTTAAAACAAATTATACTTACACCAAGGGCTAAAAGCACACCAATAAATGACTTAAATTACCGCATCTGAGCAGTCTCATGGTAACAGACCATGTGCGTTTTTTTAGTTCACAGAAAATGAGAGGCAAAATGCAAGTACGAGATCAAACACAAGTCTTAAGCAACGCTTCACCCAGCAATCATGTCAGGCCAGGAGGACGCATAAAACGACCTAACACAGTTCACCTGATGGATGCTAATACAATAAAATCATCTGCTCCTGTACCTGCATTTACTGCTAGATCAGCTGAACTGCAACGCGTTTGGAGGTGCAATCAAATATTGATTTTTATATAGATATTCGCAAATCTATGCAAATATTAAAAGGCTGCCTTTATTCCTTCAACTAACCGTGGTATGATTTTAAACAGTTGAGAAAAATGCTTATAAATTGAGATGAAGTATGTACTTCACTGGTTAGACTGTTCGCTCCCAAAGCACACATCCAACTCCAGAAGACTATGAAGTAATACTAAAAAAAGTGACCAATTATTTTATCGCATCCTGTGAAGAAAGGCCATTTGCTCACATGGCACTCTTAACTTTTCACCCAAGATTTGTTTTGCATTTAGTGATGGATTTGCTATCACGCTCTATTCTACACTAATTTGACGCAACACAAAAATGCAATTTCACCCTGCTGTAAACCATGTAGCAACATCACAAACACAATCAAAAGCTTTTCAAAGGATAGGGCTAATTAACGACTACATGATGGTTGTGTAGCATGGATGGATAGCCATTCTGATAAATATTAACTAATGCTCTCTTCTAATTGAGAAATAGTGATACGTGAATTCATACACGACTTACAGATCAGACCTCCACCCCTGCAACAGGCACTTCGTGCCTTATAAGAGAAGTTCTTTTTAGAAGAACGTGATTATGGCCTTCAGGACATACTTAATTCTTCACAACATTAAAAAGCTACCTTGCATCTTTACATTAAAAAGGTGAGTTTTTTCCCCCATAAGTATTTTATACTGGAGCTGCTTATTCTCTTTCCATGTAAAATACATTGTTTACATTGTTTAGGCAACAGCTTCTAAAACTTGTCTTTAATTCTGGCCTTTTTTTTTTTTTTTTATTAAAGAAAGCAATTGCCATGGTTTAGTAAGGGCCTTACCTTTTTATATGAGAGAATGTAGTTCACAGGAACCTTCATTAAAAATACAAGCAAGTTGTAGAGTTCTTGGTCTCAAGAAAAAACCATGCACATGGTAGTGATGGCAGTTTTCTGCCAGTTTTTGTTTTTAAACAGACAGATCAATTCCACGACTTGATCTATTCCATGACCACACAGCTCCATTTCATGAGCTCCAACTAAGCTCAGCGTATCTAAGTGATGCCATCCAGTTGCTCACTTATCAGTAAGCAACCACTCATTTGAACTGTTTTCTGTACAGGAAATGCCTTTTGCTAAAAACAGAATTTACTTTCTTTATACAAAGGCCAATTATGCAAGTCTCATTAAGACAAAAATTCCATCTGGGGGAAGGAGTGTGAGATTAATGCCAAAATAAAGATAAGGTTGCTACATTATAAAATCAATAATGCTTATGCGGAAATACTGAGCCTCTTCTTACCTCAAGAACTCTATCAGTTCTTCCTTCCCTAACTCATTGTTTCTTTCAAAACATAAAAAAAAAAGGGGGGGAGGGGACCAAAGAAGGAAAAAAAGGAGTCCTCAGCCTCTAAGCCTAAAAGTCCATCCAATACTTGTACATTGTTTCACCTTAAAATGACTTAGAGAAAAAGAAAACCCTCATAAAATCTGGGAGAGGAGTAAATGATGTCTAATTACCGTTGTCACTCTCCTGACTTGAAATTGCTCCTGCTGGTGAATGGTGCGCGGTCAGTGCCTGCTGTAGTGTGAGCAGTGCTGTACTGTCCTTCAGTCTTCTTTCTGTAGACAAGAAAAACATAATAGTAACTTTCTTTTTAATGACGGGCAAGCAGTCTTAAGCAGAAAATAGAAAACCATGCAGAAAAGAACTCAGATTGACCAAAAGAGCAGTAGCTATCCGAGAACAGCCAGCGATCAGCTCCACGATATTCTGCAAATAAAACTCGAGGAAGACTCCGCTGTGAAGGAACCAAAAGACCTTTCACCGCCTTTCTGGGTACAGAATGCAAAACCTGACAACTGTGTAGACACATTGCACATAGGTTTAACGCCATGTTGGCCAAAGACACTGCTCAGGCTGTGATCTAATCCACGACAAGGAACTTGAGCGCAATACGGTTCCCGTACGAAGCGCGTTCTGTGGCCAGTCGGTGTCTTTACTTAGTCGTCTGCTCAGCGCTCTGTTCTTCTCTGTGACAATAACGGGGGCAGAGAGTCCATTTCCAATCAGCACATAAACGTGTCCAAATTGAAATTAGCAGGAACGTGTTTACCCTCTGATAGGGTACACTGAAAACAGACCCATTGTACAATCAGTTTGCTGTTACAGGGCAGCACCATTTATTCTAGGAACTGTTCCACGAAAGACACGCCACCCGGAGCAGGTAGTGGGTGGCTCCAGCAGTCACCAAAGCCATTCAAGGTTTTACATTTAACGGTGTAAAAATCATCACCTCTGTCGTGGTGCTGGGCTGAGTACCAGACTCCAGTTCCTAAACCGTCTGCACGCTGAGGAACGTGAGCTGCACCAGTCTGGGACTCCAAACTTAGCAAGTCTGACAGATATCTGTCAATTCACAGCATGTTTCTCCTATAGCTATGGCACAGGCCTGTGTGTCCTGCAGCTTTGCCGGACCTCAGTAGGAAATCAGTGCCCCCGGAGCTCACTGAGGTCGTTTAGACTACGCTGGCGAACTCTGCACCGAGCCACGGCTCCCGCAGCTCCCTCCTGCGGACACAGCGGATCCTTTGTTGCTCCCACCAGAAAGGTGACACCGTCGCCAAGCCGCAGATGTTGCCCAAGTCGCAGCCTCCTCGTGTCCTCCTGAACTACTTCTAACGAGACACGGACAAAAAGATATAAAGCATCAGGCCCCGGTGCTGGAAAGCGAATCCTGCGCAAACGGAGGCATTCTTGCACATCAATCGAGATATCCGGAACAATAGCAGATTTACATTAAGATTGAAGCGGACTAAGGGCGCCGAGCCAGTGGTCTGTCTTTGCTGGTCAATACACAGAACGGATTGTGTTAGCACCACTGAAAGAATAAATTATCGCTGCTTTTACAATAAGCTCTTCAAGAATGCAATAAAGGGTTCAGTGTGTGCTCCTCACTCAGGAATCCAAAACTTTTCAGTTAAGGTCTGGCTCGCAGCAAAGATAACAGCTGAAAACCAACCATCTTGACCTTGGTAGGCTTCATGACAGCTTGCTAAAAACAGGTGAAGAAATGAAAAGGTTACTTCTCCGATATTCGCCAGCCTTGAAACTGGAGCAGCGAGCAACCACAGCTTTGAATACCGGTAGTTCGGGCTGGATCATCCTGAGACGCACCGAAGTTAGAAGCGAGAAATGCTATTTTTTACCTCCAGCCCCTTGACCGTTGCAGTACGGCTCACGGTGGGGTTTTCTCAACTGCTTTCAGAGGTAAATTTAAAATTCTTCTTTGTCTGTATAAAACGATGACGGGCAAACAAGACAATATCTGACTAGGGAAGGCATTCTTACAGCACTCCGCATCTAAGTCGTGAATACCGTAGGAATGCCTTCCCGGCTGTGTATTTTCTTAAAAGCCACAAGTGTACTTCTACGGTTTGACGAGAAGTCTTCAAAGCTGGAGAAACGGCAGGTCATCCAATAAAAGCACTGGCTTCAGCCTTCCAACCCTGAATGCGCATTGAAATTTGCATGAAGTTCATCCGAAGGGATTCCAAACCGTTTTTAATTGCGGGTGTACAAACGAGTCTGCAAATACCCACGCAGCCCCAGCGCACCAGGCCAGGCGCTCTCCCGAGCACAGCGGCAGAATTTTTGCCGTCTGCACAGCACACACAAAATCCTGTTTTTGAAGGACCCACCAAACCTTCTCTAAAAATAAATGCAAGAGATGAAAGAGCGCTGGGATGGGTGTGACAGCCCACACTGTCAACACGATGCAAATGCTAGCCTCCGAAAAACACCCAAACAAAAGACCGTTAAAAGTGTTAGATGGAGCATTTATGTTCTACTTTGCTGCAAATTTGGTTTCTGTACATCAAAGAAAGATGCAGTTTGTGATCAAGGGCTGTGGCAGGAAGCAGATTTGTGTAGGCAAAGTTATCTTTATTCTCTCTAAAGGGGAACAGGCCAGGAATCAGGGTTTCAAACCATTCCATTCTTCAAAACTGTTGGCAACTGAAGCACTCCAGTGAAATTAACCAGGGAAATTTACAAACAAAAATAAGCGATCCTTACATAAGGGGAAGGAGAACAGCTCCTAGCAGGTATCTGCGCCGATACAGAACCCGAGAAGCTGAAATTAAGCAGCGCTCTGACAACGAAATGGAATAACTGCAGCTAAGGCCAAGTTTTCCAACACCTCGGTGCAGTAGCACCGAGCCTAGGAGCGAACAAGGACTTGTAATAGCTTGCTCCAGGAGACGTCTAAGGCAGTCAACACAAGTCCTGTTTATTCAGGGGCTGCTGCGTTAAAAATCACAAGCTCCGATCCAATGAACGGGAGACTGCTTTCAACTCAGCTGTACGGAATATGCAGTTTAATTCTAGCTAACAATACATTATTCCCAGACAACAACAGCATTCCAAAGCTTTCAGGGATTTGGAACACGGTAAGGTACCGAGACCTAAACGAGAGGACGGCGTAATAGCTGGCCAGTTTTCAGCATGCACAATTCCACACAGTCTTGAGAAGTCAACATCTTTCCGACTCCTCCACGTTATCCTCATTCACGTACAAGTTACATAAAACAGGGAAAAGGAATGCAAGCGTGGGAAGCCACCTGGATTTTGCTTTTTGCTCGCAAAGATAGCGCACGAGACACAGAGTACTCCCTTTCATGCTGGATATTAACTCCAAGGACAATTTACTGGCTTAAAATACAGAGAGGATGCTTCCTTGGTTAAAATACGAATCCGAGTCTCAGGAAACCTAGCTTCAATTCCCTGCCTCACCACATGCTTCCTGCGTGACCTTGGGCCATAAATATTTCTGTGCCTCAGTCTTTCCATCTGTGACTGAGATAGTATTTCCCTATCGGACCAGGTTTTGTAGCGATGAATAAATTAAAGATGCAGTCGGAATCACAGGCGCGTGGCCATGGGCACGCCAGCAGGCACTGTGGACCATCCAAGCACTTGGCTGCAGCGGCACCGTGTCCGTGCTCAAAGCTAGGCACCAGGTGAAGCACGGGACGACTGACAACGCTGAAGACCTCAGCGGGACAGACGAGAGACAAATTATTCCAAGAATAGACAGAAACTGAAACTGAACACAGCCCCAGCCACGCAAGTACGTCCGTTAGCCCTGCAGAAAACTTCCAGCGCTCCAACAAGAGGTCTGAGCAGCGAGGTTTAAACACGAGGCGCAAAAGCGAGGGACCAGCTGGGGAAGGAAGCAAATCCACCTGCCAGCGAGGCGTTAGGGCTCGGCACACGGGGATTTCGCGGCGTGCTGCTTGCGTGGGGGCTGCGAACCCCCAGATTCCCCCAGCCCTCAGCGGGAAGGCGACGGCGTAGGGCCGCAGCCCCGCGGAGGCAGTAAATGGGGTGAGCTGGAAGCAGCCCCGGGGGGGGTCCCCCAGCTCCGCCGTGCACCGAGGCGGGTCGGGGGGCAGCGGGAACCCCCCAGGCCGTGCTGGCAGCGCTGCCCTCCCCCTGCCCGAGCCCGCCAGCAGCCGGGGGGGAGGCGTCTGGAGCCGGCTCGCTCAAGGGGAACAGGCAGCACAGGCAGAAGGCGACGTGGCATTCGCAGGCAGCGGCTCCGGCGGCCGAGGGGGGAGAACGGCGGGGGGGCGGCTGGGGGGGGGGGGGGGGGGGGGGGGGCGGGGGCGCGGCCCCCCCGGCCCCCGGGGAGGGCCCGGGGAACGGGGGGTGGGGGCGCGACGGGGCCGGGCGGCCGGGGGCTGCGGGACGGGGCTTGAGGGAGGAGGGAAGGGGGAGCGCGGGGAGCCGCCAGCCCTCCCCACCGCATCGCACCCGGAGGGCACCGGGGCGGCCAGGGAGCAGCGCCACCGCCAGCCCGGAGCCTCCCGCAGCCAAACCCCGGCCCCATCCCGGTCCCCAGCCTCCCGCTGCCACCCCGGGCGGGGAGCCGCCGCCGCCACCGTTCTCCCCCGTCCCGTCCCAGCCCGTCCCGTCCCAGCCCAGGCACCCGCCGGCCCGAGGCCCAAGCGCGGAGCCCGAGCCCCGCGGCAGCACTGACCGTGCGCGGCGCCGCTGCCCCCGCCTCAGGCGCGGCGCTGCCGCCCGCCAACCGAGCGCTCCGCCATGATGGAATGCGGCCGCTGCGCCTGCGCCGCCGGCCGGCCGGACAGGGCCGGGGCGGGAGCGGCAGCGGGGCGGGCGGGCGCGGCAAACCACGGCCCGGCAGAGCGGTGGTCCGCGGCCGTCCGCCGCCGCCTAAAGAGGCGCGGGGGGGCGGAGATGAGCGCAGGTGGCCGCGGGGCTCAGGGAGGGGGGGTCGGGGCCTGCGGGGGGAACAGGAGGGGAGTGGGGAGCGGGCTGCCCTCGGAAAGGGATGGGGATGGGGTTTGGGATGGGGTTAGGGATGGGGAAGGGGTTGAGGATGGGGATGGGATGGGGATGGGGTTTGGGATGGGGATGCGGTTTGGGATGGGGAAGGGGTTGGGGATGGAGATGGGGATGGGGATGGAGATGGGGATGGGGATGGGGATGGGATGGGGATGGGGCTTCACACCTCACACCCCCCGTGCTACAAAGCAGACGGGCCACATGCAGCACCAAAGCCTCAACCTGTATCATTTTAATCCCCTTTGGCATTTTAAAGCCGAACCGCAGGTCAATGAACGCTTGCGCGCAGCCTGGACCCGGTGTCTGTGTGGGTGCAAAATAAATTTGTTGGCCGTGTCCTTACAGGAGCCCCAAGTAAACCGCCAGGCACACCAACGTTGAAGAAAAGTTAGGCTCAAGGCGGAGATGCAAATTATGTAACAGACAAAAAAACTGGCCTTTCAAAATGAGCTGCCACGTACTTACTCCTGGGTGGATCTTAGATATGTTTTTAATGAGTATAGGAAGTTTTGTAATGAATAGAAGAAATTGTTCCTTTATGCCAGAGAATTTCTCTCTCGAGACCAGTGGAAGTGGTTAATGTGACATACTGGACAGCCCGTGCTGAGCAGGACCAAAATAAACTCCCATCCATCTTGTAAATAAGCAAGCAGTGTTAAGGAAGGCCAGAGGTGGCAGCTTCTGCTCAATTTCTAGATAACTAGTAACTTATATTGATAAATAAATGTCACAAAACAATCAACATAACTTCATAATTCTACTTAAAATAGTATGTTCTCTGCAAATAAAGCAAGCAAAGAGCAGATCAAATAGTAGTCATGTTGTGTCATGTGTGCTGGGCACTTGCTGCAGCGTTATCCCTTTCTTTCTCTTTTGTTGTATTTGATCTTCAATAAAACTTCACTAAAGATTTTGAATGAAGCTCCTTTACATTTATGTGGGGAAGAAGAGGGGCCAGTGCTGTCATTGTGCTATAGCAGCACTGAAAGTGTAGATATGTTTCAGAGTAACACCATGGGCACATTAAAAGATGCCTCTTGCAAGGAGCCCATTATCTTTTCACTGCAGTCTGTGCTCTCACTCCTGTTCATTTAAGCTCAGAAGATGTATGAGAGCTTCTTTATCTGAGCAGTTCATTGCACTATCCTTTTTGATCTGAAAAGCAAAATTTGGTAGCTGGGTCAATGGCCAATTCCAGGTGGAGAAGAGGGGCAGCCTTTTCCTCCTGACAAGATCATTGGCAAAAGCTCTGTCATGGTCTATGCCCTGAATTTTCTTCTTTCTACTGCTTCCAAAAGTTTTAATGCTCACATGTGACAGCTGCCTGATTCTGGTACAGAAAAGGAGCAGTGCTTTTGCCCTGTGGAATAGTGTCGATCAGCACATCACAAGTTTTATTATGGTCAAAAATACATTAATAATTCTTTATGCCCATAAAATAGATTGAAATCTCCAGAAAAAAAGATTCAGTGGAAGAATAAGCTGCTGCTCTAAGTCATGTCTTACTTTCGTCACTAATATTTAGCTTGTGATTTCACTAATAATTCTGAAATGAGATTCTTTAACTCCAACTCAGATTTAAGGCTTGTGAAAGCTTCAGATATGGTAGAAGATAAATCTAGCACAGGAGTCAGTGAATGCAGACCTGCTTTCTGCATTGTTGTGCTCTGGGAACAAAAGAAAGGTTGGTTAATCATTTCACCTTTGAGAGAATTCCTGGAATCTTCAGCACTCCATCTCAGGAATCTTATAACTCCACAGGCTCTAGCTAATCTGCAGTGAAGCGTATCTAGTGCCCTGGGGATTTCATTTCTGAAGTGAAATATTTGTACTTTGGGGAGATCTCTGAAAGAGACCCATCAGGATGTGATTTGGAAGTTTGAATTCGAGGCAGTGATTCAAGGACTATTTTGAATTTGCAGGCTGAGTATTTATTCGTTGCCAGCTAAACCTTAGAAGTTACGACTACTGGTGTTGTGTGATATACGGAGGTCTGATTCCCCATCACGAGCACACTGTGTCTGATATCCAGAATAAAGAAGGTCTTTGGGGGTGAATGCTGAGCATTCTTTGCACTGAAGGTTCTTGGACCTCCCAGCTTTGATTATTACAAAAATTCCTTTGTAGGTAATAATGCAGTATTTTAGCACTCAGAAAAATCCCTTTCCTTTCCTTCCTGCCTTTCATTAAAATCATTTTTTTCTCCTTAATTTTCCCTTCTAAATATATTTTTTGTATTTGCAAGGTATTCACTGGCAATTCCAGCAAATAGGATGTCTGGTGGAAAAGCATACAGAAACCGTAGCCAGTTGCTAGTGAGACTTAGGATGAAAGATCTAAAAACTGCCCGCATTCCACAAGCTCCAGGGCTCCTTTAAAACTGAAATTGCTTCAAGTACGAGAACTATTCCCACACCGCAGAAAATAAATGACTGAATGTTTGCTGCCTACATCCGACATTCAGATTGCTATGGGATGACAGTAAAGGAAAATTCTTTTCAGCTGAAACTAGAAACTATATGGCCAGTCGGTGAGGCTGAAGACATGCAGTCTGTTCCAGATGGCAAAGCCGTACAGGAGAAATATTTGGCATGGGTAGTAGAGTGACCAAACTGCCTGGAAAGAAGGCCATGGTTAGATGGGTCAAAAATTATAGGACAGAATGGATCGAGTCAAGGGGAGGGAGATTGAGCTATATTTTGAAATTCCTGAAGAGCCATAAGGACTGTGCAAGGACAGTGGTGACACCACCTTTCACACACAAAGGCAAACGGTGCTCATCTCGAGTCACTAGGGGATTAGAAAAAGCTGGAATTTGAGGAAATGATTGCTCAGGCAGTCCTTTCTGTCTGGAGAAGAAGGTACAGAGGCACAGATGCTAACGCTGCTGGGTCTGGGGTGGATCCGGGCCTGGGAAGAAGGAATTAAAAATAGCAGAATATAAGATCAGAAAACATTTGGAGGAAGGAAAAGGAAAGAGAAAAGAAACAGCCAGAATGAGAAGTGGAAATGAGTCAGGAGGGAGGGAAGAGAGCATAAATGGGAAGAAATCTGGGTTTATAAAGGAAGGGCAGTCTCTGGAATGGAAAAGGAAAGTTAAGGAGAGTCAGTCTTAACAAAACAATGGCAAGAAGTAGTGCCAAGAACATGCCCATTCTTCCATTAGAAAATTTGGAATTGCGATTTATTTTTTCTTTGCTAATTCGGCTGCTGTAGGTGAGTTAAGAATCAAACAAAAAAAAAGTGGAGGAAGAAAGTAAAGAAATGGAAAAGGGAAGCCTTCAACAAGAAAGGGGAGAAAAGTTAGGTAAGAGGAATATTACAATTACAATGTATTCCATACTGCACATCAGGAAGGCTTAGAGGGCCTGTTGAGAGGTTACCAAGAGACCTGGGTAACAAAAAACTCTGCTTGCAGTCGGGTACAGTAAATACCCGGATACACACACACACACAAAAAAAACCAACTCCAAGCCAACAACTCACTTATCATGATGATTAGCAGCTGCTCTGGGTTTCTAGTTCCAGCCCATAATAAAAACTTCTTTTTTCCATACTTGCATGGTAATAATAATTATGATTGTGGTTATTTTAGCTAGTGTCTAGTAAAGCCGCCCATCTCTTGAGTTCGTTAGGACCTGCAAACAAGGTCTTGGAACACACTCACTTCATTTTCTCTTATTATATACAAAATACTGTTGTGTACACTTTCAGGAGGGACCGAGGCAAGGCAACCTGGCAAACAAACTTTTATCAAACAGAACTTTGTTGGAAGCTTGTGTGCTTAGATCCTCAAAAGTAAACAGTGTATAATGGAGCAGGTTTTCAGCCAGTGTGTGTTGGCACAGCTCCATCCACCCCAATGCAATTAGGAGTGTTTTCTCCAGCTGAGGATCTGGTCCATCAAGAGCAAAGCAGCACTCCGTGCTGTATATTTGGAAAAAAGCACAATGGGAAAAGCCTGTAGGGCACTGTCAGTGGGAGTTTCCCTTACAGGTAGGTGAAACATGCCTCCTGTTCTGCATGCACAGGTGCAGGCATCTCTCTTCCAGAGAATTTGCCATTTCTTTGCCATAGAACCCCAAGAGCAAGTCATCACCAGCAGATGTGATTTAACATTAACTGGCGCTATCTAAACAAATAGGAGATACCATCAGAGACTCTGAATTATTCTAGCACTCCACTCCATGCTCTGTACATATGTCCACTCTATCATTACCAAATAATACCATTTTAAGTGAAGAAATTAAGCTTGGAGATTTATTATTATTATTATTATTTTTCAATCCAGTACCGTTTGCTGTACTACTTGCTATTTCAGCAGGCGCTATGATGTGCATGCCTGGTAGAGCTGGAACCAGTGGTCTCCGTATAGAAAAAAAAAGAAGGCATGTGAAGAAGAAGACAGGTTCTTGTTATCAGTACGGACTGGCCAGGGTGAATTGGCAGAAAAGTCTGGCAGGTGATGCAGATGGACTCTGTGTTTTGCTCTTTGTGCTTCTTTCTCCAGGCAGAACATAGAAGCTCCCCCATGGTGCCTTCCCCACCGCTGCAGACCAGAAACATCTTGCAAAAAAGTTCTCCAGAATACTCACACATGAAGTCCTAGAATATTATTTTTATATCAACCTTGCTATTGTTGCAAAGCCAAAGATAAAGATGCAAAACAAAAAGCAAACCCCTTTGCAACCCACAATAAACATACTATGCATTTATGGGTGTTTTAAGTGGAAAGGAATGAAGTTCAGCGCCTGGGTAATTTGCACTTTGCACAGAACATCTGTTTTATGATTCTTTCTCTCACTTATTATATGGAGCAGACTGTGTGTAAACACTGTGTGTCCTGGCCCCAGGCTACACCCTGCATCTTCATGCGTCCCAGTCTTCAGATTTGAACGAGTTCCTTGGAAACCCAGCAGAGCCTGCTAGGAGAAGTGAGTTAAACCCTGGCTCCTTGCTGCAGCCCTGCTGCTGACCTCTCCACGAGTGAGGAGGAGAAGCCACGTTCACCCTCTCCACCCTCGCAAGCTGCTGGGACTTGGGGAGTGGGGACGGCTGTGAATAATGCCAGCGATGCCCAGGAGTGCAGAAAGGCAGCACGACTCCTCTGAAGCTCGACACAGGCTGCTGGTCAGCTGTGGCCAACTAATTGTGCCCCAGCAGCTTTTGAAATGTTGGGGGAAAGCAGCTGAAAGGGCCTCTTCAAAGCCGACCGAGTCCCCGGAGGCTGAAGGTGCAGCACGGTGTTTGTTTGTGAAAGTCGGGCGCGTCTGGCTGCCCGGCTGTGTTCAGCCGAATGGCTGGCTGCGTATATTTAGCAGCAGCTCTGACTCCTCGCTGAACTCGGCCCCTGTAATTAACACATTCGCTCCTGCTTTTTGCTGCAGGGAGCCAGGAGGACCCAGGGGAAAAACACCATTTGTGAGAGGGCTCGAAGCAGCTGGTTCCTCTGGCCCTGCAGAGCCTCGAAGCAGTGCTTGCAAGCACAGGAGCCACCTGGCCAAGGGGACCTCGAGCTTTGGGGTGCCAGCCCCAAGCAGTGCCCTGCCACAGATGCTGTCCTCATGGGAAGCCTGCAGTGGGCAGCTCTCACTTGCTTCTTTGTCCCTGGGCTGGGGATGCTGCTGCTGCACAGCACCGCTAGGCAAGGAGCTGGACGCGGACACCTGCCCGGCCTCACCCGCACCTTCCTCACCTTCTGCAGGCTGTCTCTGTTAAGTTCCTCCCCTGATTGTTCAGCCAGGGCCTAGATAGGAATCAAATATCCCGATTCAGTCTAATTCCAAACACTAGCTGTGTTTACCCCTAATTTTATAGCTCTTCCCCCAAGCCAAGATCCAAACCGAAAAAAACCAACAGTGAGGCTGAAGAGTGCCGTGCTGCAACAAAGCACTGGCAACAGGCAGGCCCAAGCAAATACAGGGGTAAGTGCACGTAACGTGGCACTTTTACCTTGTGCTTCAGTGCAAAAGCACACAGCTGAGCAAACCCAGCTTCTCCACGTGGGAGGGAGCCGGTGCCAGCCCCGTGGCACTGAGCACACAGGGGACTCACCGGCTGCTGTAGGGGTGGGAAGAGTCAGACCTGAGGAGCTGGACCAGAGTCATCGCTCCCGGGGTAAATACGCAGGCAGTTCTGCAGCTGACCTGGTAGCAGCGCCAGTGAAGCTAAATCAGGTCTGCTTGCCTGGCCCGACATGAATGTGGTCATATTTCTAAGAAATCCGAGTAGCTGGATCCTCAGAAATGCTCAAAACACCCATAATTTAAACATGTTAGAGCTGGAGGATGCTTGTCCATGTGCTAGCGAGAAAAGGAGCAAGCCAAAATGAGTTCAGCACCAATTTTTATAAACTAGACTCGAAACATTTTTAAGACAACTCAGGAACATGCTTTACTGCTGCTTTGCATGAAGATAAAATTTGCAGGATGCTGAATACAGCAAGGGTCCTGCATTTTTGTCCCTTTTTGTGGGATTTTGAAAGGGCAGGTTTGCTCCCTGGGCCAGGCAGGGCAGAGGCTCATTTCCTGCTGCATGAACCACAGCTGCAAAGGGGCTTTGGAGAGCGAGAAGGTAGCATCAGAGCCAATTTTGGAAGAACAGAGAGGAGGGAGAAGACAAAAAGGAAAGCAAGCAAGCAGAATAAATCCGAATGTAAAAAAATTATAGTCTGTATTGAAAATTCAACATTTGGAATTGATTTTTTCCACCAGACAAAAGGCCGAGAGTTTCATTGTTGCAATACTGGCTTCTTTAAACTTGTGCTAAATGTCATATCTAGACAAGCTGCAGGTGAAACATCAGGAAGAAATAACTGATGCAATCCAAAAATATTTTACTGTCAAGTGTAATGTGATGCTCTTGCTTTGCTTGCTTTGTTTTCTTGTTTCCTACCGTGCACGTGGTGCAGGTTTCCTACGTTCCATCAAGTGGCTCAGGTTCCCTTAATTTTCTGTCTGCCTCCCATTTCTATCTCCCCCTCTCTTCTCTTTTAGGGAGCAAAAGCCTGTCTCCCTTGTGGCATAGCATTAGCACCAAAGTTTCAGCTTAATTATGTGTGCAGGGGAAAAGAGTTTTATTTGAATCCTGTAAATGTGCATGAAGCTGGAAATGAACAAAGCTGTAGCACCTTTGTGAAAACAGCTCGCCTGTGATCAGAGCTCCTTCTGCTCTGTTTTAATATGGCCTTTCAATTGTTTCACTCTAGTTCTCCTTTCCCCATTGTCTTTCTTCAGAGCACTATTGCTTTCCTATCTGGCATTTTCCTCACTGTCCCCAAGCAACCCCTTTTACTTGCTCTCTCCTACAATAACCCCATTCCTCATTATTGTTTCCATTCCCTTTTTTTTTTGTTCTTTCACTTGATCGAGGCCTGGGGGCCCCAGCTCGGTGCTGGGGGCTCCACGTTCAGCCTCAGCACTCAGCCGACACCTCGGAGCTGGAGCGCTGTCCCCTGCACTTCGGCTCGTGCCGTGTGCCGTCGCAGGAGAGGCTTGCCATGCTCTCTGACGAGCATTGTATATCCGCTTTGCAGGAGCAGACATAATCTATCAAAGTGCAGAGCAGCAATGAATCAGGTCTTTGATGCAAATAAGAAGCAGCCACATGGCACGAAGCATTTGGGAGCACTTCAGGCTAAGAAGGGGAAAAAAAAAAATAGAAAAAGATGCAGCTGTGAAGAATACAAATATTGGCTCCTCAAGGAACCTTCCATATTGTATCCATTATTACAATCTACTTATTTGTTCAGGGCTAATGCTCTCCATTTTGAGATTGTCATGGATCTGCTTTCCCATCCTCAGGGAAGGTCTATGTCGCAGTCATCTGCAGGAGGTGGCTGCAGAAGGAGCCCTTCTCCCCTTGTCTGGCTGGCAGAGCTCATTGCTGTGTGAGAGAACCTGCTATTAAAATGAATAAGGACCCTTTTGTGCATGAGAAAGAAGAAAAAAAAATTGGCTTGTTCCCACCTTTCCCATCTTCTCTTGCTATGAAAAAAAATCTGAGCTGCCTTTCTTGCTGCAGCTATTGTGAGTGCCTTGTAATGGAGCCTGCTAGAGGTGCAGACTGTTATAGCCCTCATGAAAACCTCTCTGCAGAAATGTGAAGTGCTGGCTTTGCTTAGTTCCCTGTACATTTGGTGCTCTGGCAAGGGCTGCCCACGTGGCTCTGCAGGCTGTGAGCAAGGCCCCGAGCAGCTGAGAACTGAGGTTGTCTCCTGCAGCCCAGTGCAGGTTTGTCACTGAGATGCCAGCCGAGAGTTTTCCCATCATCTGTGGGAAAATCAGAAGAAAGAAGGCGAAGCTGCGGCCGCTCTCGGAATTACTGTGGTGCTCAGCATGCTCAGCCTGCAGGTCCGCTCCCGCGGATTATGGAGAAATATTTCACCCTTTGTGTCCTGCCTGAGAAACAAGCCACCTGAACAATGCTTTGGCAAAATAAAGGGATTATTAAGGAGCAGTGTGAGGGTGCCAGCGAGGATGGACGCAGCTGGAAGCAGCCTGGTGCCCTGGGGTGTCACCGCCTCACATCCCCATTCACACGCTAGGAACAGCGGTCGTTCCCTGCTGACAGGGAAGTGACCGGCCCGGGCCCGTTAGAGGTTACTTTTTTCTTGTGATACTGAGGGCGAGATAAGCCCCAGTGGCAGCAGAGGACGGTTTTCTGTTAGTGTGGTAAGAGAGGGGCTGATAAGCTGCCAGGAGCTGTGCCAGACCTGCTGTGGCAGAGGCACGGACCCGCCACAGGGCTGCGGGTGAGCAGCGCAGCCAGGGCCCAGGGCAGCATCATGGCACTGCCCGAGCTACCGCAGAACCAGCAGCAAAAAGTTCTCAGTGGCGTTCTTGTGTAGGATCACAGCATGGCTTGGGCTGGAAGGGCACTCTTCCCCAAGCCTTCTCTTCTCCAAGCTGAACATCCCCAGCTCTCCCAGACTTTCCTCATAGCAAAGCTGCTCCAGCCCTTGGATCACCCTCTTCTGGACCCATGCTAACAGGGTTTCAGCCTTTGCTCATGTTTATCCTAATAATTTCAAATGGAGCTGAGCGGAAGCCTCCAAAAATGAAATATATGTACCTGTGGCTAACCTGGTATGGCAGGCACCCAAGGAAGGCCACCTGTATCAGAATGCTGAATCCTACCCCAGCCTGAATACATCCTCAGCACCTATTCCAGGCACTTGGCTAACAACAAAAGCATGGAGCATGCATTTGGGACAAATACGGGGCTCTCATTCTGCATGGGGTCTGCGGGCAGGAGCCAGCTCCTCTGCTGTGACAAAGCATGCCGCCCTGTCATGTCTCTGGGAGGAGAAAGCAGCTTTTCGGCATTGCTGCCTGCTATTCATGTGCCGTGTAGCTGCCTTTTCAGCACCCTCCTTGGATAAGCAGGCTTGTATTTATAGAGAGAGTTCTGTAGTGAAAACAATCATAAAAGCCACGATTATTTAAATATAGATCCCTTCATCCAGGCAGAACCTAAGCTGTGTTTATGCAAGCTGGGACTGTAAAGGCAATGCTGTTCTGCAGAGTTTCCATGCAGAAATAAAGAAGAGCTCCCAAAGTTTAACATAAACTAAAGAGAAACAAGCAAATCCCCAATTTACAATTTTCTGAAACAGCCCCAAATCTCCTCCCTCTCCTAGCACGCCCAGGGGCTGTGGCCCAGAAGGTTTGTATTGACACGAGCTTTGCAATTGGGATTAGAGCCTGGGTAACCTGCACAGATCTCAACTTTCCAGGGAAACCAGGGGCTGAAGCATTTCCATGCCTCTTGCATAATCAAATTAAATTTGGGATTGAAACTTCAGCCGTTAGGTTTCTCTGGCCTGAGTGCTTGATTAATTCTCAACTTTAACTTTTTATTATCACAGTTCATGTTTTTTGGGGGGTGGTGTGGAGGAAGGGCTGAGCAGCTTCCCCCTGCTTGCAGCCCGAGGAGTGCTGCAGTTAGACAAAGCAAGAGAGATATGTGCACCAGACCCAGAAGGCTCCTTGCACACAGCCTGGCCACAGCTATGATGTTTTGCTCCTTGATGTCTGCCTTGGTGCAGGAGAGCTGTTACAGAGAAACGTTTCCCAGCCTTGATGCCTAATATATTTCTATGATTATTCCCTTGCAATGATATTAACTCTCAAAAATCTGAGTCACTTCACCAACAAAACGTGCCCTGCACAAGCGTGAAGTGTAACTGGTATGTGTCTCTACAGCACTGCTCGTTGTTTTAGAGGAACATCCAGTAGCAACTCGCAGCAGAAAACCAAAATACGTAACAAGCTGTAGGTCTGGCCACTGTGGCAGGGGCCACAAAACCAGGCACCTCTTGCTGGGAGCTGCAGAGGGTGGTGAGATCAGTGCCTTTATATTTATGTCAGCTCAGTGTAACACTGACAGTGTGCAAGTAACAGGGATTATTTCATCAGAAGGACTTCCCACCACAGGAGAGTTACTGTACTTAGAAATTTGATTTGGAAGGGTGCTATCACTGAGCCATCAGTGCCACTTTCTGTTGCTGCTCCTTCCCCTGCCCAACAGTGACCCACTACAATCTCCTCTGCTAGGGACAGGAGATGTCCCAAAAAACCTGGGGCATTTGCTGGAGCTTGGAAAACCCCCAGCTCATAGAGTTTTGTTTTAGTTTTAATTGCAAGGACATCAAACCCTAACTCAGCTAGATCAGCTTGGTATTAGCAGTGCAATTCAGATCTGAAGAGGTTCCGGGTAGGCTAGCAAATGAAAGTCCCCAGGATGTCAGGACATGCAGAAGTCCCCCAGGGCCTTGGCAGCCATCCTGCAGTGCCTCTGCTTTATTACTTCACGTCCCCGAGGTCTGTTTTTCCTACCACAGGATATGATTAACCCTGAGAGGAGTCATCATGCTGCACCCAAAGCGGAAAACCACCCAAATTCAGCACAAGGCTGCTGCCCCCTCCAATCCTGCACAGCACAGGTGAGTGCAGGCAAACTCTATGCATGATTTGAGATGCTTCTTCATGGTAGGTTGAAGCCAGCTCTAAAAAACGGGACCCACCGTCCTCCCGTTGGCACCCCTCTGGGATGCTCAGAGGCTTGTGGCTCTCCTTGTCCCAGGCAGGGCAGCTGGGGACCACAAGCTCTCCCACACAGGCAAGGATGCTGCTGACACAGCCAGGAGCTGCAGGGATGCCTGTCCCACCTGAGCACCCAGAAAAGGAGAGGAGGAACGTGAACCTACTTGGGAAGTCCGGGAACCCCTGACATAGTGAGTCGGGGAGATGAAGTACTTGGAGGCGGCGGGAGGTGCTGCTGACAGCAGGCAGAGGCACAAGGCCAATTATGGGGAGCTTTCCATTCCATTTTTCTTGAAAAATGATGGTAAAAGGGCTGTAACATTTCTCAGCCCTCACTCACGTAAGCAGTACGTGCTCACCATTCCAGAGGCTTCCTGTTTTGAGTAACGTGGAGAGAGAAAAGGTCAGAAAACGAGGCTGTCTCATTTCAGAGTTACTCAGAAAGGAAATAGAGCCCAGGTCAATTCCTGGGATGTGTGCAATTCGTGCATAAGGCATACTATTAATCTGTTTGATACTTAAATAAAAGAGCAGGGAGCAAGAATCGATCCTGGTCGCTTTCCAGGAATGGTGCCAGGCCAGCCCACCCCCTCAGGAGACCCCTGCTGATCGAGGAACCACTTCTTGGCATTTCCAAGGGGCTGCTGCCACATCAGGTCTGGTCTGCTGAAAGCCAAGCACGTCTGCATGCCTTACCACCTGTCCTCCCCATCCTGAATCCAGGGACAAGAGCGTGAGATGGCTCTCAGTACGCTTCCATGCATGGCGGCAGGATCGGGCCCTGGCCAGGCGATGCCAAGTGAATTTGCGGGGTCTTCCTCCCCGTGCAGGCAGAGCCAGGTGAGTGGAGCCAGGTCCTGTGCTCACATTCTGCACTAACTGCTGGTCAGTGCAAGCAGAATGAGCTGCTTGTGGCACACAGAGCACTGCTAGACAAAATATGCTGCCTTGCACCAAGAGCCATCCTGAAACTCTGTGCCCTTTGCTCTTGATCTCACAAGGCTTTATCTGGATGGCTGAGGTTAAAGGTGTTTAGGCCAAAAACCCATGTGGAGCATCACAGAAATGTGCTCTGCACAAATGAAAGAGATTCCAGTGGGCTAAACTGAAAACAAGCTCTGTTTAGTCTTCAGCATCCCTCGCAGGGACATGCAACAGCATTCCTAGAAGGAGAGTTTTCATTAATGATCAAAAGAGGGAATTTTTGCTACCTCCTTCCCTCCTCCCCCCCAGATTTGGTGAATATCCATCTGGAATATATTTATTAAACTAACACTGGGTCCTCGCTCTGCTCTGAGAGCAGCCTTGCTTCCTCTGAAGCGTAAGAAGCTGCATTGACAGGAAAGAAACAGGCACATTTCTCCCTCCAGTAATGTCTGCAAATACTCGGAATATTTGTTTGTGCATGTGGCCACTCGCAGGGCCAAAATTAATGGTTTCAGAGAGCTGAAGCTCAGTTCCCAAAGTTGCTGGTCCGTGTGCTAGCAGATGGGTTTGCAGCTCCGGCATGGCACACTGAGCTGGCCATCCCCTAGGTTTGCTTTCTGCACTGTTTTAAGAAATGTGTAAGAAAATGGTGTGATCACTTTATTCCAAGTGCACTCCTAGCAAAATTGCTTACTCTGACAGCATTTTAAAGCCTGATGTACTTTCCTTCATTTTTTCCTGTTTGTTTTTTTTCCTAGCAATCAGATCATACCCTCCGTTGCCACGAGTGGAGAATAAAGAGCCCAGTGTTCTCCCTCCGGCCACATGGAAGAAGTCCCTCTGCTAATGTTAGACTGCAATGGATCCAGGGAAAATGTTAAATTGGGATCCAGCACAAGCATTAGCTCCTGCACATGGACCTGTGCCTGCAGCCCCTGGCCGTGCAGCCACCGGGGAAGAACTGTGTCATGCAGAGCAGGAAACATCTCCTTATTGCAAGGGCTTGGAGCTTATCGCTTGTTAAACTGAGGGCTTACTTGCCTCTCACATCCTGCGAGCGTTTTATGTGAAGGCACTTCATGAAGGCAGAGTAAGGGTGGTTGCATCCTGTGAATGTTTCTGGATTTCCCAGCATGTGGCACTGGCATTTGGCCCTACAGCAGGCAAAAATGGGACAGAGTTAAAACATCCAAATGACAACTTGCTATAGGGTCAGACAAGGAAACATACTTACAGAATTAAAGGAATAAAAGACCTCAGAAGGCTTGTAAACAAGATAGAAGTGCCACTGAGTATTAGAAATATAAATCTTCTGTGATGTATGTCACATGTGGCACCCTGCGGCTCTCACGGCAGTGTGGAGGTAGTGGTGGCGAGGAGGAACACAGAACCATCAAGGCCAGGATTTACTGGAAACTGAGATTTGTAGTGCTTTCTTGGAAACAGAAAGATCGCGTTGTTTTTGCAAACAGAAATCTAGTCTGTGGTTAGCTTCTGGCAGCAGGTGGCTGCTTTGGACCCTCTCTGAAAATGAGCACAAATAAAAACACACTTTAGGCCCCTTCAAAGACAAAACAGCGCCCATGTGGTTCTCTTTGCTTTAACAGAAATTCATCCTGAAAACTGTGCTCTGGGAGGTAAATGTTTCTCATTTTTTTCTCTTTTCTCATGTTGTTATTTACTGGGAAAGGGAAGCACCCATCCACCCCCTGTGTAAAGTGCTGGAGCCCCCTATTTTTCAAAAAGAGCCTACACCATCACCATTATATTCTTGCATGTACGCTTTGCATGCTGAAACTTGAAAGGGGAATAAGGTGTCAGTGCCTCCTTCCTCCCAGCCTCAGCCCTTGCGTATGCTCACACCTGCAGGTTGTACTGTTGCACAGAACAGGCAGGTGTTTCCAGCAGTGTTTACCATTGTTAAATCAGCCTAACTCTATGTCCTGGTCTTTGCATTAAGGGTCTCGGCACCTCTCTTCCCTCCATGTCTCTGAGCCTGAGAGATGTGATTATTTCTCTGACCAGTTAAGCTACCCCTCTGCATATGATGATGCTTATGCAAATAATTCATGGAATTTAAACTGAGAGGCTGATGCTTCAGTTTCCCCCAACTTTTAAACCCAGACTCCTGAAGGAGACTGTTTGGAATGAGAGTCTCAGTTTGCTTTAAGAAGAAAACATAATAAAATAATAAAAAAAAGCATATCCCAAGCTGCAGTGGTTGCAAAGTGGATCCTGAAGATGTTACCTGTTTGCACCCTACAGGCACAGGCACAGAACAGCAAACAAGAAGCAAGCCAAAACAGCATTAAGGCAGCTGGGATTTGGAAGGCTTGAGCCAAGGTTTCTGAGTGCTTGGGGCTGGCAACGTGTCCCCAGCAAGTCACAACCAAAAATGACAAGGCAGCTGGCTGGGAGTCTGTATGATGCTTCAGTTCTTTTTCCGTCTTGGAGCAAACAGAAATGGTACAGCATGACGTGTACCAACACAGGTGCCTGATGTACCTGCTAAGCCTTGTGTTAGCTCGGGGATTACTGCTGTTTGCCAGACCAGCTATGGAAAGGTCAGTGCACCAGGGCAAGGCTGGAACATTCCCTTTGCTAAGAGGTAGGCAAGGGCAATGTACTGCCGAATGCCAAGGTTGGAGTGCCCATGCCACGGGGACCGGTGGCCATGAAAGGACTTGGCACCGTGTGGCTCCACACTGTGTAGATGAAAAATGCTCCCATCGCTGTGTTAAAGGCAGTTATTTCTCTTCCTGCAGGCAACGTCCCACTCTGAGCCTGCCCTGCCCGAGCATTCCTCCAGGAATGTAAAGAAAAACAGGATGGAGTGGAGAGGGAAAACCCCAGGATTATTCAATAAAATGTGGGAATGGGTGGGAATGGGGGAACTGAACATGATTAACACCATAGGAAAACAGGAACAGAGGCAACCTTACAGGTGAGGAGCTGGCTTGCGTGTCAGAACCAAAGAGAAAACGCATGAGGCAACAGGCAGCAGCTCCAGGGATGACGAAGCACTAGGTGACACTATTGCACCACGAATTGCAGCATATGCAACAGAAAAAAAAGTCCAGTTTCAAGCAAGAAGCTCACCACAGCACTTTCCCTTCGCAGGCATTTCTGACCCAGACGCCGGACCGGGATGGCTCAGCTCCAGCCGCTCCTCCCAGTTCCACCAGTGGTGCATGTGCCATGGGCAGCAGAGGACAGCGGCCACGCATCTCTCCCAGAGCAAAGCCTGCTTTCTGCGTGTGTTGGCAAAGCTTCCCCCCTTGACGGGACAAGCTGGCAGAGCCAGCACGTACGTTGGGAAGTTCTAAATCAAAACGCTTCCTTCTCAGCAGGCTTTTCTGCACAGGAACCAGTGAGAGAAACATGCCAGGCTCCCAGCTACACTGTTCTCACCAAAGCATCGCTTACCTCCAGCGGTTCCTGCACCCCGACAGCCGGGGCCACGAGCTCCCAGCTTCTCAGCAGGCTTCAGGCACTGTGCTTCTGTGCTGCTGCGGTTTTATTACATCATTACAACTGATTATTGTGGGAATGTTGCTCTCTAGTGCTGTGAACAGATAGAAACCTTCTGTAGTGGAGAAGGATCTGCATGCAGTGGGTTTAAAACAAGACACGGAAAACAGAAGTTCTTCAAGTTTAACTTGCAACATTTCCATTTAATTTTCAGCAGTCCTCTTTAAAATACAGTCTTTCCTATTATACAAAAAATAATAATAATAATAAAAAAATGCAACACTGTCATTTCTCTGGCCATACCCATTGTCTCATAAAAAAATAAAAACAACAACAAAAAGATCTCTGACATAATAAAAATGCTTTGCAACATATATATATATATAGCTTTACTGTACACACTGTTTTAAAATTGGCGAAGGTACATGTTATTTCTACACATTTCCAAACTCAGTTTATCACGGCCATTTCTGTTCTCAGTTACATAATGCCTTCCGTGATTTGGGACCCAGCTGTCGTGCTCGGTGCTGCCCTTAAAACCGAAGTTTGCCGACGCGGGTCTACCGCTGCAGGCTGTGGTTCCATCAGTGCACTGGGAGCTGTGCCCTCCAGTGGTGCTCGGGGGAGGTGTAGCTCCTCCACGTGAACAGTTTCACGTTTTGTACATCTTGAACATTTTCTGAAGATGTTTCTGGTCTTGTTGAAACTTCCCATCCACAAATTGCTCTGCGGGTGAATTTTCTTTTTCAAACGCCTTTTGCAGACCCAGGGACATGCGGTGTGCAGAGCGAACACTTCTCTCTGTAGGTGTAACAAAAATCTCTCTCAAGCAGACTCCCCCTTGCCAGTCCAAACCCTTCTGCTCATTCTTATTTTACAGTATTTCAACAATTTGCTTTATTTAAGACGTCAAGTAACTTCATAAATGCCACAACACCAAAACATATTTGTTATGAGCCATGCTTTCCAGCTACAGAATTCTGGTAGGATTAAGGCGCTATTTCTGTCCTCATATATCACGCATCCTGGGCTGAAATTTGCTCCACTAAAAGAAAGGCAGAACTGCTTCATTTACAGTGGATTTACTGGAAAACCACAGGAATGTTTCCTTATGGACAGGATTTGGAAGTTTCTCTTTACAAATGAAACTGAGTCCTATCTGTTTTTTCATCACGCTGTACTCAAACTGGCACCGTGTCAAGCCTCATCTGGGCTCCTGACTGACACCTGGCACTCAGGCTCTTCATGTCCATGTCTCCTCGGATCCTTCCAAGTGCCTTGGCTTGCATCTCTTCTGCAAGGTGTCAGCAAGATGCACACTCCTGAATAGGACCACCTTTCAGTCACATTTGGCTACTTTTAAATATGATTTCTACCTTTTTTTTTTTTTTTTTTTTTTTTTTTTTAAACTTAGTCAATACTTCTGAAAGGCAAAAAAATAAAAAATAAAAATAAAATAGTAATAGGCTATTTTTAGGCAAAACTCCTGAAGAATTGGAGTGATAACCCGCATCCTGCAGCCATCACTTACAGGACCAGTCCCACTGAAATAAATTACAAATGGGAGTTAGGCTACCGTAATTTTAGAGCTGTTCCCACAACGAACATATTTGTAGGGATTCAGAGGATGCTCCCCACCAGACAAAGCCAAAGGAGGTGCAGGGACATTGAAACATGCTGCCTTGGCTGCCTTCACTTGAGCCACCTTTGCCTGCAGAGCTGCCTTGCAGAAACAGTCCCCGCTAAGCAGCAGCGAGGCACAGCCAAGACACAGGGGATGTATCCAAGGTTAACACTACAGCCAATTCTGCCGAGGAGCTTGGCTGCACGCCCCGCTGCTCACCCCCCTTGCAGATCTGCTGCAAACCAGAGTTTTGCATGCCCGGTTTGCTGTTTACTGTTTGTCCAGGTGGGCCTGCTGGGTCACAGACCCAGGCACCCATCCTGCAAGCCTCACAAATGTACTTCGCTTTGAAACCCGAAGTCCAAAGCTGAAGCAGCTGGGAGCAGGGCAGGAATTATCTTGACCTCTGCTGTGTAAATAATTTAGTGTCTGTTTTAAGATTCAATGAAAACTCTGCCCTCCTCATGTGTCAGCAGCTCCCGTGTGCGGCGTCCAGCAAACGTTGTGTTTACATTTCCCACTGACTCAGAGAATTAGCACTCTTTGCAGACTTGTGAAACGAAGCGAATTCCCAAACACGATGCAGGCTTTGAAGAGCGTGTTTACATGAGCTTATCGGTGGATCAACAGTTTGCGGCTGCTGAATGGTGCCTCCTCCATGTGAGGTGGCTACGCGTGCCCAAGCAGCGGCGAAGGGGCCATCAGCTCCACCGCACTGCAGCCGAACAGCATAAATCAGAGACTGTCCACCATTATTACTACAAATATAATCATGAAAAATGCCTGTGGGCCTTGCTTGTGTCTCCTGGAACAGTTTTAAGATCACCATTGCCCATACAAGATCTTACCTGAAGGCATTGCCCTTCTACAAAGTGGCCATGGAGGCATTCCCATTTTCCCTTTGGCTTTCCCCGAAGGGTTCATCATCCTTCTCTTTTATGGAGAACTTTTTCCTGAACGCTTGTGTGATGCTGGAGGAAGAAGCCTTCCTGAACGTGGTCAGCCTCTTCCGAAAGTTGCCCCCCGAGAAGAAGTAGAGGAGTGGGTCGAAGCAGCAGTTGGAGGCAGCCAAGGGGAGCGTCACTACCACTGACTTCTGGAGGTACACCGTGTCCTCGCAGCTGGCACTCTTCAGCCGCAGCACGTGGAGATGCACGGTCCGCAGGATGTGGTATGGGGTGAAGCTGACCAGGAAGGTGGCTGTCACAATGATGATCATCCAGATGGCCTTCCTGCGGTTGGCCTGGTTCTTCTTCAAGGAATTTTTCATTAGGGTCCTTATGATCATGGTGTAGCAGATGGTTATGACAATAAAGGGAAAAATGAAACCCAAAAATAGGGCAATAAAATCCAGGATCACAACCAGCTTTGTCTTCTGAGAGTCTTCTGGGGGTTCAAAGCACTTGGTCTTGTTGCCATGCTGGTACGTCCCATTTTGCAGAAAAGGAGCACTTGTCAGGGTAACAAAAATCCAGATGCCAACGCACACAAATTTTGCCTTTTTCTCCGTGACCAAGTTGATGTTCTGGACTGGAAAAACGATGGCTATGCAGCGGAAGAAGCTCATGGCAGTCATGAAGAAAATGCTACAGTACAGGTTGACGTACAAGGCGTAGGAACTGACCCTGCAGAGGAAGTCACTGAAGAACCAGTTCCCCTTGTGGACGTAGTAGACCACGCGCAGGGGCAGGGTGCACACGCAGAGGAAGTCGGACACAGCGAGGTTAAGCATGTACACCTGGAAGGCTGTCTTCTGCCGGTACGTCCTTATGAGGACGTACAGCACCACGCCGTTGCCGACAAAGCCCATGATGCTGATCATGGAGTACAACGTGGAGTACACGCGGTTTCGGAAGTCATCAATGGAGTGATGGCACGACAAGTTGTCGAAGAGGGCGGTCATATTTTCGGGGGGAGGCACTGGTTGGCTGGCGATGAAATTCAGGCCTACAGATGAAAAAAAATCAGTCAGTTATCATTATATCAGAGTTAGATGAATTACAGCTGGAGTCATTTATGTTAGAGCAGCACACAAAAATAAAATATCATTATAAAATAGGAGAAAAAAACCCTATCATCTCTCTCTTAAAGGACAGAACAGCTAGGAATGGATGTGGCTCTGCACAGACCTACGTTACACAATTAGTTACACATAATTACAATGATCCAGCACAGCCGCTGCTTCACAGCTGGCACCTACAGCTGGTGGCGTAAAGGTGAGGGTCACAATTTCATACGTCCTCAGTACTGGTTGTATCCTCCTTTCACCAAAATACTGTGAGGTTCTAACTGCCTGCAAACCAAAGCAGCAGAAAAACAGCAGAAAGGGGCAACAACGGTGGCCACGGCACTCGATTTGAGATGCTTGTCAGCTCCCCAAATTCTGCATTGCTCTTCTCTGCTCACAGGTAGCACTATTTTTAAAACTTGCTACAGTATTATGAAAGTGTAGTTATTGGCTCTGGGAAAGGCATGGCCTGTTACATCTGATGAACACAGAGGATCAGTGGCAGCCAGGACACACCAGGGCTCACTGGCATGCAGAGCAGGGGGCTGCAGCAAGGCTCCTTGCTTCCGAAGGCAGGACAGCCAGCTTGGTCTGCAAACATCAACACTCTTGGGTTTCTTTTTGGATTTGCTTTTGTACTTTGCTCTGACAGCCATTATCAGGACTGGGGCTTCCCAGCATAGCCGACCCTAAGGCAAGAGCTCTGTTTTCAAATGGCATCAGCCATTCTTTTGTGAAAATTTTTCCATTTCCTATAGATATTCGTTTGGACACAGTGAGACAGGATGTTCTTAACTTGGGGTGTCCTAAAGTACAGCAAGAGGGAGCAAGAGGTGTTTCACCCCTGCATAATTTTCCCATTCCTTTTCAATTTGTGATGTCTCAGACACACAACCTCACTTTCAGCTGGAGACATCTAATACCCCAGTGATCAGCACTGCAAGACACCTGCTGACCAAAATACTATGACTTGAAGAAAAATAATGAAGACAACAGCTGGGATAAGACCACTTACAAGAATCCACACTATGTGTGTGATCAAAACTGACTTTCAGCGGTGTGTATTTTCATCCTTGAAAATAGCCAGGCAGCATTAGTGCAGATGGATGCCCGCAGCCTCTCTCCCTCTCCCTGGGATACACTGGGAATTCAGAACCACTTTGGGGTGCTCGAGGCTTTCAGCTTTCAGCCAGGTTTCAGCTATTTGGGAGATGATGCTCTTAAAACAATCCTCTGATTATCTGCAAAATGCAAGACACATTAAAGCTCAAAAGACGCCAGCGAGGTTGCAGAGATGGGAGCGGAGGCAAAATCTGGCACAAGAGAGCACATTTCTTCCCCTTGGTCTGTTTGTGGATGCTTATGAGGGTACAAGCAAGAGACCATGCAGCTGCACAAAGGTCTTTGGGCAGGAGAGGCAGCCAAGGCTCAGTGCAGCTCCATCAGAAGTCACAGATCGCTACACCTCATCATTCACCGTTCACTTTAGATTGCATAAACAAAGTTTATCTGGCATTGCTCTTTGCAAAGGACCTGTTAACCTGAGTTTGCAGCCTCTCCTCCCGGGCTCTCACAGCCCAGCGTGGTGGTGGCAGGACTCAGACCTCAGCCCAGACCTCTGCCATCCTCCCTCACCTGGGAGGCTTGGGGCTCAGGTTATGACAAGAGCATCGCTCCAATCATTTTTTTAAATCTCCAAGATAAGGCTGAAATTAAGTTTGTGGTAAACTTTGTGTAATTTTAACCAATTGCTTGGGAGTGGCAGGTAGTTTATTCTCTGAAAAAAAAGCTGTACAACCCCTATTGCATGTTTTTTCATCTGCCAGGATCATCCGGACAGGTATTCAAGCTCTTACTGCCACTGCCCTTATCCTGCTTTGATGCCTAGCAAGCAGACCCACCGAGCAAAACCCTGCTGTGCTGTGCACTGCAGGAACACATTAGCCTCAATTAGCTCATGAAAACCCATATAGATAAAATCTCTGCACTTACTGAGGCATCACATATCAGTTCTTTCTCAGACATAGAAAACTTCAAGATATTTGAGATTAAGAGGCTGGGATGATCTCTTTTGCACTTTACAGGTTTTACATCTGACAGCATCTCCACGCAGTTAAGATTATTATAAAGAATGAGCAGAAAATGGGACAAAGCAGTGGATAAACCAAGCTGTTTCCCATCCCTGTAAGTGTCACTCAAAGGTCAGAGAAGGGGAGAGCCCTGCTAAGAAATACAGAAGAGCACTGGAGGGTCCAGGAAGCAAGGGACCTGGGTCTCTCCACAGCACCTTTAGTGTCAGGTCCCCCCTGCCTGCCGGGACAGCATCAGTGCTGATGCCTGCAAAAGTTTGGGCTGGCAGCAGCTGCCGCTGGGGCTGCTGGCACAGCCCTGCTGTCTGAGAGATAATCAGGAGATCTCAGCTTTCATCTGCTCGTTAGATGAACTGTCTTATATAATCTCCGTGCCACATTTGTGATCATTTCTTCGGCGGTGCTGAGCTGCTTTATGAACTTTTACTTCCTCCGGGGACTAAACCTGGGTCTCGCAGAAGCTGTTGAAGGCATCTGCAGACAGCAAGCAGCCGTGCGATGTGTCGCCTGCCGGTCAGCTGAGCCCTGCTGCGGACCACATTCCTGATCACAATTTGAATATCTTCATAACCAGACTTAAAAATAATGTTTAGAGCACCGCTGTGGACTGCTAAAATAGAGGACAGCTCCCCATCTAGAAGTACAGCTAAAACCAAAAAGCTCTCCCAGCTGAGCCTTCGGGTCAGCATCACATGCAGACAAATACCCATTAATCACTTTTATACTTACACACATCCCCGCTGCTATCGGGTATGCACAGAGCCGAGGGGCCGCAGCAACCCAGCGAGTGACCCCCCCAAAAAACGACCCCAGCCCCGCACGGGGGGCACCTCCCGCAGCAGCCCCCCGTCCCCTGCCGCCCCCCCCCCCCCCCCCCCCCCCCGCCCCTGCCCCCCCCCCCCCCCGTTTAGCTCCGGGGCATGCAGCCCCCTGGAGCCCGTGGCCCACCGGAGCCCCCCAGCCCCGCTCACCGCAGCCCGGCTCCGCTCGGCTCCGCGCAGCCCTGCCCTGCCCAGCGGCCGCCCTTCAAGCGGGGCGAGCCCGGCCCCGGCCCCCCCGCCCCGGGGAGGAGCCGGCCCCACTCCCCGCCGCTCCCCCCGGGGCCAAGGAACGGCTCCGAAACCCATCTGGGATCCGCGAGGGTGGTTTTCTTCCATGCGATCCCAAAGGTCCGCTGGTATTAATGTCGCCGGTTTAACAGGGAGCTGGAGCTTCTCGTGGGAAAGGAAACATTCGGTAAATTACTTCCCCGGAATTAAAGATTCCCTTCAAAAGCCACCGGCGTAAAAAAAATGACAAAGACCAAGCAGTCCCATAAAAGATGCCCTCTGCTCTCAGAAATTGCATCCCTCCAGGTCCTCCTGTCCCCTCGGCACCTCTCTGGGGTTGTGCGAGGGGACCTCCTCCCTGCTTGTGTGTCCCCTCGCTGGGGTCCCCAGGACGGCTCCTGGCCTTTCCTTGAAGGGCTTCCCACACTAATTTAGCCTTGCTCATTTTGGGAAGGAAACATTGCTGCTGTAGGGCTTGCTGGGAACCTGGCACAGGTGGCATTTGGGAACAGCATAATGGGATGGGAAAGATGGGGAAGATGGGGAAGATGGGGAGGAAGGTGAGCTGGGGCTGAACGGGGACTTGCAACTCACTGTCCCCACAAGTGGGTCAGCGCCAGCCCCTGCTGTTCCCATGCTGAAGCTCGGTACCAGCACCGCTCCCAGCTTTCTGCCAGCTCCTTGCCTCTTGTGAGCTGCAGACTGCTACGGCGAGTTTCGGTTTTGTACTTGTGCATTTAAGTGCCACTGCAGTCACTGCATGCTGCTATTCACCATGCTCTTATTCTCCGTTCTTCACTGTTTTACTTCACGTAGCAAAAGCAGAAGCTTGCAGATGGACTGATGGAAAAGGCAAAGCCCTTGTCCACCTGGCACTGGAATTAGAGACCTGTCTCTGCTGGGACAGTGTGTGGCACCAAGCCCTGCAGCTGTGCCCACTTCCCCCAGCCGCGATGCCACATCTCCTTCCCGTTCTGCTTGTATCTCTTTCACCCTGACACGTCCCAGAAGGATTTCCTGCTGCTGAATCAGAGATTTGCATGTTTGTTGTGGGTCCTTGGCACCTCTGGCTGTGCACGCCCAGGACAGGCCAGGGCACCGCGGGAAGGCACTCCTTGTCCGCACCACACTGACGGGGGTGACCAGGAGGCTCACCTCGCAGCTGCCTCCCCCACAGCCTTCCCTGCCTTCCTTGAGCACTGGAAAGCCTGCCCGTCCTGCAAGAGCCACTTGGCAGCTGGGAGATCCTAGGAGCTCTCCAGCCCAACTTTCTGCTCCAGCCGTGTCAGGCCAGCTTGCTTGGGGCTGTGTCCCACATGGTCCTGGACACGTCTGAGGATGGAGGTCCCAGAACCTCCAAGGCGAGGTGACCCATTGCCTGCCGTCTCCTGCTGCGAAGCCACTTCTGTAGCTTGCTTTGGTTGTGGTGCATATTTTGGTATTACTCCACTCTGCCATTCCTTCTGCTTTTTTTGCTACTTCTTTTTGCTATTCCTTCTGCTTTTTACTACTCAGTTTTTTGTTATTTCTTCTCCTTTTTTTTTTTTTTTTTTTTTTTTCCTTTTTTTTCTTTTCTTTTTCTCTTTGCTCTCCTTTTCTTTTTTGTCCCTTCCTTTCAAGAACTGGAAGGTTGGAGATAGAGAGGAGGGAAGAGAGTTGTAGGGCATTTTGGGAGGGATGGAGGTCAGCAAGGAAGGAGGGTGGTACTGCAGGAGTCGGGATGAACAAAGGTAGCTATACCCTGTCATGTCACTGCTAACGTAGCATGAGGTGATTTCTTAGCTCTCCTTCAAAGTCAATGGACATTTGATCCAACTAAGTGACAATATGAATTCTGGCCTCAGAGCATTTTGGAGAGCCAAGTGATGCTGCAGACGTTCCCAGCAGCCTTGGTGATGCTAAGTGTTCGCGTTTCCTCTAGAGTCAGCAGATCTCTGTGCAAGAGGTGGCTGCATCTGGGCAATCAGCTGTCAGTATTCAAAGGACTTGCCTAGATATGACAAATTTCACCTGTGGGAAAGATTTTTACTGATATAATGATGACAATTAACTAACAACAACAGATACTTACACAGTCCATCTTCACAGGGCTGTGGGATCAGGCGCGACTGAGGGGTACGGGCTTTGTACATCTGTCCTGAGAACATCCTGATGTGGGAGAAGCCCAGTCACACCTCCGGGTCAAGGTGAGCCAGCACTTAGCATGGACTGTCCCTGCCTCAATTCCTCCTCCTGGACCCCGAATGCTCCCAGCTCTGGGCAGGCTCCAGACTCCTTCCCAGCATTGCGATGAAGATGCTCAGCCCTTGATTGCTTGACCTAAGTGTCACATCATAACTACTTTGCAGCCTGCTTGAAAAGCTCTTCAGCTTTGGAAACTGCTTTCACACTGGTTATTTAAGAAGGAGAAATCAGAGAAAGTATTTTATGCCAAAGCAAAAATCTTTTTAGTGGCTTCTTTCCTCTCCTTGGACTTCAAAAGCAGTGACTTCTCTTTGAATCTTGCACAGAGAGGGCAGTAAGCTCCGCTCCGCTTTGGACTTGCTTCTCCTGGGGACCACCGTGGCTAGACCCTATAGGATGTGACTCAGATCATGATGCTGTTGATCATATCCTATTGCAAATATAGCCTTTTTAACCACTTGTTCATAGAAAGAGGGCTGAGAGTAGGCAAAGCTAGCCAAGACAATAGGATGGCTTCAGCACTGCCTCCAGTTAACATTTTTTTTTGGAATAATGCACTTGCTCCAAGATCCTCACGGGCTTTCCCGAGACAAATTACAGCCAGCAATAACCGCAAGGACAGCATTCAGAGAATCCCATCATTGTTAGCCTAAATATTTGGAGAATTGTGTTACTGCTTCGCACACGCAAAGCTCTTCTCAGGAGGAGGCAGGGATGGGGATGACTGGCCGCTCAGAGGAGTGTCAGAAGGGGAAGCCAGGGAACCTATTTCTGCTTCATTGAAGACCACAGGGTTCACATGGTTTCCATTCAAAATGCAAATCAGAAGGCTTTGCCTGTGCCAAACGCCTCCAAGTCTTGCTGCCTTTGATGGCAAGTGACAGCATCTCGCAGGTAGTGCCCCAAGCCCTTTGTGTGGTTAACCACCTCGACAAGGTGGGAAGTTAAGTAGTCACGAAGGCTCCTGGACTGCACATTCAAAAAAGAGAGTTTCATTTTTGTTTGTTTGTTGGATTTTGTGTCTTTTTTTTTTTAATGGTTCCAACATGTCAACCTGTAATAAATAAAATAGCCATGCTTTCAAGAGAAGCTGTCCCGGCAGAGCCATTTGCTACTTCCTCTTCCTGTTTTGCACATGCAGCAAGTGAGTGCTTTAGTAGATGGGGGAGATAGTTTTCTCTAAGCAGTGTCTCCATCGTTCCACAAGTCACGCTGCAGACATACCATTCAAGAAACGAGAACTATTAGGCGCTCATTTGTGAATGATGGTTTCATGCAAAAGCAGCAGAACATGTTTCCGTTGGCTTGTCAGGAGCTGGGAAATTATTTTAATTCTCCTGGCTTTGCCAGAACTAATGCAAAATTTGAATTATACACAGATCTGCCTCAAATAATATTCTATTATTTAATTTATTATTATTTTTTTTTCACTCCAGAATGGAGCAGACCTAAGGTGCACTTACTGTCCCATAGTGTGAAGCTGGGTGTCAGAGTCTCTGCAGGTCAGCAGTGATTTAGGCTTTGTAGTTTGGGTTAGTGGAAGTCTGCCCAGGTAAATTTAACTTTCAAACTGTCAGAAAGTTGTACTTTGATTTGCTAGTTTTGTTTCAGGTAGGGACACTATTTTTTTTTTTTTTTTTTAAAGAAATTATTTTAACATGCAAACTTTTAAGAATAAAAGTGGTCTGTCAAAGATTTTTTATTATACTTTTTCTCACCTGCAAAGTTGAGGCAACATGAATCCTCTGATGTTCATTTTTCAATAGCAGAGTTTTCAGATTACAGGAACTACCAGAATTGTTTTGCTCAGAAAGGTGAGAAAATAGACTGATCCCTGGGAAATTCAACTGTACACTGGAAAACATATCTCATGGGGAAATTTTGCTTTACTCTTATTTTAGAAAGTAATCCAAAAAGCCAGAAATAGTATATGCAAATTGGCTTACTCTTTTTGGAAAGGGAATGTTAAAAACATCATAAAAATACGTGATTTTTTGGCACCAAGAATATTTTTGGGCTTGCCTGACTTGCAAATTTTGAAAACTACAAATCAAAAGGCATTATGAGCATTATTAAATCTTAACATTGATAAGAGGCACTTCACACGTAATGAAAACTGTATTTATCTAGTACTTCTATTGATATACACTGCTGTTACGTATTGGAAGATGGCCAGATAATTACCCATGACACACTACAAGTCAAGTAAATTACCACAGAGTACCAGCGATCGTGTTCATCTATTCACATTTGAATAACATTTTAGGCCCTGCCACCTGGCTTCAATTTTGGTTGGCTTGCAGCAGAGGCTTTTCTTAGGAAAGATACTGACCAGTCCATAACAATTTGCCTTTCAAAAGCCCACTCATGGCCCAGGGGAGTGGAGAAGCAGGCTGCATGGTCAAACACACATCTCTGGGCCTGCTGAGGGAAACGTGCAAAGGGGTTTGTCAACCGGTGAAGCTACCAGGGGAGCTAATGCTAACCCAAACAGAAAACGACTGAAACAATCAACTTCAAATCAAAATATACGGTGGCATTTAATGGAAATGTAGCAACAGAAACATTTTGTCTTTTCTAACAACTATTGCAAGGATATGTGATTGCGTTTTGAGAATTGAAGTCAACAGAAATTGAGACACCCAACATGAGAAAGATGAGCACAGATAAACAGATATGCAAAGCAATTTTGTTAAAATCACCAAGGGAAACAATATTAGAAATTTCCGTTCTTTAAACATTCAAGTGCTCAGACTTTTTTTCTTGTTTAAAAGGAAAAATTAAAGAGAAAAACCTCTGAAAAATGATGACATATTTATGTAGGCTGTTTTGATCTGAGATTCAGATAAAGGGACCTGTATTGCAGGAATTAATTAAAAGACGGTCTTGCAGCTACTGGTGTCCATCTACAACACTTCTGTATTTCTGCTTCTAGAACAGATATTTGATTACTTATCATGGAAGATATCTCAGGGGAGTTTTATGAAATAATAGCAATTTGGGCCTTAATAGTTACCTCTTGTCATCTCCTGTATGTCACTGGTGGAACAGAGAGATGAGCTGTGCACCACACACCACCACACAGATCTGCTTTTGCTCTGATTTGGTTGTTACCCACTGCTGCAGATCTTCCCGTATGTCTGCCTTATGCTCTCCTTGTGGATTTCATTTGACGCGGTCTCAGTCCACAAGCAATGAGCCCTGCTCAGCCCTGCCATGAGCTCCTGGTGCGTGCCTTCCCCCCAGCTGTGACCTGAGCCCCTCAGTTACACAACATGATGCTCCTTGTGGTGTTCTTATCTGATGTGCTGAGAAGCCATGGTGCCTTTTTTTTTTTTTTTTTTTAAGTTAGTTAAACAAAAAAAAACAGCAAACCCCCACCAGAGAAGGATGTGACTCTTTCTGCCACAATTCAATTTCTTTGTGCCTTGCCACTGTCTGCAGGATTAAAATTTGGTTTTAATTTTTACCGAGTGAACTCTCATGCAAGCCGTATTTTTGTAGATTTCAGAATCTCCCTAAAAAAGGAAATAAATGGACTGCAGAGGATCACACTTTTCCTTTCCTGATGCTCCCTCCTTGCTCAGCTCTGTGCATAACAAAGTCCCTGGTTAAGTCTTGTTCTCCACTTGTTCCAACTTCAAACCAGGCGATTTTACCATGGTGTAAAATGAGCCCCTGCCAACGGGCAGTCACAGTTTTCATCAACACATATTTGCTCTAGATTAGCTGAAAAGCAACGTGCATTTTGATACCCACCCACAATGAATGAATCTTACCAATTTCTTACATCGGTGCTGGGCAGGCGCACGGGGTGGCAGTGATGGGCAGCTATCACTCCGTGGGTGTGCGGGGAGTGCTCTGTGGGGCACAAGCACATGACAGTGGTGTAATACAAGCCTTCATGGTAAATGGGAGTCACAGAAAGGAAGAAGAAAAAACACTTGAAATTAGGCCTTTCAGCTGCAGGGCTTATCTAAAGCAAAAAAGTGGAGGCGACCACATTAAGCCCTGGCTGTTACATGCCTGGTCCTGGGACCAACAGCTGCAGCCTGAAAAAGTGCTCGTCGAGAATCTTCTACACATTAATTTCACATCATGGACAGACTCCCTACTTTGTCAGACACTGTCAGAGAGCTTCCCATTGACTGTAACATGACGTCTTGCTGTCCACAGGAGCACTGAAGAGCATCCTTCTTCCAGACGAGCCTAAGTTCTGCACATATCCTCAACTCATCCTCTGCAGGCCATGCAGGCATAATGTCATGACCATGCCTGAACCAGGACTCTTCCTTGGCTTGGTCAGGAGATTATCCATGCTTCGGAGTGGGGGGGCCTCAGCTCAGCCCGTTAGATACCAAGTCACTTTGCCCCTGAGGTGAAATAGTGACAAACCTCACATGACTTTGCTGGTATAGACCAATATTATTTTTCATTCACCAATATTTTCCCATTGTTAAAACACTTAATCACAGGCTCTTGTCGAATTATGACTAATCATTTCTTGTCAAACCAGTGTTGAAATATATTTCCAAAAACATTTTTTTTTCTCTTATCTGTTGTAATAGTCAATATTTTGAAATGCAATTTCAGCTTTTGCATTTTCGTATTCTTTCCCTGTGGCTGTACACAATTAATGTATTTATCAATTGCAGTTCTGTTCACATTCAAAAATTATTGTCAGGCAGACAAGAAAGGACAAAGGACAGACAAAACCTTTGTGATTAGAAATTAAGAAAAGCTCCAAAAGCTTAATAACATCCTTAATAACACCCTTAATAACATCCAAGAACATCAGTAAAGTTAATGGGCTAATGAAGATGATTTTTAACAGATGACACTGGAGACAGAAAGCAATGAAGGACACACAGGAAACAAATCACTTCTATTGCTATGCCTGTCAAATTAAGTTTTCCAAGAAGTAATGCTCCTGGTTGCTTCTGACAAGGGTGCAGGACTGGAGCAGCCAGCAGGCCGTCTCTGTGCAGACACAAGAGTAAAACCAGTCTGTGCACGCTGCAGACGGGCTGAGGATGCAGCTTACTGAGGGGCTGTTTCCTGACACCATGTCAGAGTTTACTCAGTCCTGGATTTACTTTTCCTTCAGTTTACAAGGCAGAATATTTTGGCAAGTGCAGACTGTGAATATTGAAAACAATAAAAACAGCTCTCAGAAATGCTGCTCTGGTTCTTGAGAATAAAGCTAGCTGCCTGAGTCAGAGCAAAACTATTGGAACCGTTTTTCTCCCAAGATAATTCCCTCAAGTATACTGAAGAAGCAGCCCTGGGAAAAGAGATTTCTCCCTTAAAATTGGAGCTGACAAACTTCACCCACCAGATTCAGCTAAGCATGGACACATGATATACATATTCATGGTCTCTATCTAAATTCTGGAGAACTGAAACTCAACTGGGACCTCTCTCAATAAGTTACTAAAATGTTTACTCTCAAGTAACCACTCTTTTTTTTTTTTTATTTTATTTTATTTTATTTTATATTTGTTATTATTTCCAGTCCTAACCTGAAACATCACTTCCAATAATTATTCCCTCTTAGTGCTCTTAGTGGTGTTAATTATCACTGAGTGTTGCCTGTTTCCTCTTTCCTTCCCTTGCCTGGGCATTTCTAAGTCACATTGCAAACCTCAGGCTGCAGGGGTCAATGAGTTGTGCCAGTATCAAATGCCTCTGGTTTACTCTAAATGCCTTCAGCTGTTTAATTGCTTTTAAAAGTGTGGTCCAGCATCTTGGCTCTTTAAGCCATCGCCTCAGGCTCTCACTACTTTTCTGCTTGTTGCTTGCATCTCTCCCCTCTGTTCATCCCCTGAGAAGGCCCAAGGCCGTGCCCACAGACGGGCTGCCCCACAGTCACCCACGTTTACAGCAGAGGATTGTTGCCTTCCTGTTTACCAGCACGTTCAGATCATTCGGGCCATCTCCTGCTCACGTCAGGCCGATTTACAGCCCACAGCCACCCATTCCCGGAGCCCTGCTCTTGCATGCCAAGGCGACCGCAGCATCTCTTCAGCTCGCACTCTGAGGCGCTCATCTGCCAGATCTCCCTGGGTGGGGAGGAAAAGCATCACTGACGGGTGACCTGCTGTCTCTGGAGCCCCAGCAGGTATCAGTGGAGATTCAGCTTTTGCAAAGCTAGGATGCCCTGATGTTATGATCAATGACTGAAGGGATTTTTGCAACCCTTGCTACCTACAGGTAGATACTGGTGTAGTTCTTGCTTACCTCTGTGGCTGCAGGTGCACCAAAACCATGTTGGTTGGCTTTGTGGGGTCAGGCTGAGGAGGGATTTCTGAGCTGGCCATGGTTTGTGTGTTAGCCCCAATGCCAGCCTCTCCCTGAGAGAGTTCAGACTTCTGAGAGAGCTGTCCACACATATCTGAGATTTCTGGCTGACTTCTTCCCCCTGAAGATCACCCTACATCATGAAAATTGCCCTTTTTAGACATTCTGAGTGCTGCAAGATAAATCAGCTATGCTTCTTTTTAATTTATATGCTGAGACTGACAAGAAACCACTATTAAAGGACATTTGTTCAGATACTTGTTCTTAATATGGGTTACAAAGGAACTGAAGGAGTTCCCTCTATCTAGCCACCTTTTCAGCTCTTCTTCCAGGGCCTTTCCCAATGTACACCATCATGTTTCAGACAAATGCAACTCAAGCAACCTTACCACGTACTTTGTACATGCCAGTCCTCCCTGAAGTGCAGCAGACCCAAGGGAAATAACACAGATGTGAACTTCCACAGAAATTGAAGCATTTTGCGTCCACCCAGTGCTAAACTTATAACCAATTTCCGTACTGTTCCTCCACTGCCTTCAAAGTCCAATTTCTGCTTCTCATTCTTGCCTCTAAAGTCCTTTATTGGAACAGAATAAAGAGTATCAAGCTAGAATTTTCCATATCCCAGATTTTCACTGCAGGAGCCACTGGGTTTGGCTGAAGTCTTGGCCTGATCCCTTATTTATTTAGCTGTACTCACGTGTTGTTTCTATGCTGTGCATGTTTTCCTTCAAAGTTTTCCCACAATGTTTTTTTCCTTTTAGTCACTACAGGATTCCTTAGAACAGGACCATCATTATGTAAGCTTTGTCTTTGCTCTACAAAGATTGGGAATTTGGGAAAGAGCAAATCCAAAGGGCCATGCCAGGGCAGAAATCAGCACAAGTACCTGCTGCGTCTCCCTGCCAGGGACCAGCTCTCAGCCCTTCTGTATCTTCCCAACCCCACTGACCACTGCAGCAGCAGCAGCGTCCTAAATCAGCCTTTTTTTTTTTTTTTTCCTCCTTTTTTTTTTTTTTTTCTTTTTTCCTTCCTAAAGTTTCTTGGTCCAAGGCAATATCAAGAGAACCCTAGAAACAAGACACAGGACCTGCCTTCCCATGCAAAATGTTTCACAGATCCCAGTCCTCTTTTCAAGAGGAAAAGAGCAAATCACGATGAGACAAAAGCTGTCTGCGCAGCCCCTGGTGGCAGCCACGGTGGTGATTCCCGCTCATGCTGGTTGTGTTTGAGGGCAGGCAGCAACACCACCCAGTTTCAGCTGGCAGTGAAAGTCATTTTCTTCTGAAAACCACTGCTGTGGCCTTAAAAAAAAAAAAAAAAAAAAAAAAAAAAAGAAACCTGTGGTAATTCCCCAGTGTAAGAGATATGTTACTCCATGCCCTGGACTCTCTCTGGTTCTTTCATCTTATCAGCTTCAACAGGCTGATGATCTGCTGAGTGACAAGCCCTGGAAAACCTGATACCAGCTTTCTTTGATCTTACAACCAGAATTTCTCTGAGCAGATAAAAACCATTTTCCTCTCTGTTGCCCTCGATGACAACAGCTACAGCTGTCCCAGCTCGCCCAAAGCCCAGTTCCACCAGCACCAGGGAGTGATGCTTTGGTCTCCTCTCTACTGCAGAGAGGTGACATCAGGAAGGCCACAAAGTAAACCCCGGAGCCCAACTCACCTTTGTGGGTTGTGTTTGTAAACCCAGACGAGTTCTGTGGGTAACCCAAGGGATCCCGTGCATGGCCCAGCAGCAAGGAGTGTCAGCACAGCCGAAGGGAGGAACGGCAGCTGGATGAGACCTGGATGCACAGGGGAGAAGCCATAGCGCAGAATGAGACCCACAGTCCAGACTTACCTTCCTCCCCTACTTCGACCACAGCCTTCCTGTGCTGTTAGTGTACTGCCAAACTCTGTCTTTGCCACAAAAACAAACAAAAAACTAAGTAAGCTTGGCTGTGAATTAAGGATTTCCATTGGAATCAAATCAAGCCTTTCCTGCTTCCTTTCATAGTGAAAGCAAAACAGCAGCCCGGGAAATGGTCTGTGGTGTTTCAGCTACTGCCCATTGTCAGATTCCTTATACCCAGCAACGGGGCTGGCCAGGCTCTGTAACCTGTCCACAATGCCCCTGCCTGGTCAGCCGCAGCACCCAGCCAAAGCAGACCCTCCAGAGAGGATGTGGTAAGCATTGTCATCCAGAAACGAACATTTTACATTTATCTTCTCAGTATTTCTACTAAACAGAGGGCTCAGCAGGAAAAGCATCCTGTGTGCAACCCAGGAAACTGCTTTGTAGGACGCAGCTCAGGTCTGAAGCTCACCAAAGTGTATTTTTACAGTACTGAAGCTAGTCCTATTTTAATTACAATTACATTCAGGTCTGTTACGACTTCCACATACCAAACCTGTGCAACAGCCACACAGGTGCAGAAGAGATGTGACAGCTGCTGCTGTAAAACAGGTGTTTGAGCTGCATCCACACCTTTTCTCAGTTATAGCATCACTGCTGCAGACAAGAAGCAAAGGAACAGTGAGGGCTCATGCAAGAACCTGCAATGCCACTGGCACGAGCTGCGGCAGGAGGGAGAGCTGGTCTGCAGCAGAAAGTGTCACCTGGCACTACCAGATTTCTTGGGTCATCTGGCGTGATGCAAATCTAAGTCAAAGACCAGACTGATCTGCCTCATACAAAGCAGAACACTGAGATGCAGAAACAGATTAGAAACTTTAAATACATGACAGCTATTTTGCTAACTGCATCCAAACCAAAGCGAACGACATGCATTTGTCCTGACCCTACAGCTTATATTTATAGGGTATGAGATGGCCACTTGAGGGTTCAGATTTGGGGTTTTGCCTGCATCACTCTTATGTCTGCATTGCCTCGGCAGGTTCCCTGGAGCTGGATGTGGGCCCTGCTCAGCTCCTGGGAATTTATCAGCTCATCCACTGGGCACTGCTTTGGGCAGCCTGTCTGTGGTGGGATTGAAAGATCCTCTGAGCCCCAAGCAGACCCACAGTGAAAAGAAACACAGGAGATGCTCAAAATCTTCAGGGCAAGCATCACAGTGCAGGTTGGGCATGGCCAGCCAGGTCTCTGGCATGCAGAAGGGGACAGGGGAACAAGGACAGTGTCACCGCTGGAGTCACTTGCGTGCAGCATTAAAACATTTCTAGCATTGAGAATTTCTGGTCAAACAAATGTGCTTCTGCATCATGAGTCTCGTGCCTTTCAAGTTTGTGACTATCAAAATAAGGGTGAATATTTGTGGGAAAGACACGAGGGCACACATGAGGGCAGAGGGTGGCTATGGACATGGTTAGGAATTTCCTGGCTTGGGATTTACCCTCTCTGCATGCTCACAGGTGGCTGTGTGCTGCCAGGTTAAACCTGCCTACCCATAATTATATTATTGACGTAAAAAATGTTAAATGGGAGCACAAAGAAATCTTAACAACGAGGGACAATGGCCAACTTTTTTAATGTTTAAGCGATCTGAGCATTAAATAGGCCTAAGTAACTCCCTTAGGACAACCAAGTTTCCCAAAAATATTTCTAGGGTTGCCAGTGAGTTTAACTACTGTGCAATTAGGTTGCTCTCTTAATTAACTGTTTTTCTATCAAAGTTATTTTTTCCATCTGTGTGGTCTCACTAGGAAACAATTTACTAATGTCTGTCATCTGTCCAAGCAAAATACATCTACTAATATGGGAATTGCATGGAGTAGCACGGAATTGCTTCCTCCTTTCATTCTTTTGGGCAAGAATAACACTCTAAATAGTTCCTCAGATCTTTTATTAAAGGAATAATAAATTATTCTTACTGTCAAGCGACTTTACCCCTTACCAGTTGGAGATAACCAATGTCAATCTTTAATACCAAGAAGGCAGATTCCTGGCAAACAACGAAGAGAGTGCCGGTAATTTATTTTGCTATTTTTTTTTTATTATTATTATTATTATTTTTTTCAGCTTCCTTTGACAGTAGCGGGGTGGTTTCAAGTGATGGTTGTACGTACAATGATCAGGTTGGGAACAAATTGTGGCACTAGTTCTGGTTCCTGCAGTGGGTTGGGGTTTCCTGCTTTGATGGAGCTGTCAGAGAGCACTGCCCAGCACAGGCTCCTCCAGCCATGCCTACATGTGTGAGTTAAACTCTTGCAACCCCAAATATTCATTTGGGCTTTTCTGGTGGTTCTTTGTTTACCTCCCAGCAACACAACTGCTATCGTTTGCCACATAGGTGTAGAAGTTGGAGAAGACACACCACGGGTCAATACGCAGCTGACAGGATGTGGGACAAGGCTGGGACAACGTTGCTCCCTATACCAGTATGTGACCTGCCACGAGGGTGGTTGGTACAGGGTTAGAGAAACTGGCTGCTGCCCAGACTGACGCCTCCTCACACCAGGACAGACGTCACCTTTCCGTGCCAGCAGGAGGGCAATGGGTCGCCAGAGACGGGGCCAGGTGCTGGCAGCAAACAGGATTTCTTATTATTCCATATCCCACAGGACTAGCCTTTGTCACTGCAGGCTGTCTGCCTTCTTAAGAGTAATTTTTTGAGGGGAAATAATGATGTTTGCATAGAAAATCTTCAGGCACATTTTTAGGACTAATTCAATTGAAGCCCAGCAGGACTCGAGCAAATCTTCCATTACTTGCTGCTGTTAGGAAACAGAAATCTCATTCTTATGAACTCAGCCATTCACAATGTGTCCAGACCTTGAGGGATGTTTTCAGTTAACAACTGAATTTTCAGTAGCAGTGGATCTTCATTCTTTACTCAATGATAAATCACTATTCCAGGTTATGAGCCTGAACAAAATACAATTTTCTTTAAAAGGTAAACAAAGTAAAACAACCCCCAGATATCAGGAAAAACAAACAGAAAATCTCAACCTCAAACCAACATAGACTTGGGAAACAACTAATGCCAAACTGACAAACATATTTGCAAATATTTTCTAGTGTAGTCTCAGTCACTAGAAAATAACTTCCTTTTCTTTCAAGGGAAAACTAAAGTAGGACTCATATTCAAGGGAAGCACCACAAGTGTTTTTGGAGGAACTGATTCCCAAAGGAAGTCTGGAGGAGCAACACGTTTGTCCTCCTGTCACTTAAGGAGAGCAGAGGACACGTTTCTGGGAAATGGCATTGAACACACTCCAGAACAGCAGCAGCAACCACACATCCACATGAGAGCCTCCCCGTCAGCAGAGGATGTCCTGCCCCATGGGAGCCCACCAGCGTCTGCAGATGCCCAGTATGCACTGGTGACAGTGCTGCAAGGGACTGGGATGGAAGGGGAACCACCCAAGTGTGTCCCAAGTCTTGCCAGTCCTGGAGATAACTGAATTTTTGCACATCCCTTTGCCCGTACAAAGGCAGGTGATGGGCTGCCCATTGCTGGTACCAGCTCCTCCCCTGCCTGGTGGCTCCACATGTAGCTGCTGGCTGTGTAGCAGCCCCGTGATGCCTGGTTATACCAAAACTAAGGCCAGCAGAGCAGAGAGGGCAGGCGATTGGGGGAGCATGGAACTGGGGTGAGCATCACACACAGAGACTAGAAGAGCAGTGCTTTCCTGGGAAGAGAAGCAGGCTTAGTTTCCAGTGTGACTCAAAATGCAGGCATCCTTGGACCACTCAGAAACACACAGCAGTGCTGCTGTGGGACGTGAATATTGCTTGGGTGCAGTTTCATTTACTGTGAAGCAGAGCTCAGTTCCTGGCCATGTTCCTACAGAAATGTTAACAAAGTAATTTCACGGAGCATGGAGCGAGAAGCACGTGTCTGAGAGACAGACAGAGGTGGTGCATCGGATCTCTCTCTGTACATGTATAGCAAATGTTATCTTCTTGCACTCAGAACAAACTAATTGAAATGCAAAAGACATTATCAAATATGCACTGGAAACAGTGCTGCTCTGCCCCAGAGGGGAAGAGCAACCAGCACCCATCCAGGCAGCAGGGAAGACCTTGGGCATGCACAGAGGGAGTTCCTTTTATTGCCCTGAGATTGGTGCTCAAATTTCCGGGGTGAAGCAAGGCAGGGAGCAGACCAGTCACTCCCGGTGACACAGCTCACTCTCATTTCCCTTTGCGAGGGAAGACCGGGGGCAGAACAGATCCTGTGGCCATGTGTGCTTCCAAGGGGCACCTCAGTGGTGCTCCAGTGCTTTGGTTGGCCATTAGGAACAGTAATAAATGCATATAGGATGCACATAGGGTGCAGCTTCAAACCCATGAACACAATTCTTATAGGAAGACCGCAGACCTGAGCTCACTACCCTCTTTTGTGGCAAGCTGAGGGATGTGGATGTGGTCTTCTGTGTTGTCACATGCTTCACACTCTGTATCTCTTCTCAGGTGTGAGGAGCTGGAGGGTCCCACACCATCTGGACAGCATTTAGGTTTTTACAGAAGAAAAAAAAAAAAAAATACAGCACAGGCTGAAAAACAAACCACCACCAATAAAAAAGGGCCAGCAAGGTCTTGGGACAGGGTCATCTCTGACCCCATCTCTGTATGAGGAAAGGAAGGTATCGGAACAGTCTGGGAGGAAACTGGAGGTCTCGAAAGACTTTTGGTCAGATTATTTATGAAATGTAGGGAATATGAGAAAAGTAAAACTTTGTGTATGTTGGCCTGAGGTTGAAAAAGAGACTTCCTTATCCATTCTTGCAGATGATTATGGTTTTGGCTCTTGTTTTCCTGTAAAATCTGGAAAAAATTCACCATACAGCCTTCTTGATTTTCCTATGTACATCATCCCAGGTAACAAGGTCAAAACAGTTGGCCTTATTTATGATATAGGTGAGACTCAAAGAGTAAGCCTATAAATCTTTCTGTATGTGGTAGGTACAAAACCCAAGAAAGTTAAAAATAAAAGGAGAACATAGAATAAGAATAAATAATACTTCAGATAAATGAAGGCAAGTAACAAGGGGACACTTAACAAGCAAAAATGCCATTTCCAGTAGGAAGATCTGGACTGGGCCTCAAGGAAATGAGCAGAAGTCATTAGGGGACATTATAATCTAATCAAGACAAAGTACTGGATGAGTAACAGCAGTGTAAAAGAACCTTCTGCGTTGATGGGATGTAATAAGTTCTTTTAAAGTCAAATATAATTTTATGATTTGATAAGTTAAGTAGTGATCTTATGCTGTGGCGTATTAAAGGTGTAAAGAACACCGCTAATCAATGTCCAGTGCTGGCCAGAGCTCTCAAACAAAGGTGTAACACAAAACAAACAGGTTATGGAAAAAATGCTGGGAACCATTTCCTACTGCACAAATCATTGGGGGCCGGCTTATCGGGGTTGCTGCATACCTGCTGGTTATGTCAGGGAGATGGAGGTGAGTTCAGAGGGGAGCCCCACGAGCGAGAGCTCGGCAGGAGCAATTAGCAAGGCAGGTGGGGATTAACACAGGGAGCTGCCTACAGCTTCCCATGGTGGGTCCGTCTCCTCCCAGTCCTGCAGCAGCAGGATGGAGAGGGGCACAGCTCAGCCCCAGCGCATTCATCTCACCCCTGCCATTCTCCTCGGGACAGTACCAGGGTTTTGCAGGGCGCGCACAGGTGGGGGAAGCACTCTGATGAAATGGGTCATGCCCTGGAGAAGCAGAGGGTTTTGCTTTATCTTTTCCGGGGGTGGACTAATATTATGAAATTTCAAGCCTCTGAGAAAGCATGTGACTCTCACAGAATTTATGCTCTTGCAGCTGACAATTTTGTTTTATCATCCTGACAAGCAAAATAACCAAATATAATGGAAACAGTAGCTGTAAAAAAAATTGAATACCACTACAGAGAGCATCTGGGCAAAATATAACTCATTCTTATTAAAATCAAATACAAAAATAAATATAAATCAAAATGTATATAATTTAATCACAAGTCAAATTCCTTTTTTTTCGGGGACTTTCTGTGGCTTTGGTGAATGCCCTCTCCCCAGCACCCTGCTGCAAACCCACAGCTGCAGCTGCCTGCGAGCGCAGAGGTGAACACAGAGCCCTGTCCTGTTCAGGTCTGGGCTGAAATTCTTGGGATTTCAGCTGCTTTATCCCCCCTCCTACAGCTTTCTGTCTCTTGGAGGAGTGGCGAGGGGAAGGATGCTGCCAGCAGAGCTGGTACCAGGCTGGCAAGCTCCAAAAGCAAGGCAGCTTTTATTTCTGCTTTTAATTCCCCACTTTGATGTGATGACTCTGAGCAGGAGATGGGTATTCGAGATCAGGTCGGGAGCTATGGTGTTGTGCTCACGTGTGTACAAACACATGGGTCTGCTATTCCTCAGGATATCTGCGGGACCCTGTTCTGCTCTCCCACTGCAGTGAGACCCCGTGGGAAGCCTGCCTGGTACCAAAACACCGACAAACTCAGCTTAACTCACATCACTCCTGGAGAACAATAGGGGAAGGTTGTACCAACGTCATCAGCACCAAACCCGGGTATCCCCAGCAACACCAACACAAACACCCGTTGGGTTGGCCCAGTCCTGTTCTGCATGCTGGAGGACACCGCTTCTATACTCAGAAGAAACTCATGTTTTTACTCACAGATAATCTGCGATAGCTCATGCGACACCCAGACAAACCCAAGCTCTCCAGCTGTTGCCATGTATTTGAGGAAGTGTCTGGGACTCCTCTGCCAAACAGGGCATCAATTTTTCCAGACAGTTGAAAGTTAAAAACTGTAATGATTCAGGCGAACAGTTCTTGTGAAACCAGCTCTGGGGATGGTGCCTAGCTAAACAAATCCTGTTGGCGTAGCCCAGCGCTCTGACGTGGTGCAATATGCACGGGGCTATATATAAAAGCCAGGAAGCAATCCAAGGGAAACGGCATACTTAGCTCTGCTGCAGACCATACACAGCATACAGTGATGGAGAAAGCTATTTCTGGCTGCTTTTTCCAGCAAATGTAAGTATTTTTGCTTTTAAACTAAGTGAAAGCTAACATACTTCATTACAGTCAGGGTATTTGGTGGTAATTTGGGTTTCAACGTTATTCTCCTCTTCTGTATGTTCTCTGACATGATTCCAAGAAGAATTTTGGAAGGAACTATTTGTTTAAGAGTAGGAGATATTTTATGTACCTCTCAGACTACAATGACATAACCAAGACCGCTGAGGAGCTATTGTTAACTGGAATTTGTAAATTGTCTCTGGAGAACAATGTCAGTACAGACAAAAACCAGCAGAAATGAAAATGCTAATTCAGGGGACCTGCTGTGGGATTGAGCTGAGGCTGCTACCTGGAGCAGGACTAAACAGAAGCTGTCTAAGTGTCACTGTCCACACGCAGCAACCCGCCTGCGGATGACCTGCAACTAAAACCGCAAGAGGCTGCTTTGAAAACCATAAATAAATAGATGACTTGGCTCAGGTTGCCTTCTTTGCTGGTTCTGGCCATTGTGGCAGGATGGGGGCAGCTGTTCTGGAAGCAGCCCCTGTGCCTGTTTCTCCCCGGCCCCATCCCAGGCCTGATCCCACCTGCCTGGCACGGAGAGAGGAAGGTGATGGAGAGTGGCTGCTCCGTGCTCCCCATGGTCCTCTGTGGGCCGGCAGGGTTTGCTAGCTGGGGGAAGCTCTTTAATCTTATATGAGGGCTGTGGCTGCCTACAGGTAAGGCCAGGACCAATCTTTGGCACCGAGGCTGGATGGAGCAATGAGGACTGTACCCTAAAACTATCCTTGGTGCCCGTGGGCAGCACTCCCTGCTTCCCTTAAAACCTAGCCCGTGCCCACACAGTATTCAGGAGGGCACACACCAGCAGGTGCCAAAATTGTGCTGAGGGCCATTGAAGCTCTAAATACAACTAAGAATGAAGGTCCAGTGCCAGGAATGTCTCCTAGCTCTGCTTAAATTACTAGAGCAGATGTATCCAGGCAGCATTTGGAGCAAGTACTGGGACCTGGGATGATCTTTTTCCTAGGAACCCCCCCCCCCAGCTACCCATATGTGGTCCCCGAGCCTTCCTAATCCCTGCCCCTGGCCCAGGGTGTTAGCTATTTTCCTGTGCTGTGCCCAGATTCCTCAGATGGTACTAAAAGCGTCCCCGCCTCAGGACAATCTGCAGCCTGCTGGTCAGGATGCTGCTGAGAGATAAACATCTCAATCCCCTGAGGCAAAGGAGGAAATCGAACCTAGTTCTGCTGCATTCTGGGTGGTAGCTTTAACCACTAAATCATAGCATGAAAGGGGTGGAGGGAAGGAGCCACAACAATGACCCCATCTCCTGAAGCAGCCATTCCCTGAAAGGAAGGACACCACAGACACGTCTTGAACTGAAAGTGGGAAGGCACCATCCTTCGTGAAACTTCAGTTCCTCTGCAAAGTGCTTTGTAACCTTACCTGAAATGTTGGCAGCGTTACGTAAATCACCAAAGCTTTCAGGAAGGGAAGATGTGACAAACACTTTGAGCTCCTGAGCATCTGGACTGGCTGCTTCTGGGCATGTCCTCCGGCTGTACCGGCTGCTCAGCATCCTTTTCCAGCATTCGTCATTGCGACAGCCTGTGGCTCAACACCAAGTCTCGAGGTGCAAGATAGGACCCAATGCCTGGAAGCTCCATGTTAAAATGTTCCACATGGCAGTCATGAAGATCTATTGTAAATCCAAACTTTGGTGTCTTCTTCACTTCAAACTTACATGAAAAAAAAAAAAAGAAACAACAAAAAAGAAAGAAACAAACAAAAAAAGATAGAGGAAATACATGAATGGACAAGCTCACTGAAGAAATTTGATTTTATCAACATGGCAAACTTCCTCTTGATGCAGTTTATTTTCCAGTGAAGTTTTATTTCCACATTTTACAGAGATGTAAAAGCCCGAAGTTAATGAGTTGCACATTTTCCTCACTCTTTCAGCTGCTCAGACCAGTTTAGATTTGTTTACTGCTCTTCGTCTGGGAATCATAGGCTTGAATTTAGCTGAAGTCTTGTGGCCAGCTATGTCGACCTTCAGCACGCAGCAGCCTGGGTAAGGTTATGTGTACTTTCCATCGTGTCACAATCCATGGCAGTGACCAGTTGTCTTAAAATGAGCTAAGACCTTCCAGGGAAATCATTTGTCTGCTCAAAAATCTACTTAATATTAAAATATACAAAAAAATAGGCTGCAATCCAAAAAGGATTCGTAATAATACCTGTTCAAACAAGGAGCAGCTTGCTTTAATAACAAGATAAATCGGAGTTCAGCTACACATACTGCAACTTGGCTTTCCTCCACTCCTAGCCAGGGAGAGGTGCAAGCTTTCACAGTATGGATTGGGATGGTTTGTTCCAATAGCAGATCCTCATTTCATCAATGCTCTCTATCCAAACAAATGGCCAAACCAATGCTCAGAGATTAACCCTTCTATTCACCTCCTCTTTCATCAGCAATGAAGCAATGCACTTCTTTGTAAGTTAGATTACAATAAAGGGGCTGCACTGTCAAAGAACTTTGTTTTAATAGAAAGAACACTGAATTATAGAAAGGTTTTGCTTTATACAGAAATTGAAGAATCATTTTTTTCTAGTTAATCACAGTGGCAAACTAAGGTAAGACGAACTGTACCACAATTCAGATGGAGTAGAAGACTACATTTTTCCTACTTCTTTGGAAGAGGATTCCACTAACAAGTTGGCTCAGATATATAAAAGAAGAGAAAAGGTGCATAAGAATTTTGGATGACTCAAGCTGGTATAAAGCGAGCCTCAACAAGCAACGGGAATCCCACCCTTAAAAAAGTTGGCTTGAATCGTACCTTTCATAGGAATTACACAGAATTATCACTTTTGCATGATCTCACCAAAACAAAAAAAACAGGCAAGAACTAAATCAACCACCCGGACCTGTTAGGTAACTCTGCTGGAAAAGCTCTGTAGTACGAGCTCCAGGGTGCTCATATCAGGAATACCAGGAACTTACATAAGGAGATAGGTGCTGAAGTACAGAAGAAATGGCATTGTTACGTTTAGCTAAATCTGTGGTCACCTCACCAACGGTCTGATTTTAGAGCCACTACACAAAATAAAAGAGAATACCTGTCAAAGTTTCATTAGAACAGAGTCTGGATAAAGATGGGTTTGTAAGCATTACAGCAAACAACTAAAGCACAACTAAATGACGAACTCAAAACACAACACAAACAGCTTCGTAGATGACTCAAACAAAATTGTTAGTGTAACTATAACAGTGATATTATTTTAATGATTGGAAATAGTGCTTTCTGAGCAAAGAGTACATTGCTGTGTCCCAAGGTGTCCTGAACAAATAAATGTTCAGGTGTGACACGAGCCGTAACTTTAACATTATCTGAAGAGCTGGTTCTTGACAAAACCGACATTATTTCATTTGTAGGTAGGGGTTATTAACATTTGGTAATCTAAATGCTTTTCAGGGATGTGAGAAATGGGGCTGAGAGGCAGCTGAAGTCCATCAGCCTACCAGCAGATGATGTCTGTTCCTCCCTCTGCTCCTAACACTCACCCTGAACACTCCGTGTAATGGAGGGTCCACGATTTCTCACGACAAACTATTCCAGTGCTCGATCATCCTTCCTGTTAATGCTCTCTTTATTTGTGATGTAAATTAACTTAATGTAAATTAAACAAATGAGTGTCTCCTCTAATCCAGACTGTGCAACCCTGACTCCCTTCCCTCTGTATCATGTTTTATCTGTCTCTTATCACTGTCTTCAATCTCCTTGAAACACCTTCAGCAATCAATACTCTCTTGAACTGCTGACCTCAAAACTGGTTTCAGTGCTTCAGTCAAGACCTAACCTGTGCCAAGCAAAACTAAAGACTCATCCCATGTATTTCCAGACACTGTTCCTGCCTGTGCATCACAGGACAGTCCCTGCCTCTTCCCAGTGCCAGTGTTGCTGACACGGGCTGGGGTGTTGCAACCACCACAAGGTGCAGGCTCTGCCGGTAACTGTGTGTGTCGGCACTGCCGCCTACGGCAGCCGTCCTACTCCCTGGGCTTCTTCCCTCTCCCTCCCACACCTCCGTTCCTTCTCTCGCTCACCACATTGCGGGCACCAGCTCTTGTCTAGATCTGAAACTGTACTTGCAGATTCGCGATAACAAACTTAATAGGCAAACTTAATAAGCACAAACTCTAATACCTGTTGTAGTTAATGAGAACGCACAAAAGGACAGATGTCTGCAAGATCTTCTGATAGAGCATTCCTTCCATCACTGATAATTATCCTCTTCTTCTTTTCCCACCTAGCTATGCATGACTTAATTGTTGTTTCATCTAGTCCACATTCCCTTAGCTTGTTCCTTTGTAGGAATGCTTCGTGAAGTAATATTGGAAGTCTTAATAAAATTCAAGACATATGACGCTTGCTGATTGTTTTCTCCCCTGTGAGATCTATTATCCTTCTACAGAAGGAAGCTGAGCTCATTTAATAGGCTTTATCTGTGAGAAAACCACATTATTCTTCCTTATGTCCACCCCGTTTCTTAGATAACAATGCATTTGATTATTTCAGTCATTTTCTGGGAACTAGTTCCTCTTGCTCTTCCCTTTGAAAGACAGGGCCCACCCTTGCTATTTCATGTTTTCAGGAACGTCTTTCATTTTTCTTTTAAGATTTCCCAGTGATATTATGTTGAATTATTGACCCACAAAGGCAAACAGAAAAAAAAAAAAAAAAGCTTGCATAATGAAAGTAGCCTCTTCTGACCTTAATTTTCCCAGTGTTAGTCAAGTCATTCCAGTTCCCTGCAATGACCCCTTCAGTAATTACAAGAAAATGCTACAATTCCTGGGTTTTATATGCAATTTATTTAATAATTGATGAGCTGTGAGAATTTCACATACTGAATGACTGTGAAGCTGGAACTGACCAAAGCCACAATGATGCTGGAGTGTGCAGGATGCCAGCCGGTCCCTGTACGAAAGCAGGTAATATAATGCTGATTTTCTGCAACGTATCCCACTCATCTTACAAGTAATCAACTTTTTTTATATGCATTCCAGGTATTCTTCCCTGACTGGTATTTCTATGAAGAGAGACCACATGAAAGATCTCAGAAGATACCTGGTACTTAAATACATCCAATACCTTGTCCTGTCTTCTTCAAATGCTGTCAGCACCCTTCTGGGCTTGCTGGGCAGCTTGTACGTGACAATCATCCTGCAGTCTGCAAAGGTTTCGTCCAAGTCCACCACAGTTCTCATCGCGAGTCTAGCAAAAGCAGACATCCTGGTTTCTGTTAGCATTGCTGCTGAGATGGCCGCGTGGACCTTTGATGTTGCTATCTCATCTCCAGCATTTGCCTCGGCCCTGCTGCAGAACCTGCTCACTGCAAACACACACATCAGTGCCTTGCTGCTGAGCTGCGTTGCCCTCGAAGCTTACTTGATCACCTTCTTCCCCACAGAGTCTCGCCATCTGCGGACAGTGAAGAATGCCCGAAGGACTTCCAGGATCATCTGGCTCTTGGTAGCCATCGAGTGCATCCTGCTCCAGACGGATGACCTCCTGAAAGCCGGCGGTGCTCCTGCTCCCATCTGCAGCTCTTCGGTGTTTCATTTCTCCAGCAGTGCCGCAGCCCTCCTCAGGACACTCAGTTACTTCCTGGGCATTCTTCTAAGGATTGTCAACGTGTACTTCTACTACAAAATATTTTTCAGTATGTCCAACAGATCTACACTAAAAACAAAGTAGTGCATATTGCCAGAGAAGGCAGTGCTGTGACCCCAAACAGAAGACACTTCAATGCAAGCTCCAGTTATTGGTTTGAAAACCATTTTGCTGTGGCTGTTTGTGCTCGCAGCCTGAGCACAATGCAGTCCTGCTTTGCATGTTCTCAATCTAGAGTTTGTTCACTGTGCAGGTGAAACAAACGACATTTCATGAAGGTTGGGAGAAGTGAGAAAAATCCAAGTATTTTTATACAAAAAGGGTGCTTAGAGGCTTACTCAGGGATCTGTTTAGCCAAGAGCTGCATAATTGTACACTAAAGACATTGCCTGTGTCCTAAAATCTCACTAACCCAGATGAACCACTGGGACCAGCAGGTGGGATCAAGAGACAAGGCAAGCCCCAAGCTGAGCTCATGGGCTGGTCCTGTGGTCAGCATTGGCCCCACCACGCCTCAGTTTCCCTGTCTGTGTGGCGGGGATGGGGATAACTGCATTTTGTCCCATCTCAAGGGGGCTGAGGGATTAAACTTCTGCAGCACGTTCTGCCACCCAGGGATCATAAAAGGTGGAAAGAAAAGCAAAATAAGCCCAATTTAAGGTATTAATAGCTCAGATGCTGCATACAGCCTCCCTCTGTCATGTTTCTGGATATTCATCTTGCCAGTTTGAACACAGCACCAAAACTCTACCTATTTGAGAAAGAAAATACCATGAGGCACAAAGCCCAAGTGCGACTGATTTTGGCTCCAAGCTGCCCCCCTCCAGGCTGTGTTAGGTCCTCACACACAAACCTGTAGCCGTGAATACCTGATGTGCCCCACCAGCACCAGCTCCTGGGCAATTAGACTGTTGGTGCTGAAAACTGGATCTGTGGGCACTTTTCTGAGTGGCTTGCGATCCAAAGTGACAGGAGGCCCAGGAGCTGTCAATTAGAGACGAGACTTCAGAGAGACAAAGCAAGCAGCGAGCGTGGAGGAGTTTCCTGCTCTGCTCCTCTCACCAGCTAGTTTCTAAATTTCGCAATCACACTTTTTGTATTTGGTCTCAGAAATGGTTTTTTTTGTTTTTTTTTTTTTGTTTTTGTTTTTTTTTTTTTTTTCCCCTCCTTCACCACAGTAAACTCCATCTTCCCTGCTTCCTTTCCTCCTTCTCTTTGCGTTTCTTCATGATCCTTGTTACACTCCCTGAGAAAGGGACGGGTTGTTGCTTCTATGTCAAAAATCGAGCAGTAATAATGTGGATGTATTTGGCTGGCTCCAAGAGATGAAAGTACTGAGCTCTTACCTACAACTGCTGAAATCTTTTATAATTGTTTAATCCCTTTGGCTGCAGTAACAGATTTAAAAAAAAAAAAAAAAAAAAAAAAAAAAAAAAAAGATTATTATTATGGAAATTCACATAAATTAGCTGTGTACAAGCAGTTATTTATGATAAATATTGGTGGTGTCAGAGCTCCTGTCCGCAGAGGTGTGGACAATGCAGGGCCAGAAGCGAGTGAAGGGTGCCTGACACGTTTCTCAGAGGGCTCAAAGGAAGCACTGCTGAGGGCTGGCTATCGAGCAAAAGCAGAACAGAAACATAATCAAGTCACTTAAAAAAACTTTGATGCAATCCCTTAAGTTAGGATGTTGCCCAACAAAGCTGATTTCTACTGCAAGAAGGACATACTAATAGTCTGAGGTACTGTGACGTGTTTGTATTTTGAAAGCCTGAAGTACTACTTTCATGAGAAGCTAAATGCTACCTGAAGTGCCGTAATAAATAAAGATCTGTTTGTTAAAGCGTACGCATTATTTGTTACAAACGCACATTCTTTCCAAGGACCTTTCACCACTATACTTCCAGCTTTTCCTACAAAAGCCCAAGCAGATGCCTGCCAATCACCAGTGGGTTGGAGCTTTTTTTTTTTTTTTTTTTTTTTTTTCTGTATAAGGCTTACAGCTTTTTTAATCTTTGAATTCATCACTTCTCGAGACTTTTTTTCTTTGCTTGGCTTTTGTGACAAGTGCCTTTGCCCTCAGGACAATCTTTTTCTTAAGAAGTTAATGAAAGCAAATACTGAGCATGACTTGGCTTAGACAGCATGTAAAAACAAGGTAGCCTACAGTAAAACACATCAGATATCGTTCTGACATCTGGGAATTGGGATCCTGGGACCAAGTTGCACGTGCACAAGCATTTGCAGTGGTTGGCACTTTCTTTTGCTCTTGCCAGGGGGACACGGGGACACAGAGCTTTTAGGAGCCCTGTTACTGAAGCAGCTTTAGCACAGTGCTGTTTTCCATGAGCAGGAGGAAAATGGGCAATGGGAAACCATGCTGCCTGCCTGCTTTACTGTCCTGTGGGGTCCAGGCTGTGGATCCCTGAGGCTGCACGGCTGATTTGTCAGGCTGTAGCTCAGTGTCTTTGGCCACAGACCATTACCTCACCTTGGCCAGGTGCTTGGTTGCCCTGTCTGGATTCCTGCAGCTCTCTGGCAAGGGGAAGCCCTTTTCTGATCACTGTAGTATTTTTTTTTTTTTTTAAAGGTTTTAAATAATTATTTTTCTCTCTGGACATATTGGCAATGATTAATAAAGCAGTTATCGCAGTAGGTTCATCTCCTGGATGTCTACTCTGCATCTGATACATTCAGTATTAGTCATGGCAGTGTTTAAATAACAGCAAAAGGAAACAGTTCTAACTGCCCATCTCCCCATCTGCCACAGCAAGGGAAGGACCAGCAGCTGGCACTCCTGGCAGCTTTAGAAAAGGAGAGAACAAAATGGAAGAACTTGTGGGCGCAGACAAGAGCCAGGACCCCCCTTCAGGGAGCTCTGCTGTGCTGTGCTGTGCCTTTTGTATTTGTCTTCTCAGTCTTGCCTCAAGATCTTCTGCATGGGAAACACCTAGGCAATGAGTTTATCCTAGCGGCTCAAGCACCGGGACGTGCTTTCCATCTGACTGTGAGGTCAGGCTTTAAATAATACCATCCACTTGTCTCTGTTGCACTTTGAGCACCAAAGAAGCTGTTATTCTAACATTCAGAAACATCAGACACTCACATGCCCTGGAAAAAGTGAATCATTTAATACAAGACAATCCACAAAATGGTGACTAAACAGAGCTGAGGCTCTCTCACTGCAAAATGAGACTTCAAGAAATGTCTTCTCCCTTCCAAGTGACTCATTTCCATTGTATGAATGAGCATTTCACTAATCTTAAGTAAGCTAAAAACCAAAAGGATGTTAGCTGATGTCAATACTGCAGCACTGCTCTACAAAAGCAAGGTAATCAGTAATGGTTTTCATCTTTCTCCAGCATGTCTGAACATGGTTTGTGTCCCAGAATATTGTGCTGGATACATCTTCAGGACAATTTCTAGTTTTTTGGGAGTTACTGATGGAGATCTGCCCCAAAATACAAATCAAACCAGGTTATCTCTGGTAGAGCCTGAGTGATCTATTATCCTGCTGCCTGCTCTTGTGCATATGAAGGAGCAGTGACCTATTTATTGATCCTTTGTATTCAAAACCTGAGGAATATACACACAGAAACAAGTAATCCCATGGCTCTCAGATTTTATTACACTCTCTGCTAACCACACAACCCTCGAAAGGCAAACGAATCCCTCAAATAGGCTTCAACAAGAGAAACGGATCATAAAGAAAAATGCAAATTCCTGGGGCTGTTGTCATTCTGCAGAAGTAACCTCAGGCCCCCTAACCACGGCTGCTCCTCCTGCTCTGATTACTGCGCCTCTGCCACAACGGGTTCACAAGAAAAAAGCCCTGAGATGTGAAGAACACATCACAGACTGGGGGGATTTCCTCATCCATGGTGAAGTCTGAATCTGATCACCAAAGCTGAGACGGAGGTACAATACAATTTCAGGGACTGAATTTGCTTATCTAAGATCTAAAGAAAAATTGATTACCTTCCCATGGTCAAATGTGGCAAGATTTTTATTAGTGAACTTTTAGACCACATTTGACTCCTCATGAGGTAAATGGGGACACTGAGAAAACCCAAAGGACAGTGAGATGCTGCCACACACTTGTATCTCCTGTCCTAAATCTAAGCAACAGAAAGCAAATACACGTTCTGCTGTTGCACGCTTACCAGCGGTCTGTCCACATCTCCTCCACTTCTGATCACCTTCTCAAGTGCAGAGGAAACAAACCTTACACAGGATGATAAAACTGATAAATAGAAAGTGTTTCTTTTCCCCTGTCAGCAGAAAGCCACCAGGGAGCTCGAGAATCCAGGGTCTACATGCAGGCTGGGTGCAAATTTGGCTGCTGAGTGAGAGGAGCCCCCTTCCTGTTACTTAAGGCTGAAGTGTCTGAAGTGTTGCTTTCTGCACGCCCTTCAGCCCATGGTCTGAAGCGAGTCCTCAAGGGGATGATGAGTCTGTAGCTTTTCCCTGCGATGGTGTGTCCTTTGTGCCAGCAGGAGCCGCCGGCAGTGTCCCTCCCGTGGGCTGGGCTTTACTCGCGGCAACCAGGCTGCAGCAGAGGGAGATGCTTCACAAGGAAGCTCTGTCCTCTGGGGCAGCACATTGGGCAGCGGCCCAAATTACCCATGATTTTGCATGGCTGGAATCCCCAAATTGCCTTGTGGTTGATGACAGATCCTTCACTCCCTTTGTTTACACCTTCAGATGAAGTTTCTAAATCATTGCAAGAAAGGGGATTTCACCTCAGCCCTGCTAATAGCCATGGGCCTTTTTTCCTTTGCACTTGAAGTACAATTCCCCTGGTGGCCTGAGCTGACGATTGGCCCCTCAGGTCACTCACATAGAGGTGTCAGTAAGGTTAGGGTGCTGTCTGCAGGTCTGTGTTTGTCAGGAGCTCGGGGAAATTTTCTGCAGTGAAAACCAACAACATACACTCCCCTGGCTTCATCAGTGCTGCAAACACTGCTGTTCCCTTGGCAGCTGAGGAAATTCAGCTCGTCCTCTCCTCTCCCCGACCGCAGAAGCTTTTTGTGGGATGCTGAGGAAGGAAGACCTTCCCCATACCAATGGGAAAGGGAGGGCAGGACACAGCCTGGCGCCAGGCAGGCGTTTACACGGGGTACTCATCCAGCTGCCAGAACCTCAGCTTGGATGTGCTGCATCTTAACACCAAGTGCTTGCAGATGCAGCAGAAACCACCATTTCGGGCAGCCTGAAATCCTTTCAGAGCTCCAAAAAGTGTTGCGGTGCTTTTAAGGGCTTTTCCAAGTGATGTGTAGCCCAGGGGTCTGTGGTGTATGGCAGAAAGTCCATGGTAGATCTTCTGTAAACTAAGAAAAAGGTGGCCAGCCATGAAGGCAGTGGTGGATGGGGAAGGTGCTGTTAACAGCAAACCTCACAGGGTGAGGGTGAGCTGGTGGTGATGGAGGAAGCAGGGCAGGAAGGCCAAGAGCACATCTGCAGCCTGTCTGTTGTTTAGAGGCTGGTAACCTTGGACAAATCTCTCCAAAGCTGGAAAAGATCCTTGGCTAAAAGCTAATGGGCCTACTGGTAAAACAATGCAGGTGGCTGTTCCTCAGGAGACCATCCTAAAAATGAGGTAAGGGTGAAAAAACAAAACAAAACAAAACAAAAAACACGCCAACAACCTGGGTTGTGCAAAGATCTTTGCATTACTGTGTGAAGGTTGTGACCAACTCAAGTGCTGTCTTTGGTACAAGTTCTCTTTTTCAACACCTGCCAAGCAGCATAAAATAAATTGCAAAACACGTCAGCCCCAGCGGGCAGGGGTGTGAAATCCTCACAGAGCATATCATTATCTGCCGTTTGAGCTCCCTGAAGTCTCGTGGATCCGTCTGGCTGTCTTGTAACCATGATCAGATAAGCAACTCTAGCACATGGTTCCCAAGGGAGCCGTGCATAAGCAAGAAGAGCATTTAGGAACGCCGTCCCATCCCTTTGCAGGGAGAAGAGATCAGCAAATACTGGGGCCAGTGGGCCTGGAGGACCCACGGCAGGAGCAGACAGATGCAAATGATTCAGTGCTTGAAGTGTGGGTCAAGCAGGAACCACATCGCTGCAGTGTTACTGTATGAGCAGGAAGCTGGAAGAAAAGCAGATATGGAATAGATATGTGATGGTGCACCAAGAGGGAGATTTCCAGGTCATGGGAATGACTGGAATGGTGCTGTTAAAATACACTGTTGAGGGTAAACAGCATGTTTTCCTCACTTAATAATTACAGCAAGAACAGAACCTTTCTCATGCCTTTGCTGAGACGCCCCTTACAAATAAAGCTTGAAATTAATCCAAGGAGCCATTTCTGAGAAAGAGAGTCAGACAGGAAAGTATTTTTCTATACATAGGTCATCTTTCAGACATCTGTCTTCTCAAGCACTGAGGACCCAAACAAAGGACTTGCAGACCTCACACAACCCACACGAACAGATCAAGCTGAGGAGATGCTTTTGCTCCCTGCAGTAAATTATGTTCTTAGAAGACGCCGAGATATCTTGGAAAACTGTGCTATTTTTGATATTGGTGTCCAAGAAATTCTGGAAAATGAGCAATTATTTCCCTTCAAACAGATGTTAGCTCAATTTTCTTTAATTCACAGAATTTTCCCCCAGTACATTTCAAATAGCTCTGAGGGTGTTTAATAATGAAACTGAGTGTCCTCTAAAGTGCAGAAGCTATTTGGACACCAGGGCTGCGGGCTGGGGAGCAGTGCCTGGAGAGGCAGCGAGACCCTCTGCAGGGTGCTGAGCAGCCTCTTGGGTCCTGGCGCATGCTGCCCCCAGGTTTCTGGCTGCACTCCTGCTTGCTTGTGCTGCGTCATTTCTGAAATTGCCTCTTTCAGCGCTGATCATCTTTCTCACTTGCACATCGTGCCCTCTGCTGGGAAAGCAATGGCTTAGGCCGGATGAGATGAAAACTGTCCTGGTTTGCTCTGGTGGATGTTATGACACAGCTGGACGATCGCCTGCCCATCACGATGCTGCCAGAACTGTCACTGCAGTGTCACCTGCCCCCTGGCACCTCGCGCCTCTGCATGCCGTGTCTGTTCAAATCTGTTCACAGCTGCTTCGGGAGCTCTGCTCTGCACGCTGCAGCTACAACCAATAAACCCCACCAGGGCTGCGTCCCCACTCCCTCAACCCAGGGACTACTTCAGTGAGGTCAAGAAATTACACAGCTGCAAAGCCAGTGCTGAGGAATAAATCTGTCATGCTTATTTTGTGCTAAATAAATACTGATACTCATGGAAATTAATATTTACCAGGGAGAGATAGATAGTTTAGTCTAACACCAGTCTTCTTTTTTAAACTTTTAGCCCAAATATGGGTTTGTTTTCTGCTTCTTGGATTTGCATTCTGACTTTTGGTGTTTGTGAGCATTTTACTTCCAGTTCTCTGACAAAAAAAGCAGAAGCAGAAAAATAGTACATCTTTCTTGGCTGCACACAGTGACCAGTTCCGGCCGTGCCTGGAGCATGCTGCTGCTGCTCGGGGGTTTGTGAAGCCTCCAGCAGCTCCGGAAAGCCAGAGCTGTCAAACTCTTGGACCTGGGCATGTACAGAAGGGGGCTCCGAGGGACTTGTCTGAACACCAGGCAGGTGCTGATCCATCTGCTCCAAGGAGCCTGTGCTCAAGTCAGTATGGGGCTGTGCTTGCCTGACCACAAAGAGCTAAACAGGAACATGCGGGGGGTGAGAGCAGCGTTTTCAAAATGAGACCTGTCTATGCTCAGAGCAAATTTTGAGAACTCCATGAGTGCCCAGGAATAACCACAGGAGAAACCTTTGAGACAAGTGACCCCAGATCACTGCATCAGCTCCATCATGAGCAACACATAGAGGTGGCAGCGAGCTGCTCATCAGGGCAGTAGAAACCACCACCGGTCCATCCAACTCATCAGTTAAATACACTAAAAGGCAGGGAAAAACCCTCCCTCGCATTGCCATCCGGTCTTGCAATCCTGCCTAATGACAGGTAAATGGAAAAGATACAAGCATTAGAGCCGAGCATGTTTCCCAAAACTCTTCCAAATAAACAAGAAACAAACCACAATGATTCACTGCATTTAGTTTAAATCCAACAGCACCATCGCAGTAACCCCAAGGGGAAAAGAGGAAGGACAAGGAGTCACTTAAAGCTTTTACAGAAGGAAGATTTTTTTTCAAGCAAAAATACTAGAAGTGTGCGTTTTAAGATCTGCATATTATAAAACACCCGTGTGGGTGATCTTGAGTGTGGCTCAGGGCTGCTCAGCATTCAGCCCTCCCCGTGGCATCTATGGCTTAGGGAATAAATAAGAAAAGTTTGGCACTGGTAAAAGATGCCTACCCCCTTTCACAGTGCACAAGCATATGTTTAACCATGAAGTCCTGCCCTGGTTGACTGACGCTCTGCTCCGGAGTTTTCTTTTCAACAAACAGTTGCATTTTTGACTAGATAAATCCTTGCATGGATTAACAATTCAAGTTTTCACCTAGAAACTAAGAACAAAATCTGTTTCCTAAAAAAAAAAAAAAAAAAAAGAACCAAACCAAACCAAACCAAAACAAAAAAAAAACACACTTTCCATTTTCTCCCCACAGAGCTGAGCAGTGTTTGTGCTCTGCCCTGCTCAGTGCAGGCTCTGCAGCACTTTGAAGCAGCCTCCTGGTCAGGACGGTTCCTGCTTGGTGTGCCCAAGAGGGAGCGTGGGCACTGCTGTCCTGCGAGGCCTTGTCCTGGCTCTTTCTCAGGGAGTTGGTGCTGCCCAGGATTGCGGAGCCTTGGCAGGCGTCCCGAAGACATAAGGCAGGTAACGAGTGCCATCTACCTGCACATTAATCATCACTTACATTGCCCAGCCCGTTCCCTCGCTGATAATCCTTCTGACTAAGAAACACAAATTTTTTCATCTTGACAACAGAAAATCCTCTCTTTACTTATGTATCCGTAGATACACGGTGATACTGGCCAAAGCTGGCAGCCTCAGTAACTGCTCAGTGCTTACTGCGAGGTCTGAATGTGCCCCAAAGCAGCTCTGCCGGGACTTCTGGTGCCAACACAGTGCCTGCAACAAGCCCCTGGCCCCACAACATGCCGAGCGGCAGCCAGCAGGACCCCAAACAAGCCCCCAAACCCCTCAACAGAGGAACTGACAGAGGAACTTCCTTCGCGTCTCCCAATTGCTTCTCCAGTTTTACTTCCCTGTGCTGCAGTGGGGTGGTGGAGGCTAGAACATGGGCAAACCGCAGTGAGAGCTCCTACGTTTAATCATCCCAGTCAATGGCAAGCGTGACGATGCACAAATAACGCCGGCTTCATGCCTGTATGTGTGCATTAAGGGAAGGAAGCACAGTTCAGCCATCTCCCCCACTGCCCTAGGGCTGGATGTGGCCCGGTTTACAGTGTACTTGGATCTCCTTGTTCGTGATGCCTCTGCTTGGAAATGAATGCTCTCCAACCCCAATCTGGGGATAATTTTTAATGAATTGTATATCATGATACAAATCCTGCCAGCTGACTGTTCTAACAGAAGTGTCAGAGCTATGAGGATGCTGGCTCTTGCCCTACTCCTTTTTTCAGATGCCATTTCTCCAGGCATTTCTCAGCCAGACAATCAGCATGTCAGCAGCTCTGCTTAACATATTGCTCCGTTTTTACCAGTTATGGCAATGAGGACAATTATCCAGAAAAGTCCCTGCACCAAGGGCCCATCAGAGCTGTGTGTGACATTTATGCATCTCCTGGTCGAGGGCTCCAGGCTTCTGCTTCGCACCCGGCTCCAGCGCTCACCCCTTTGCTCGATGATGTCTCTTCTTCTTCCTCACTGGCTGGGCCATGGTGGCATCACCCTGCCGGCATGCTGCAATGCCAGCACCTCTCTGCTTGCCATAGCAGAGCACAAATGATTTACAACACTTAAAGCTGGAGATGTGACAGATTGTACAGTTCTATCCTTTTTGTCCTTTCTCCCTCTGATCTCCACGTTTTCCTGAAATTAGGCTAGACAGACACCCAAACCAGAGGCATCTGTTTCTCTTTTCAATGTCAGCAGTGTAAATAAAGCGTATTTGCGATGTTTTGCTTTCATAAACATATTGTTTTTGGCTTTTATTTGAGCAGAGAGCCGCAGAGTTTCGCCGAGAGCTGGCCGGGCTGATTAGCGCGGCTCTGATCTTTTGCCAGGCACACAGAAGCCTGTTTACAGAGCGTGGCAGCGATCGGGAAGTGGGGGACCCTGCCTGCCATTTACAGGAACTGTCATTTACCGCGGCCACTTGCCGAAAATGGCTCCTGTCAGAGGAGCTGCTGAGGCTGGGGGTGCTGGCGTGGGGCTGGGGGTGCTGGCACCCCGCCACCACCCACCATGCGCCCACCTCAGCTGTGGCCACTCCACCGCCGCACTCCCAGCTCGTGCTCACTGCCACAGTGGGGAGCCAGCATCCTTCTGGAAGGGCTGTCTGTCCGTCCCTCCCAAGCCCTGCTGATAAATCCATCCTGGGCCACGCCAGCTCGCCTTCTTTTTCCTGAAGAGCATTTTTAACGAGGCATGCTGTGGCCCTGAGAACACAGAAAACATGCATTTTTCTTGTAAACACAGCAGCACAGTGGTTTGCTGGAATTCACCCCAGAACAGAAAAAAAGCCTCAGGTTAAGAGGTCACACTATAAGCAGATACTTTACTATAGTTTACATTTTTACATCTACAAGCATGCGAAAACAAATCAGATTTTCCTGAATCCACTGAAGAAAACCAGTGGATGAAAATCCAGGCAGAACCCAACCTGGGGGCCAGATTTTGGGACCTCCAGTGCTGCCCCACGACTGCACCCAGATCCTGCCTGGCCCAGTTCTCAGCATTTCTGTCCCTGAAAAGCCCTTTGAGACATGAGATGGAGCAGACAGTAGCTTTGTCCAGAGCAGGTAGCTGAGATGGAGGTGCAGAGGGAGCCCTGACGAGGAGGGGGCAAAGCAAACCCAGGCTGGAAGGATGGGTTGTGCTTTGGACTGCCCCATATCAGTCGTGGGGCTCAGTGGCTACCCTCACTGTTGATAATTCATGTGATAAAATGCAGCCTGGCCTGTTATGTGGCCGATTCAGGACACATGGGAAGTTCAGCCACAGGAAAACAGAGCGACTGTGGCATGAAGAGGTGCTAGCCAAAGGGCAAGCTTTGTCCAAGGAGATAAATAACACGGAATGGGAAAAATGCCACATGGATTGGCATTTTCTGTGAAGAAAAGGGGCTTTTCTTTGAGGAGGTTGTAGTGAATATCGGAGGGATATTCAGTGTCTTCAACCCGTGTGGCTCGTGGAGCTGCTGGCCTCCAGTCCAGGCAAAACTCTGCCCCTTGCTGAGGGCAAAAGTTGTGTTTGTTTATCCAGAAGTGCCTCAGAGCTTTGGCCTCTGCTATCCAAAAGCAACAACTCTGCATTTTTTGGGGGGGGAGAGAGAAGCAAAGACAGCCACAATAGCTGTTTAAAAACAGCCGTTCTGCGTGTGCACCTCCCGGTCACAGCTGGGCAAGGATGCAGCGGCATTTTTGTGCCAAAGGACAAGAAAAGGCAAAGAACCAGACACTGCTGCCATCAGGGACAGCTGCCGAGCCACAGACCGCTGCTCACCCGATGCTCTGGACCTGGATCCTGGGCTAAAATACAAGCCACAGCTTGGGTCCTGTGTACCCCAGGGATGAAGGGAGAGTTCGAGGCTGGGAGAGCTGCTTTAAAGCTGCCAGGTAGAAAGGAGGGAAAAGATCTCAGCTTGAAACAACCAAATGGGCTCACCTTAGGTTCAGGCTCCTGAGCAGTTTCAGGCTCATCCTGTTCTATTTCCCCACCTGCCTTTACATGGAAGGCAGCTGAAATTACTACCTTTAATTATTTTTGGATAAAATCTGTAACAGCCTATTTTAAAAAATATTTTTGAATTCAATTATCTGCACGTTTTGTTGGCAAGACAGGAGACACTTAAAGCAGCTGAAAGAAGGAAAGAAAGGCGTTTCTGAATACCTACATAGACAAAGAGCAGAGATGAAAAGCAGATGTTGGAGGCAGCTGTGTAAAACAAATACTGAGCAGGCCAGAAAAGAGATCATAAAGAAATAACATCCCTAGCTCTGCACTTCTCAGCACCACCTCTGTTGATAGCAGCCGGGTTCTTCGTTAGCCAGGTCTGTGACTTCTACCTCATGCCTCCCTGCTAAAGCTGGGCAGTCGTAACCCTGCCATTCCCCCGGGCTGCACACAGCACCCGCAGGCGATGCCCCAGCATTCAACCATTTTATAAATCTTGTGAACCTCACCATCCCCTCCGCATTACCTCTAAACACATCAGGTACATGAGTCTGGAACAGATAAAGCTGTGAGGCTGAAAAGATTAAGACTGTGCTCCACCCCCTCACCCCGATTTCCAGTCTTAAAAATCATTTTTCAGTGCCTGAGGTGCAATGAAATGTTTCACACTTGCCCTCGTTGCTGAAACAAATGCCGGCATGATTCATTCTGCAGCAGCAAACGCTCCAGCAGGGGCTGTGTTCGTGCCGCTCGTGCACTGCGCTGTTTCAGAAACTTGGCTGAACAGAGAGGAATCACACACAAATTTCCAAGTTTCCCTGCTTTGCCAGAACTCTTCCCCCTCCCTCCATGGGATGTGTTTGCTTGGATTACAGTCTACTTGAATTTTCATTAAGAGCAAGGAAGTGAAAGAAGAAATAAATCAAAGCTTCTGCTCTTTCCTCCCCTTAAAAAATCACCTATGAACCAACAAGGGTGAGAAAAGAAGGGGGATTAACTAGTTGCAAAATAAAAGTTCTTTGTTTCATTTATGAAAGTAAAAATGCCTATTTCATGAAATCCCTCAGGACCACCAGTGGATTCTCATTCTGGCTGTCAGACGTGTGACCCATCCAGTCCTGCCACGGCTCTGTAACGGGGCCAGCAGCCCAGTTCTTTGCAGGTACTGAGGAACATCAGCATCAGCCAAGGCCAGAAATCCAAGCTACGGCTCCGAAGGAAACCCAAATCACTGTGCTTTGTTCGGTCAAGCACGGGTTCATCTGTTTTCCGGCTTCGTTGTCACAAAAGGAAGACAAAAGCCAAGTCTGTTTGTAATCCCACTTCAGAAAATTCTGCTTACTTCTTCCTTGGAGAACAGACGGGTTCATGGTCAGGCAAACAACACATCAGTCATCCGAACATTTTGGGTCATCCTCACACACGGCATGGCTGTGCTGTGTGCCTGACACCGGCTCCTTCGCTGCTGCTCATTTGCCAGCCCCATTTAAAACCCCTCAGCTCCTTCCCTAAGGAAAGCGGTGGGGAGGGGTGTATCGCAGAGAGCGCTTAAGTAGTTTGTTTCCACTGTAAAATTCAGAAAACACCAAACTGTGTGGCCAGATTAAGGCTCGCTCAAGTAGATTCAGGTTTGATCCAAACCACGCAGGATTCTTCCCTGTGCCTTGTATAGTTTTCACTGGGGATCAGCATGGCACGCCTGGGAACAAAGACCTGCAAAACCTCCCTTTCCTTTTGCTTTGGCTGCTCCCCAGCTCGGTGCATGTTGGTGGAGAGCACTCCAGCGCTGGAAGCAGGAATGCCAGCTCAGCCCCTCGCCGCATGCTGTCTCTCCGGCCAAGTGTTGCTAAGGATCACCAAAGGTTTCAGCCCAAATTTCTTGCAAAACCCAGCAATGAGTTCTCTTTTTCCATGATACATAAAAGCTGTAATGCTGCAGTAAAGATGCTTCAGAGTCCTGGCAATTAAATATATCATGAAACTCCTTGTCCTAAGACACAAAACTTTTGTCGGGTTCCCGGGTTACAAAGCTGCTCGCCAGGGCAGCTTTCTCTTTGACACGAATGTTGAAGATGCCACATTTCATTGTCTGCAATAATTCTCCGAGGAGAGAAATTCAAGCAATGAAAATATTTTGGCATTCAACCAACTATTTCAAACATTTAACAATGACTTTGAGAATTATAAAAGGATCCATTTAAAGCCCTAGTTAAAAAAAAAGGGGGGGGGCAAAACCATGTTTCCCTGCAGAATCTGGTACTTGTGCATGTTTACTGTAAAAGTGCTTATCTCAGATATGCTCCATGCACAATGAAAATGATTTTCAATACAAAAGAAGAGGAAACAAGTTTAAATCCCTGCCTCAAAATTACTCTATGACCCTGTGTGTATTTGGAAATGAATTGAATTTCCAGGACACCCCATCACTCCATTCCAAAGTGTTCAGCAGTTGCTCAGAGCAAGGAGAACAAGGATGAGAGCTTATGCTGATGCTTTAGGTAGAATTTCAGTTTGCACAAAGGGTGCTTGTGGCTCACCGCACTCGTGCCAGGTCCGGCTGGGGGGTGTGAAGGGGCCAGGGCTCAAACCGCATCTCCCTCCCACTAGTTATTGTTTCTAAACACAAGCACCACTTCGGCACACGTTAAGGTTAACTTCGTACAAAGATTTCCATGAAATAGGTGTGCAGCGGCCTGCAGGGTGCTGCGGTCTGTTGGCTGTGGGTCACGACAGCCCCTTTCCTCTGCTGGCAGCACCAGGTGCTGCGCTGTGCTTCTCGAGCATGGTTTTTGTGGTGCAACAGACAGGAAGAGGAGCTGTTAGGTGGAGAGCCCCTACTTGTCCTCACAGACCAGGTTAGCCAGCTACTTAACGTGTGCCCCTTCCCGCAATGCTGTGAAGCTGTGTGGCTTCTTTTTCCCATATAACGGAGCCTGCCACTTTTCCTTCTATTTCCTAGCAGGTGCAGCCCCACAGAGCTAACCCCCATGGCAGGCATGGGCACGCAGTGCACAGATGTGCTTTGGGTCAGACTGCAGAGAAACGGGACTCCAGCAGGACGTGTGTTATCCATGCTGCTACCGCATGGGCTTGCACTTATGCTTAGTTTTTATAGCACTAGGGTCACCCTTTTCCCAGGTACAGCTTAAGATGATTGTTTTATCTTCCCCCCAAATAGTCCTTTTGGCGAAAACAACTGAACAACAACAACAACAACAACAACAAAAAAAAAAAAAAAAAAAAAAACAACAAAAAAACAAAACAAGAAAAACCCAGTAAAAAAACAAACCTAAAACCAACAACATGCTTATCCTTATTTCAAAGATGTAAAAAGTTTGAAGAGAACAATATTTTTATAAGTGGGTATATCCACACATCACCATAAAGGGAAATAAAAGGTAGCCCTTGTTTCTAGTGAACAAACGAGGAAACACAAAGGAGAACCTCAAAGTGAACACAGAAATGGAGACCATGCCATCAATGGAGAGGAGCACGGGAGCTGCCCCCAAAGCCCAGCTGGCGCTGCCCACAGACAGGCTGGCTGCTGGCACTTCCTCGGCGCTCTGCTGCCCGGGAGGCCGCAGGAGACCCCATTGTGGATGAACGCTTACAAGTAGTATTCAAACAAAGATCGTAACGAGCTCTCCAAACTCAGAAAGACGTCTCATGGTGAAAATGTGGGGAAAGTAATCATGGGTCTGAGGCAGCAAAGCAGAGAGGGGCTCACATCCTCTAGACCTGGCCATGTTGTAAATATAAAAATTTGTTTTTCTGCATATTTGCATTATTTTTTTAAAATAATTTGGTGTGTTATATGGTTGAGTTGTCAGTAACATGCCTTCAAAACAACTTTTTGGAATTCTTTACGAATGGGTTGCCAGCTGGAGTGCATGCGGAACCCAGATCCAACTTTCTATTAAATGTTTTTCAAAGAAAACAAAATCTCTTTGGGGATATGGAAAGTTTTTCTAAGATTTTAATTGATTTTTCCCTCTAACTTCAGTTTTGGTATCTGACACGGACCCACCCAGACTGGCTGACTGATGGCAAGGACATGGAGTGAGAAGGGGGTGCTCATGATGGAGAAGAGAAACAAGGACTGCATCTGCATGGCACAGGTAAAGAAAAAGCCTATCTTGAAAATCAAGGTCACAAATTCAAAAATAATTTATTACCAGAACAAAATTAGTCATTCCCTCTAACAGTGAGATCTGGGGAGAGCGTGGGGGGAGCCGAGTGGCCGCAGCGGTGCTGCAGCGGCACAACATCCCACCAGGCTGGCGAAGTCCCGTATGTGAGAAATGCCAAACATGCTCGCTTAGCACTCAGAAAATAAAGCACATGTTGAGGATTGCACAAACAGCAAGGAACAGTCACACGAGGTTACGTTAATCACTTACATGTGCCTATTATTAGCTGAAAAGGCTAAAAGGAGGGGAAAGATTGAACAAGGCTAGATCTCATGTCACGCTTTTGAGCAACAAGAGTGGATGTATTTTTTGAATTCCAGCGTGAGCATGTGTGACCAGCCTTCGAGGTCAACCCACTGCTGGGGGGAATGGGAGAAGGGAGCCCTCCTTCGGTGCTATTTCTCCCCCAGGGCTCAGACTCTCCCTCCCCACCCCAAAGGGCAGTAGTGGGTCCGTCTGTGCTGTCTGCAGTGCCCGGCCTGCCGCGCTGCTTGGTCCTGGAGAACTCAGAGCACAGCCTGCAGGAAATCTGCAGGAAGACCTCGTATCCTGCAAAACCACTGCTCTTCTGCACCCAGAGAGTTCTCCATTGTCCCAGATAAACCTCTGGGCTCCAGCAGCGTCCTTCGATGTGACGGGGACCAAGGCCAGGTCCCCGCTGTCAGGCACATCACTCCCAAATGCCAGCACGGCAATGTCAGAGGTGTCCTGAGACCACCATGGGACTTCCAACACCGTGCACCCACAGTCTCAGCACAATGCTGCTCAGAAGCCTGCTGGTGCTCACCAGGTCCCAGCACCCAGTGCTGTTTTTAAGTGCAGCCCTGTACGGAAGTTTGCCCAGGGCTGTGCAGATGAGAGGCGATGCTCGCTTCAAACTATTCCAGCAACTTATCCCTTAAGAAAAATCTATCACCCGGAAAGCAAACAGAGAGCATTTGGCATTAGCTGCAGCTGCGTGGTCGGCTGTGGGAAGCATTTTCCAGGTCTGCCTAAACATTTGTGTTTCTGCTCTCTTGCACGTTTCCATCAGCCTTCTAGTCATCCTGTGAAAATACAAATTCCTCTTTTAAGGAGATAATTAACTAAGCCCAAGCAGCTGCAAGAAATCAAACATGGCAAAAGACACCGAACCCAGCAGTACTTAAAGCCAGATGCATAACATTACTGTTTCCTACCAAAGTCTTTCCTTGACATTAAGCTAAAAAAAACAGGCAAATGAAAATAAATCAGGCAATGTCCATCTGCTCTTTTCAGATATAATTTCAACTTGCTGCATGGCTTGTGCAGTGTAACTTCTCAGAGCAGAGTCAAGCGAGGCCTGAGACCTGCGTGTTGAGTGGGACCCATTTGATGGGGTTTGGATTTCAGCCCATGTATTCATACCAGGATTGCATCCCATGTATGGCTACGTACACATGAGCCAGTGCACATTTTGGAGCCCTCAGCACTGTCCCAGATGTGTCCTACAGCCTGTGCCCAAAACACAAAAAGAGAGGATGAAATCAGACCAAGGGGCATCCTGCCTGTGGCCATCTGCTGCGCTGTGTTACAAGCACCGAGAGGGAGGAATCGCTGTCTGACCACTGGATACCTTCCAGTGGTTTGGGTAAGCTGCACAAAACACTTTATCTGCATCTTCTCCTCTGCTGTTAGGCAACTGTTTCCCATTACTGACACACAGAGAACTGAGCCAGCGCTCACCCCGAGTACCAGACAGTGCAGGTAGGAATCAGCTTATCAGGAGGTGATCTGGAAAAAAGGTCTCATATTTAAAGCTGACCACGCTGACGGCTTGCCACGAGCAGCCTCTCCAAAGATCAGGACATCAAAGCATCCGGCTGTTTCATTTGTTTTGCTCTGGCTTCTGAGATAAATCACAACAATGTGCTGTGACCACTCTGCACAGGTTGCTCATACACTTCTTGGTTTGGGGGGAGATGAGCCTGCAAGAGCAAGCTGTACACATGCATTGGAAAGGAGAAGCCCCCAAGCTAAAATGTAAAGAATAGTTAATGAGTTACACAAGCACAGCCCACTTTTCACTTTTATATGAAAAGCAGAAGGAGAACACATTTGCAGTGACCCTCAGAGACAGAAGTTGGCGGAGCACTAAATGCTCTTGGTGAAATAAAACAGTTGGGGGAAAGACATGCCCTGCAATCCTTTTGCTTATGATATGAAGTATAATTTTCAAGGGTCTTCGGAGACTGAAAACTGCTCTGCTGGTTTTGGATTAAAATGAATTGATTCAACTGCAAATTAGCAGCAGATGACTTCTGGGAATGTATATTCCCATATTTACAAATTTGGACTATTTTTCAGATTTTAAAAAGCATCAAAACAGGAGGCGACTCAGCCAGGTCCCCTGGAGCTCAGGTACACAGCCAAAGTCACTGGTATCGGCACCGGGCTTTGCCCATCACTTGGCAATTCTGCTCCAAAAAATACATAAGCATAAGCTTCGAAACAAGCAGGCGCTTAACTTCTGTAATGGGCCAGAGCATGATGGAGCATGTGCTGAAATGCCCTGCCGACTCAGAGCCCGAGCTGTGCACAGACAGAGAAGGGTGTTTATAAAGAACGGCTGAGCCCCAGCCGCAGCTGGAGCAGCACCTCCTGAGAGCCCTGGCTTTGTGGAGAAGCAGCTGGGTGGCAAGGGCTGCTCGGCTGGGGGTGAAGGAGTGTGGGCTGAGGAGTCAGCAACAAGAGAAAGGCTGTGGACACATCTCTGATGAGCTTCTTTCATTGTGAAAGGGAGAAAAATAATGCTTTTTATGAATTTTTATTTTATTTTATTTTTTTTTATTCCAGAGCAGCTGGACAACCTGCATGTTAGAGATGAGTAACCTGCAGGCACGGCTGTGCCCAGAAGTGCTGGGCTGAAGCCTGTGTCTCCACCTCCGCTGCTGTCTCTGCTGGGGCAGGCTGGGTGGTGGCTGTGGGTCCCCACGGGAGTTAGAGCCAGCCAGGGTATGTATACACTGCCCTGCAGTCATCTCAGGGCCATAAAATACAGAGGTGAGCTTCCTCCAAATTTATGGCTTTGGACATCATGCTTTCACTCAGGCTATCTCTCTTAATTTGTACTATTTATAGCTACTTGTGCTTGGCGCCAGTTTCAGGTGCCTTTTCCCAGTGCACTTGGGTTTAGGAAAAAAATCTCTCATCAGGCTCACAGAAAGGCAGTAGCTCTGCCTGACATCCAGCAGTTTAATTGGGTCCACTGGAAACTGGGAAACGTAGACATCATCTTGCTGAACTAAAAGACTGCCTATTCGGTAATTAAAACCTCCTTAAATAAGTCACTGGAGACACCGACCCAGTGCTTTCCACCCTCCCCACTAACAATGGGAGGGGTGGGCAGTGGCTGGGGAACACAGAGGAAACCCAGTGGGCTGCAAATAGTCCCGCAGCTCTTCTGGCAGCTTTCTGCCCTGCAGAAAATCCCCTTCCAAACCACGGATACCTGCTGCTTTGGGGTGGAGGTGGCTCCCTCGGCAGGACGTTGACACCGTGGTTTATTCTCTCCCAGCTATCTGCAGACCTGCTCGTAGCCAACACACTGACACTGTTGTGAGGCTGTAAGAATGTGTTAAGTTATCTGCTTTCACTAACATGAGAAACCAGGAGGAAAAAAAGCTAATGAAAAAGTCTAAGTTTACCCGAAAATCAAGCCAAACGAGTTTTTCTCTTCTCCTCTGCGCTGCTTTAATGGAGTGAGTTCGAATCTGGAGGTATCAAATTCATTGCAGCTTAAATGTTACATGTGGGCTGGAAGAGCAGAGCTTTTAAAAAGATTTCATTGAACGTTGTTTCTCCTCACGCAGTCTCCCTGCTTGCACAAATAGCACGCAAGCCTTGCTACAAGCAGTCCATTCACGGCAACGCTGGCGACTGGATTTTCCTCTGCTCACCAAGCTGTTCTTCCATTGAAGGTTTGTGTTTTGCGGACATGCTGTGGGCCCCTTTCATCTCTCAGCCTCTGCTGGGGCTATTTTTGACCGTCAGGTTCAAGCAGAGCTGACACGGGGATTGCTGTGCCCTGCGTGTTTGCAGCCAGCAGGACCTGGGCGCTGAGCGCTGGCCCTCGGTACGCAGCTCAGAATAGATGCAGCTCAGGAAATCCTCCCAGGTAGATTGAAAAAAAGAACCCCAAACAAACAAAAGCGAGTGTCGAGTGCCCCACCGACTAGAGGAAACCCTCAGGACACAGTGGAGAAAGCTGGATTCCTGCCTGCTCCCCAGCTGAGCTGGAGATCACACGCAGGTCGCGGCCCAGGGAGGTTGGTGAGCTGAGATTTTGCTCTATGTCCCAGGGCTTGTTTTGTGGCAGCTGATGGATTTTTTTTTTTTCAGATTGTTTGTCCTGGTTTAGTGTAGCAGCGCTGCCAGGGACCCAGAGCACTTGCAGATGGCTATTCCTGCTGCACTGGCTTGGTTTCCTTCTGCTCGTTCCCCAGGAGCTCCTCCCTTGGGGACAAGGGACCAGACACCTTCCTTCCTTCCTCCCTTCCCAACTTGAAACCTCCCTTTAGAGGGGGTCACAGGTTTCGTGCGCTCTGCCAGACCGAGCACGGCGCTGCGTGCAGCCAGGACAAGCAGCATCACGCTGTCTGTGCCTCGCTGCCCCCAACGCGTTGCTCTCTGGCTGCACTTTTGCTGGGTTCTGGCCCTGCTTTCGCACACAGAGCTGCACCAGGCTCTGTGCCAGCTCCCGGTTCGCCTGTGGCTCTCCAGATCAAAGGAGAGATGTGTGCAGCCCCTGCCAGCAGCACAGGTTGAGGTTTTCCAGCCGAGGTGCTGGGTCCAGCCAGCCTGCAGGGCAGGCTGAGCCTGGGCTGCTCCCCGGGCTTCCCTGGGGAAGAGATCTCACGAGTGCTTTGTGCTTGTACACATGCAGAGTAACTAAAACATGGCTAAAACAAATGGTCATTTAAGGCAGTACATTACCAGCTAGCGCCCACATTTCAAATCTCTTTTTCTCTGAACTATAAAGGCACGTTATAATAGCTTCCAAATCCTACTTTACGATCTTCTCAGCAAATGTCCCCAAGAATCTCTCTTACTGGCACTGTTTGAGGAAGCCTTTGAAACCTGGCAAGAATAAAAGGCTCTGAGCTAGACAAACCCTTTGTAAAGACTTAAGGCAATTTTTCAAGTCCTGAAACCTGCTGTTTATCATCCTCTGCACTACAGTAGAGCAGCAGCTCATGAAGAAAGCAACGTACTAGCTGTTGCAAAAATCATGCAGACCACTGAAACAGAGGCATTGCTGCTCCTCCCACCTGTCTGAGTGTAAGCCACAAGATCAGAGGCAAATCCTAAATGACAACGTGTGTGAAATTGGTTTTGTTTGTAAAAGCAACAAAATGGTCCCAAACACTGCATCCGTGCTGCCACAGCAGTCCTGCAAAACAATTAATTTTTACAGTAAACCTTTCCTTATCCGTTACTGGGGAGCTCCTACCATAATTAATACTTTTTCTGCAGCCTTTAATACTGTAATTCTGACAGTCATGGCTCAAAACACGTAACATTTTTTCAGTGTAAGATTTATGCAGAACTGTCGATTTGTCTCATAAACGGCACAAATAGTTTCCAGTTGTCCTTACTCAGTGTGCCTAGCCCGTGCATGCTGGTGTAAATCCAGCCATGGAGTCTGCTGGCAGTGCTGAGCAACACACAGCCAGCAAGGAAGTGTCTGAGAGTTATCTCACGTTTTGTCCCACTTGAACACAAACCTCTGCACAGGAATCAAGTCACGACGGCTCCAGGGTATGCTCTTTCTGCAGAGCTGTCACTCATAACTAATGCATAAATCAAAGTGAATTGCACAAAACACTCAGGAATCTCACACAATATGATAAACACCTTTAGAGACAGGTTTTCCCTTAATTCCTTTAAGCCAATGCATGCTGCACATTTCAGAAAAGTTGCTAGAAACTATCCAGTCACTTCCATCAATATCCCTTGGCTTTTTTACTAGCTGGCACTGGGGACTCCAGCAGCCCATTTCTGGGGAGCTGACTACTGGATGTGCAAAACACAGTTCGTACCTCTTTGCCGCAGCACTATAGATTTGGTGGAAATGGTCAATGAGGGTATCTGGCCAGCTTCTGCCCAGCCAGCCGTGGGTGTGCGGGAGCGCTGTGAAGCCCCGAGTGGTGGCAGAGCCTCGCGGGATGCCCAGGTCCCCACCCCACATCGGATGACAGACCGCCTCGCCAAACACAGCAGTGGGGGCTTGGGTAGAAAAAAAAGAAAACATCCATAAATGTTAGAGACCAGCAGCTGGCAAATCTATACGTACGAAAACAAATAACCATGAGCTTTGATTGCTTGAGTTCACAGCAGAGATTACTTACCTTGGCAGACACATATTCAAGACATACGGCTTGTAATTCCTTAGCTAGTGCTAAGCAAAACCATGTGTTCTTCTAAAACAAGGGGAAAGTTTAACTCCGGCACTGCAAGGACACAGGAATGGCCATAGATGTGCTCGCAGCAAAACTAAATTAAGAAGGGGTCCAGAGAGGAGAGCAAAACTGAGCAGCAGCTTGGAAGAGAAGCCAGAGGCGGGTTACAGCCCCTCACAGGGATGGAGAGAGTGCCTGTTTGATGCATGGCAGCATGGGGATGAAGAACAGGGTATATGATCACAAACTTCTCAAGTGGTGAGAAGTTAGGGTGATTTCCAGGACTCTGTGTGTGTAATATCCTCCCCAAAGGAGCCAGGGGCCATTCTGGTGGCTCCTTTCCCCTCCTCTTCTTAGGAAGGTGAGCCACAGCCATGAGGTTGCCTGCCTACCTCCCCTCTCCACAGCTTGCAGCAAATGTTTAAGAAACTGAAAGCTCTGTTGCCTGCAAAGGGCTCAGAGGATGGAAAAACCCAGGCTCTTAAAGTCGGCTTGCTCTCATTTGACCCTTAAGCAACCCAAACCAACCCCAGTGCTGGTGAAGCTGAGCCCATGCACTGGGTACATTTACTCCTTCCAGCAGAAGGAGAATCTTGATTACTCTGCCTCCCTCCTTCTCCAAATAAAGGACCATTACTGAAAATAGTCGTAGAGCCACTGCAGCAAAAGGCCCAAGAAGGCCTTGATTCTGGTTCATTTCTGGTTCATCCATTTCACAAATGGTATTTTTTTAGTGCTGCTGAAAGTTAAGATTGAACTGTCATTTGGCAACACTGTCCTAATTAAAAGATAGCACAGTAAAAAAATAATAAATAAAAAAATGAAAGCATGTTAAAAAGAATGAGATTGTGAGACATAGGCAGCCTGTTTAACCCTGGGCTGAGCTCACACCAGCAGGGCCAGCAGCTGCTGCTCTGCCTTGGCAACAGCTCTCCGAGCACGGGCACACATCAGAGCCAGCAGCTGCCAGCAGTACGTGCAAAGTGCTCCTGGGATTAAAGGTGCATCCGTCATCGTCATGAATTAGCAGAGGCCAAGTTTGTGTGTGAAGAATTAACGTGAAAGAAAAAAAAAAAAAAAGAAAAAAAAAAAGGCTATAGTTTTATATTGCTCACATTGCAAACAGATGTCCCACCAGTACTGGAGCAGGGCACCCCAGCCAAAGAGGTGAAATCATACTTCTCAAGGGATGCTTAGAAAGAAGTCATTCACTCCGAGGTGAGCCAGAGGACCATGTGCTTGGCAGTTGAGGGCAGCTTGTACCAAAAGGCTGTGTTGAGAAAGGGGGGCGATGAGCAATTTGGAAGCATTCGGCAGGATTTTGGAGATGATAGGAAAGGAGTTTGGGGAAGAAAACAAAAGGAGAGGAAAAATGTTCACCGAAGAGGTATAACAAAGACTTGACAGAGAGGGGAGAGTCTCTGGCAACTGTTTTTGCTCCAAAAAATGTTAGTAGGATCAAAGTGGTGCTTAGGGAGGCTCTGCTCCTTTTCAAACTGCTTTGGAAGAGCTGTGCTCAGTGAAAGTGATTGCGGTAAACTCTTCAAACAGGCAGCTTGTAACGTAACCTGTGCTATTTAAAGATGTGTCGGTAGTAGGATAAAGATAGGATCTGCTAGTAATGGTGGGAGAAGTTGCTCAAAATTCCCATGAGGATACCTATCACAAGGCCCAGAAGAGCCTAGCTGTACCACTCCACAGGGAGAGCTCCCAAAGCACAACCGCCCTGAGCCGCTGTGGTGCCCACCCTGCTGGGGACACGAGGAGCTCCAGGCCACGTGTGGCTGTCAGTGTCCTGTAGGAGATGGGGTGACAACCCCAAGGTCCTGGCCAAATGCCAGGGTAGTTAATTGCTTTTTGTGTCCCCAAATTCCTCTGGTGCTTCCCTTTGGGCGTGCTGGTTTCTGCTTCCTGTCCTGAACTGCAGCGCAGTGCAGCTGGAGCCACGTTCCCCCAGGCACACAGCTAGGAGTTGGTGGCTTGATTGAAAACTTATTGTTTTCCAGTCCTGTGAGGAAACTGCATCCACAACTCCTGCAGAAGAGCTGCCTAGCTGCGGGGCTGGGGTCCTGCCTGGGGCCCTGCCTTTGCCATGCAAGGCACGCCGAGGCGACGGCACCGTGCTGCTGGCAGGCATGTACAGCTGCAGCTCGCCTGTCAGCAGCCAAATCCCCGGACAGACAGAGCTGCCCTCGCAGGCCAGGGTTCAAAAAGGGCAATTTGCAGGAGCAGGGAGGTGCCTCTGCCAAGGGGGAGGCAATCCGGCCGCACGCCGCGCTCGCTGCGGGTAGACGCATCTCCACGGCCTCGGCACGCCGTCGGGCTCTGAACGAGCGCTGCAGTCAAAGCGGGTATTGCAGCCCCTCTGCTCCTCGACCTTCCCAGCCCTCCCTGGGGAACGAATGCAGCACGGAGTCAGGCCCAGCAGTGAAGGAGCTGGGAAGCTGGGTCATTTGGAAGCTTTTTGGTTGCACGAGGTTAATAAAAAACATTTCCAAGACATACAGAATGGCGCCATCAAAGCAAGCCTGCGGGCTGTGAACTGCATCACTCGCTAGCTGGGTTCAGTGAGAATCTTCCTGGCTTTCTTTTCACTGAACATCAAATCCACAGCTCTGACAAAGGCAGCAATGGGAGGGAATGCCTGGGATAATACTGCAGGCAATGGCAGTGCTCAGAGACCAGCACTCAGGTGGGACTGGGACCATGAGCAAAGCCCCCAGCACTGCTCCTGGTCCACCTGCATGCTCAGCTTTGGAGAGGAAGAGAACTAGGGCTTCAGGTCAGTGATGTGCAGTGTGGAAGGGAAATTAGGGCCCATGCCCTCTGTAATTTTCTGCAATGTGTGAAGAAGTCCAGAAAATAGATTAATTTTGTAGTTTTCTTTAGCTGTTTTACACAAAAAGCATCCCTTCTGCACCCGTTTCATAGCTGCTTTGCCCTGAGGAGTCTAGGATGATAACTAATTCATGAAATTACATCACAAGAAACAAGAAACTTCTCAGAAATCAGCAGGAAAGGCCTTTAGTCAGTCTATTTAAAACTACAGAGGTTCACTCCAGCCTGTCACACTGAAGGGAGAGGCTTCGTGTCAAATGCTCAGTAAAATCCTTCTGTGGAGCACATCCTCTCCCACTTGACTGGAGCAACAGCAAAAGAGGGAAGACAGGAATCCAGCAGTAAATCCTGCTCCAAGTCACAGGAAATACGTCTGTCCTTCTCCGCTCAGTTAGTGATGCTAAAATAGGAGGCCCACGAGTTACGAGCAGGGCTGCTGTGGGTAACGCTCCCCAGAGCCTGGCTCCCACACTGTGCCCATCGAGCCAAGGCTGCTGCACACAAATTAACTAACATTTAGGTGCCTTCAGCAAAAAGAAAGACTCATTGCCCTGAAACTGCTCGAACCCAGAGAGAGCAGCAGGAGAGCCCACGGAGGCAGTGAAGGGACAGCGCTGTCAGATGGTTTGCAGGCTCAGCCTGGAAGGACATCACTGGTGTCAGCCAGTCAACAGAGAAAAGGTTAAAGAAAAAAAGTCACGGCCCCACTGGTGTTGCTTTCCTCTGGAAAAACAATGCATTTTGAAATGTTTCTTCCCTTCTGATATGGAAAATATTACAAAAGGATTTCCATTCTTATCTAGGGGGCTCCTACACAGAGTGACCTTTCCCGTGTCGTGGCCAACTGCTTCTCCATGCCCCTCCTCCCTTCAGGAGCACAGACATTTTAAGACAAGCAGCTCTTTTTCAGTGTATTTCCCATATTTGCTTGTCTTTATGCTATTTTTCAACCTGATGGCACCACAGCAATGCCCTTATCCTCTGAAAGGACCACTGGATCTCAGCCACTGTGTGACTGGGGCCCTGGCTGTCCGTGTGATGGGCAGCCAAGAGCTACAAATGTCTCACAGAAAGTCATCGTTGTTGGAACAAATACTCCCCTGGTGCCCCGTGGCAGTCTTGCTACTAGAAACGAATATGCATCGTGACAGGCATGCTGAGGCACTGCTGTACCCGGACCTCAGAGCACGGCAGGGGGACATCTGTCCTCACCATACCACAACCTGTTGGCAGCAACTGAGCAGGGCCCAGGTGTCACACGCTGAGCCTCCCTGCAGCCCCCCGACCTTGGGCACTCCGAGGAAGCAAACAGAGGCCATCTGTTGCTGCTGACAGCACCTGTGTTAGCTATAAAACCACAGCAGTGGCACTGAGTGCTCAGCCCGTTAACAGCTCTCCAGGTGACCCTAAGAAAACCTGGCTGAATTCTCCTCCCAGAGCCATGCAGCTCATCTTCCCCTGCCACGTTTCCTCAGCACCAGCGTGGGGGTGGATCTGGGGTTGTGAACTTGAAACTTGGGGATTAACTTGTAATTCCAGGCTGAACTTCCACTGGGTGCCAAGTGTCTGCTGGGAGCTGCAGGAGGGACCTTTTCTCGCATCAGGGGAACTTTAGTATTCCATCTTGCAGTGAACTACTGCAAGATGCTTTTAAATTAAGACAGAAGGAAATTGGCCAGGGCTTGTAGTGTCAAACCCAATGATACTTTTACATTGCTTTAGCACAGATGCAAATAGTGGTTCACAAAGTTAGACAAAATGCTGTTCTCTTACACGTAACATCCTACTTTCATTAGGAACACTGGCACCTTTTTGGAGTCTCTGGGGAAAACAAAACAAACCAAACAAAAAAACATAAACTTGAGAACCTCTTTTGCTGGTAGGAAAAAATGCACTACCCCAGGGCATCAAATACATAATTTTATCTCCTCAGAAACCACTTTTCAATCAGAAAAACAAACAAGCTGGTACCGAAATAGAAAAATACAACAACAACAACAACACTATCAAACGAGGGCATTACCAATGCAGCTACGAGCATATTACCCCGAACATCCATTGCGGAGAACCTTTCAGAGCACAAACAATTAAAACCCGCACAGCCAGCCTTGACCGATGCTTTGTAAAAAGCTTAATTGCAATCAGATTGACATGATGCCAAAGCGCTATCAACAATGGGCTGGTAGAGAGCAGGAGTTAAGTGGTGGTGCAACGTGAATAACGCTGCTTTGGTTTGCATAACACTGCCCAGCTCTAAGTTTGTGCAACAGAAAAGCGCACAGCTTGGTGAGATTAGCCCCGTTAATGCGCTTTACTAACAGCACTCAGGGATGAAGGGTCTGGGTGCAGCCCTGCACACCAGCACGCCTCGCTGCAGGGCCAGGCGGTGGTTGCAGGCTGTGCCATGCCCAGAGCGGGCACCTTCTGGACTAAGGTCTGCTCCGGGGTCATCTGCTGAGAAACCACCAGCTATACCCACCCCTAGGTATTGGAGTGGCTGGGATACCATTGAGAATTGGAAGTATTTTTTTTTTTTTTTTGTCATTTCTAGCCTATTTTTGTTGCACTAACAAATTCTCTGATAACAGCTGTGCTTTGCATGCGGTGATGCTGCGAGAGCTGCTCCAGCCCGCGATGGATCTCACTGATTGAGTTCCGTTTCCGTCCCCCAGAGGTGATGCAGCCACAGGGGGGTGATGTTTCCCCAGCCCACGGGGCTGGGGGAGCCCAACAGCGCTGTGAATCACGGGGCTTCATCCTGCCTTCCTAGGCACAGCCGAAATCCTGAGAGCACCCAAAACTCATCGCACGGAAAGCGAGACCCAGAAAACGCTGGTGGGGAGATCACTCTCCCAAGCAATTTTAAGGGAAGCAGCTGCCCTCTAGAGGGAGCAGGACCAGGATTAATAGAGATTCCTTAAGAAAATGCAGAAAACAGGCTTCCTCTTGAGGACGAGGGCAGCCGGGATGACTGCCTCGCCTTGCTGGGAAGTGCGGTGCAGAGGCGCTGCGGGCCGGGGTGGACAGCACAACCCCAGCCCCCCTCCCTTCCTCACCCCCTGCCTTGCAGGGAGAGAAGCCCCCCACAAGGCCCACGGCCTCCCCATTTGGAACAACTCTTCCAAATCTGTGTCAGAAAATGCATCTTGAGGATGTTATTAGTAATAGCAGTGCTATGCTCTCTTGGTATTGTGAATTGTATGTCACCAATCTAGGGTTTCTTTCCAGTGTGTGTGTGCTACGGATTTGTCTGGTTTTCCATTATTCAGCCCATGTGGGCTTTTCCCGCTTCCCTCGGGAGCCTCCACTGAAGCCTAACGGACCGCATTGTTAGGAGACGTTTCCTGATATTCAGCTGCTTCTTCCTTCTATTCATGCACAGCAGAATTCCGAGCTCCTGCCCGGTTGTGCCTTCAATTGTTCGAGGAGCTCCAGCCTCCTTTCAAACTCTGACTTTTTGCCATCAGAACCCAGAGCTTCACCAGCTTCTCATGTCCTTGGGGTCGTTTTGTTGAACCCGAACATCCCCCGATATCACCCGCTGTCCCCTGCTGGCTCAGCTAGCTGCTCCGCAGTGTCCCCGCTGCGGCACAGCCCTGAAACCCGGCTGCTCCCAGCGGGTGCTGGCAGGGGCTCGCACCGGCAGCCGAGCAGCTTTGCTGGAAAACACCTGCTCCTTTTCCAGGGGATAAGATTTCGCCATCGCCGGTGGCTCTTGTCAAAACAATGGTATACATTACCTCCTGTTTATTAACGCGGGGATCCTGAAGCATGCAAACTGAAAGCCGGTCCCTTTGAACTGGGTAAAGAGAATCGGCAAACCCAGATCCCACCCCAAATCAGGACAGAGACAGTTTCTGAACTAGTTCTGGAGGAATAATCATTCATTCTGTTCTTGCCTGAAGCATCTTTTGTGTGCTAAACCTGTCCTGGATGCAGTTTCTGAAGTGAGACATCATGGGCTAGACTTGGTAATGCACAACTGGAAATTGCTTCATGTTATGGGGAAAAATGACGAACGAGTGGGGAGGCTGCAGAAAGAACCTGTTGACAAGAAAAATTAACGACTCTGAAGCTACCAGGACACACTTGGAAGAGCCCAGCTAAATTACTATGAAACATGGAAAGCAAAGAGAGGCATGCCTCGAGGCACGGTGAGGACACCACCCAAAAGACTGATGCTCTCCTAGATTATTGATGATGCTGAGCGGCAAAGAAAAGCAGAGGTTTAGGAAAAAAAGCCTGGTTTGGAGGGATATTCAGGTTCAGGGACTTGGTGCTGCAGGAGGTTTCTGTTTGACCAAGCACACAGTATGGATTTCTATTCTACTTTTTGCTCAGTGAAACACATTACAGCAGCTCATATTCTAATGCCTTCCCTTCAAGTTAATTGCACTTAATAAAGGCAGGCCCTCAGGACTCATGAAGGAAAATAGCTGCTATTTGATGGGTCTAAATCTGAGAGAAATAAATCACGGATTAATCAGTTAATCCAGCACTTCACTGGATGGAGTAGACCTGTGTGAGGAGGCTGGTTTCCCCAGGAACCTGCCAGCTCTGAAAGCACTGGGGCTTGCTGGGCGTTCAGTCACTGTGCTGGCAGCAGCAGCACCTGCCCCCTGCCCCAAAGGGCTTTGACTTCAATAAACAGCTGGAAAAGAAATATGCTGGCCTTATTAGCAAAAAGCCCTGCTGGAGAGGGAAGTAATGGAACTCTAAGTGCAGGCAAGTTAACAAAACGGGGTTTACAAATGAAGGCTTCTTAAAATTGCACGGATGTTGATTCAAATGGGCACTTTTTTTTTTTTTTTGTCACCTATCTGCAGCATTTCAAATGATTTTTAAATGTCCTTCTAAATGCACATTTAAAAACAAAAAAACAGCATTCTTTGTTTGATTCCAAAATGATTTTGTAGCCGTTTCATGAAACTCTTCAAAAAGTATTTCAAGTGGAAACACTGACAAACCATTAAGCGTTAGTGAACACTGCAGTGTTAGTGAGCTCCTGATGGGTTCTGCTACATCTACTCAGGAATTTTCCTTCAAAATCTTTTCCAACAGAGACTGTGGTTTCTGTAAAGTGACATTTTTTTTATATATATATTTTTTTTCCTCAGGAAAATATCAGTATTACTATTTTTTTCCTTAATTTTCCTGGGGAACATCTGAACGAAATTCTCTGTTCAAACGGAACTGAACCTTTTTTTTTTTTTTTTTTTTTTTAATCATCCAAATGTTTCCCTTGGGGTCACCCCAGCATTAACCTCATTCCACAGGAGCTGCTGTCCTAAGGCTGCTGCTTTAAAAGCCTGAGACCTGAGGAAGTTGTGAGCCTCGCAGGCTGAGGAAATGATACAAGACATCATAAGGCCGCATTGGACACAGGCAACATTTTTCAATACATCACTTTGAAAGCTCAAAGGGCAGATATTATGGCAACATGTGGTTACCTGTTTCACTAAGCAGGGTCCCCATGCTGTCCTGATGCTGGGAAGCCACTCCTGGATGGTTCCTTTTGACCAGTGCACCTTATCAGCAGGTTGGGCACAGTGGGGAGGGCTCCCCAGTGCCTCCCATCGTCTGGGATGTGCTGCCGTACCCAGATGAACTAAAGCCATATAATATTTAGCTACCAAATGACAAATTTAGTCTGCAGCTGTAAGAAAACAAGGAAAGGAAACAAGTCTTGCCAATGAAAAGAGGAGGAAGGGGAAAAGCTAATGTCTGTATCATATATATTCTAGTGGCCTTTAAAATGCAATTTTGATTTAGTTTCTGCTCTTTGGCTCCTTTGAGAGCTTGTAAGTGCCCTGAAGTAGGAGCCTGGGCACAATAAAGCATCAATTGACTGAAAATGTTTGACAGCACAAGAATTAACCATTAATAGTCCAGAAAAGCAGTATGCTACTGTTCTTGGTACATTTTTTCCTAAGTTCAGGTATTCTTGCCTGGCTCATATCAACAGAAATTTCATATGCCAACAGCCCCTGGACCACGGACACAACAGACAACCAGAAACACAAGAGAAGAAAAACACCAGTAGGGTTTCTGTGCACAAGCAGAAAATCAGAGGACTATAAACAGGGGGTAAAACTTGTGCTTAAACATGTTATGCCTTCTCAGCAGCCATGGTTTCCAATGAGACAACAGTCCAGTTTGCCTTGTTTTCCAAAATAACTAGAAATTATTGATGTACTGCCAATGTTTTAACAAGAAGAGCTTGCTACATCTTGCCCTGTCCCAAAGTGAAGATGAACACCATGGGATCAGGGTGGGGACAGCGGCTGAGTGGTGCAGAGAGGGGAGATGAAGAGCCACGAAGTCTATTCATTGTTTTTCCATTTTAAAGAAAACACTCGCCTGTAACTCTAACCACGGAGAGAGGCAGCCACCTCCGTTCTTCATGTTTGGCAAATAAACCTATGTTAAGGGTACTTTGTTGGAAATGTTTGTATTTTATTCGTTTAAAAAAATATACAGAGCACGTTGATAGCACAGCATTTGGCCTATTTAAACTGGTGTGGCAAGATGGGCAAAAGCATGTGTGCATTGCCTTGCAAAATGTCCTGTGGACAGGACCAGGAAGATATTGCTCTGGGGACCTTTTCTTTCTCTTTAATACCAAAAACTTTTTATGTTCCATAGGGGAAAAGATTATTATTATTTTTTAATGAACTCTAGTCGCTGAAGAGTAGCATCATGGGTTATCCTAGAGGTTCTACTATGTACCATCTAGTTTCGGTTATAGATAATAGAAAAAGATGCTCCTTTTTAAAGAAAAAAAAAAAAGGGCAAGGTGACTGAATACCCTGCTCACTAGAGATGTTTGAAATCAGTGGCAACCCTGGATGGAGAGCAGGTTGTAATCACTGCAAAGGATTAGAAAGACAAATTCCATGAAGGACAAAAATACCATCCCCAATCTCCTGGTAAATTAGTGGTAACATTATAAGGAGGAGTTCCTGAGAGCCCTTGAAGTTCACAACAGCTGAAGACTGTTGTTAGGAGTGCTTAATTGAACCAATTTATCTAGAGAGAAAGCAAACATGCCAGATAGGTACAGCTGCTTGGTTCAAATCCAAAAGCATCAAAGTTGGCACAATTGTTACGTTCTGGCCGAATACTGTATGAAGCACAGAAGGTTTTTAATAAATAAATAAATAAATAAATAAAATTATCCTGTACTTATTCTTTGAGGAGTAATTTGGCCCTCTTCCAGCTTCAGTAGAACTACAGCAAGCCTCCTCCCTAACGGGTTTGCCCAGGGACTGGTATCTCTGAAGGCTCAGCCACGAGACGTCCTTCCATAAAGGGTTTCAATGCCCTCACCCTACTCTGCATCACTGCTGCAGCACACGCAGCCCCAAACCATCTGAACCATGCTTCTTTCCCCAAACAGAGGGATTCAAACTCAGACGCCTTGTTTAATCAGTCCCCACTTGCAGTTGCATAAGAATGGTGCCAGGGGCTGAAAAGCTGTGCCATTATACCCGAGCAATCAGCCTTGCCATGAAAGCATGAGCATGCCCACAAGCCAGAAAGTTGACTGCTGTTCACACATTTTGGGAAGGATGGAGGAAAGTTGCTAATTCCTGACTGCAAAGGCTTTACCTGCTGCAGTGTGGCTGGCCTGCTGCTCGGAGGGGCAGCCCACGGGCATCCTGCTGGCTCCGTGCCCAGCCACAGCACGCAAACCGACTGCTCACACTGGTGGGTTTTGCATCTTGAGCCCTCCCCAGCCCCTGCATTCACCCCTGCACTTGTGTGCCAGTGACGTGTGGTGATGGCCGTCCCTTTACAATTTACCCAGATTGTCTCTCATTTGTCCATGCCAGCTGAAAAAGGGAAAAAACAGCCCTTTGACCAGCAGGAATAGGAAACATCTGCATCTTCACCGTTTTCAATTTAAATCTACACTTGCGTTTTACAGTCGATGTAAACTGCGAGCCCTCAGAGGATGAGGTTTTGCAGACTGGAGTGAGGCTGTTACATGAGATATTCAGGAAGTTATTTGAATCGACTGGATAAAAGCCGGTGGCAGCTGGGCGTGCTGCAGAAGCGAGACAGAGACCGCCGCATCAGCCACCAGCCCAAGGAATAACATTAGTTCCAGCTTCACAATGAGTTGTTTACTGGCCTTGGCTGCCTGTGGGAACAGCCAAGAGGAGCAGAGGAAAAGGACAGCCGAGCACAATGCGAGCAAGACACATTAGGTGGGAGGCTGGGCTTTGAAAGCACACTCAGGATTTCAAACCTATGGAACTGCAGAGGGCTGAAAAAGAAATAAAAGGGCACTGGCTGCTGCACGGCATAAACAGGCTGAGACAAATAAGCCGGCTGCTGCATTTCTCCTCCCCGCTGCCTGAAGATCCTCTGTCCTAGCTGGAGGGCTGATATGAAAGGTAAGAGATAAAAACACAGCTTGCAACTAGGGGCTCTGCTGGAAGGCAGATTCACCCAAAGGCAGCAGCAGCTCTCAGGGCAGGCTGCAGAGGCAAGAGCAGCAGGGCTTCCCTGCAGAAGGCAGTGTTTAGAGTTATACCCCTATATTTTTTTGAGAGCCCACAGGTTTTCCAGCAGGAACCCAGGGCTTTCAGAGCAAACTGCTGGGGAGAAAGAATCCAGGCAGCTCTAGGCAACCCCCTTGAGAAGTTTTCCCAAACAAAAAGCAAGCAAACAAAAAATCTTTCTAAACAGACTTAGAAAGCTGTTCTATTTGTACAGAGGGCTTTGCTTTGCAGCTCCCTGGTGCTCCCCATCACCAGCTGCCCCTGAGCTGCTCACCCTCACCCGGAGCTGGGCAATGCTCAGCGAGGGAGAGAGCCCAGCCAAAGGGACCCAGCACAGAGCCAGGCGCGGGGCGGGCTCTGGCTCCAATAATACATCTCTGCCCAATGGAAAGCGTTTCCTACAGAGACCCCCAAGGGTTCCCCCTGCCCACAGCCCCTGCACAGACATTGGGCCCATTCTTGCGTCCCGTTTCCCAAGACACGATGGCTGCAGCCTTCAGCAGTTTTGTTCCCTCCCTGAACAAAGGAATGGAGAGAGCTGCCGGGAGCTTTGCTTTTTAAAGATGAACAGCAAACTTTTAGGAACAAGAGCACGCCGATCTTCCGTGTGGGACTAGCTCAGTGTTGGCTCCGAGCATGAGAAAAGGATAAATGGGGGCTGTCAGGGGGGAATCAGTCCGAAATCCACTGAGCAGCTCGGTGCCACGGGCGTGATCTCAGCCCCAGCTGCTCTGCCCTGGTAAGTGCCTGCTTCTTCGCTAACGCAGCAGAAAAGCCTCCAAGATTTCATGTCAAGTCTGAAAAAAAAATGATTTTAGCATTTTCTGAAAGCTGCCAGCTCAGACAAAGCTGGGGTATAAATCTAGCTGGCTGGGCTTGGGTTGTGCATTTCAATGGAGATTAGCAGTGTTTTTCCTGTGCAGGCAGATCTCATTCCCCTTACTTGAGCTGTGCTGTGATTTGGATGGAGGTGAATGTTTCTGTTTAAAGGGAAAAAGATGATCTCCCCAACTTTTTGGAAAGTAGTTACTGGATAAGCTGCTCGTCCCAACTGTTGCTGTGGAAATCGTCATAATTCACATCATAATTCTCATTGTGTTGCTGCAGATGACACGTTAAGGACTTTTCCATGCCTGTTGTTTGTTGCAGATTTGTGAAAAATATGCCTGGCTGAGGGCTTTTTTTTTTTTTTTTTTTGTACTTGAAGCCAGTAATGTAAAAACACTTTATGAGCTTTAGAAAGGGTTCTATATAAATAAATGTGGCATAAACTTAATAATGGTTTTACAATGATACATGCTTTCAGCTTCATGTACTGTGAGATCTGGTTTCTATAGGCTATATTAAAATTAGGATTTGTTGCAATTTTGGTACTGCAAAAGTGTAACATTTTGCTTATCTTTTTGACTTCCATTTATGGCCAGAACGCACTCCTTTTAATCTCAGTAGCAAAATTCCACTGGAAAAAAAAATCCTATAGAGCTCTAAGCAGATAAAGCTAGTGTCAGAAGGAAAATGAACAATGAACAATATGCTTAAAACAATTTGAAGATGCAGCCATTTGGAAGAAATAAGACTTAATGCAGTATAAATTCACTGCAGAAATTTTGCAAGAAAGGTTTATTTATTTATTTTTAACAGCTGTCCTTAATCTTTCTTTGAGAAGAGACAATTGTGAGATTTAGCACTGCTCCCCTGTATGAACAGAATAGTAAAACCAAGATGATAGGAAGTGCAAAGTTCACAGGTTGGAGATAAGGATATTCCCCCCTCGTAGCACTTTTTCATCTTCTTTCCCTTACTAGCATTCTGAAAGCCAAAATAAAACAGGCAGGAAACTAACCTTGCTACTTCAGCGGGTTCAAAGCCTATTCATTTTGAAAGAAAGTCCTGAAAAACATGGGAGGGAGGAAGGGTGGGGAAAGCTGAGCGTGCATTTCACTTTAATCCTCTGAGACTAAAAATGAGACTCCTGCTTGGCTGGGGCTAGGTCAGTTGATAAAAATCTGGAGTGAGGAGCTGAGCTTGTACACAGAGACAAACGGAACCAATGCCTGAACGTGATTACCCGCTCACTTTCATTGCAGAGTATTGCAATGAGACAGAAAATGTGAAAAACTGCACCTTCCAGTTTTCTGAGAGAGAGCAGCGGTAACATTAGCCTGAGCTCTGCAGCCCGTACCGGAGAGAGGACGCACCCCCAGCTGTAAGATGGTTGCCCTCCTCCAGCCTGCGACCTCATGGCTGGAGCACAAGAGGAGGAATTCAGGCAATTTTACCCAAACCTTCAGCCAGATACTGGGAAAAGGGAGCAGGATAGGAAGGTAGGTAACTTCTGTGCTTGGCATGGGAACAGAGCGAGAGGAGATCGCTCCCTGAGGAGCAGGGTACATGGCAAATCCATTTGGGAAGTCCCAGCCAAGGACTCTGTTCCTGTGGCACTGCTTTAACACTTGGGACACAGCCAGTTGCAGCAGACAGAGCTCAAGTCCCTGGTGGGTGCTGCCTGGGTGCCCCACAAAGGGGTGCCAGATCTCCTCTGCCCTATGACCCGCTCACCCAGGCATTAGTGGCCTGCTGTGCCATCTTCAGCATCAGGAGGAGCGGTAAATGCCTACATATAAGATAACCTCAAACTGCTATTAATATTTTATTAATCACATAAGATTTGCTGAGTCAATGGACTAGAGTCTGCTCAGTCTCTCCAGGGCCACATCTACCTATGCTGATGGGCAGGCTGCAGCGAACTCTGGCTAAAGCCATGGTGTCAGGGCCTCCATTTACTGATGTCTGACTGCTGCTGCCCAGGCTTGCATGGATGATGTGCTGGCCCCCGTCTGATGGCCCATGGTCACAAATGATGAGCCACCCTATCCACGGGCTGGCTAGAGGAGGATGGCTCCCAGAGCTCACATCCATTCCTCAGTAGGTCTTTCCAGGTCAAGTGTGTGTGCAGAGACTCTGCTCCTTCACACCCTGCACCTCCTCCATAAATAAGGACCTGATTTAGTCTCAGGGAAGGGGAGCACACTGCCTTTCACAAAAGGCAAATTCTCTCCTTGAAAAGAGGAGCTCTTTATTCCTGAGGACAGTGGCTCTGCAAGGTTTCCTCTAAAGCACCATCTTCTGAGCTCAGTCCCATAAGAGGGGATAAAGATGCACATGGCATGGGAGCCAAAGTATCCTGAGCTGACCCTAGCTGCAAGGAAAGTTTTCTGAACCATTTTTAACAGTTTGGCTTGGTTTTGTGGAAAACACAGTCTCTTTACCTTGGCAAGTGAAAATGAGGGGCATTCACTGGTCCCTAAGTCCTGCGACAAAGGTGCTTGCTAACAAGGTGGCAGATTGCTTTCTCTGTATGTCACTATCATAATATTTTAAGTCCCTATTATATGCCCATAAATAGCTAGCCACAAATGAAGCTCTTTTTAAAGATCAAATATTATTCCTATTTCTATTTTTGAACCCATAGATAATGTACCACCCTCTGCCCCAGAAAGCATTTGCTTTTACATGAGAAAGATAAATTATATTCCCCAGTGAAAGCAGTGTGCCTTATATCATGCCAAAATATTATCCCCCCAAAAAAAGACTTTAAGCAACTTCAGGAACTGCCCTCACTGGCTGAGATTCGGTGTTTTTGCATTGTGGAGTCATTTTATGTTTATTTTAACAGCCTGCTGCAACGCGTTACCCTGTAGCTCTTACAGAAGAATAGTGTAGCTGCACGCTGTGCTTCCCCACACGTGCTCCCGTTATACATGTGAGTATTTTTCAAGGCCCTGGTGTTTTCCCCAGAGGAGTGGAAAGCTGGTACACTGTGGGACGGCACATCGCCAGCGCTCCCAAGGCCAGATGAGACTACAGCTGCCCACGTCCACCCAGCACACACTCCTGTCAGAAGGGAGTACTCAGACCTTCCCCTCTGCACCCAGAATAAAGCATTGAGAGAGAACAAAGCCGTTTTATCTACTCCAGACAGTAAATGAATGCAGGGCACAGATCCTTCAAGGTCCTGAGCACTGGAGCAATATACAGGTTATTTTCTGTCCTGCTAATTTCCACAGATGCGGACGAACAAGGAAACCAGCTATCCTCCCCTGTACTGAGGTTTAGATTGCGAAAGCTGAAATAGGCATCTGTGCTGCAGTGCTGGCAGCTGGATGGAAGCTTGTTGATGCTAATATATGCAAAGAAAAAAAAAGCCTATAATTTTTGGATAAACAGAGGTGAAAGTTCAGCTCTCCTACTTCAGCAAAGGGACTGAAAAGGAACCAGGTCTGGGGGAGCGATACTCAGGTAAAAGGAGGGCTTCATGCAGCAGCAGGCGCCTTGCAAGGAGCCGGCTAAAGGCAACAAGGAGCCCAAAGGCCAAGCAGTCACCAAGGAACCACTGGAAATTGTGTCAGAGAAGGCAAAGAAAGGAAGCTTTTTGGGCAGAACGCTGACTGGAAAGAGTTTTGGAAGCGTAAGCAAATAAACCAAGTTCTGTTGTTGGATTCCCAAGCGGTTCAGGGAAACAGGACTTTTTTTCTTAAACATGCTTTGTAAATAAACAGGGCTACATCAAAGGCACAGCTACCTACACCACCAGTTTCTACTCCTGAGTGAAAACAACCTGTAAGTCTTCATAAATTTGGCCAAACAGTGCAATGGTGCTTTTCCTCAATCATTTTTTCTTTGTATCTAAATCTTGTTACCATGTTCTCTGTTGAATCTAGCAATACTATTATAGCATGACCTCCCTTTAGAAAAACTGGAGAGTGAGAAGAGCAGCATTCCTGCAGTCCTCCATCATCAGACTTAGGCTCCATTATGAGCAAAAGAGTCCCCCTTACAGGAATAAGATAACGCAGACTTTGCTGGGAAGTTTGGGGTGATTTCCAGTTTCTGGGCTGCAGGCCAGGCCTTCTGAAGGCAGTCGTGGATGTTCAGGCCAAAGCACTGCAAGGGTTAAGGGGGTGATGTAAATGGAGAGAGACATTCTCAGTGAAAACAAAAAGAGAGTCATGCCCTGAGGATCAGTGTCTGAATATGGGGTAAGTCAGTTCACTATTCTCTTCAGAAGGAAACATTTTAATTAGCTCAATACAAAACAGATACAGCACAGAGAAGTCACCATGAGCAGGAAATGCTTTGTGGGTCTCAAAGGACAGTTAGGAGACAACAGCAGTGCTGACCAATTAACAACCAAAAAAAAGGCACCACTAGGATTGGGTCCGATAGGCTCAGATTTCCACTTCCCAGCTCCATCTTTGAGAGGAACGAAACTGGGGCCCTGCTGCAATTCGCATCCTGGCTTCCAGGCAGGAGAAGGAGGTCATCGAGGCTCCCAGAGAGCCAGAGCCACCATGGCAGTGGCAGGACAGGAGGGGCTGGCACAATTGTGCCAGTTTGTTCTTCCTCTGCCCAAGACTGGGAAAGCCGCCAGTGAAACCTGATGGACTGAAACAACCACATGTAACTTGTGGGACCACCTTCCCAGCAGGTGTGAGAGATGTCATTACACTGGTGGCAAATACTGGGGAATCGAGGTACCACTGGCATTGACAGCCCTGCCACAGTAAGTGTCAAAGTCATGAATAAGTGCCTTTCTGCTGCCTTTTATGCTAATCACCAGAAACCATCCCCTCCTGCCCTGCACAGTGCTACGCATTCCCTCTGATAAAACACAAGGAAGAATGGCCCTTTGAAGCTACAGAAACCTTGCTGGACTTCAAAGTCACACTTCAGTCAGCTTCTTTCCTACTGTTCTCAGCTACATCACTTCGGATTAGTAAATGAAAGGGATTAAAGCACTCGTACTTTCTGTCCCTTTGGACAGTCAGCGGTGCTTTGTTTCCAGGCAGCTGCTTGCTTCCCATCGCATAACTCCTGCTCCCACCCTGTGAGGAAATGCAGGCATAGGTTACCCTACAACTGCAAGAGGTGCTTGGAGAGATGGAGGGCTCAAAGCAATCCATTTAACAGCCAAACCCAGACGTGATGTCCCATTGAGAAGTCAGTTGGTGCTGCAGGCACCACTCCCCTGCAGCAGCAGATCTGTCAGCACTGGCTGTCCCCGAGCTTGCCATGAGCCCCTGCCACAGGTCACCAGGAGAATGGAGCCAGTGTGACAGCAACTGCCCTGTCATCCTCAGATGGGGAAAAGCCAGCAGCCAGATTCCCCCCAAACTGGAGATTTGTTCTTAGAACTGCTTCTGGTTAATGTTGTCAGGGTTCTCCTTGCAATCAAAAATACCTGACAAAGCTTTCCCTGAAAAGAGACACTTTGTGAGCTGAAATCCTGCTGTGGTTACAGATCCTGCAAGAGTAGCAAAGCAGTTTGTGCTCAGCATGAGGCTGCATTGCTGCATCTCCATTGTTGCTTTGCTTTCTTTTGATTTCACATTGTGTGGTTTTCAAATGAATATCTGTAAGCCTTTACAAATGATCATTTTGGTTTTATGATTGCCCACTAGCAGTGCCATAAAATTATCAAAACCATTCACTTTTACAGCTAGAAAATAGTTCTGTCTATAAAATCTGTATTTGAACAGTTACAGTACATCTCACCTTACCCTGTAGTGCTTATAACTGTCCGGAAGAATCCAAGTCCTACAGCTTTATGCAGAATTATCTAAAAGTCTCAAAACATAAAAGTCTCAAAACAAACAAATAAGCAAAATAAAAACCCAAAGCCCCAACAACAACAAAAGCTTTTAGGAGCTTTCTGCATAATTAAAGGGGAATGAAGGAGAGAAATAAACACCAAGATACTGAAGACAAGATTGCAGTAGTAAAGACCTCACACACCAGTCTCACTGGTGGGTGCAAGTTATACATTATCCAATTGTACCTCCTGGGTAACAGGGAAGTGAAAACCCCTTAATGAAAGGAGTTCTTGTTGAGCCCAGACTTAAAGCACATGCTGGGCCCAGGGAAAACACTTATTTACAAGGTCAGGGTCCAAGTCTGTCAAAACGCAACAAGTGCTGCCATAACCTAGAGAGATTTCAGGACAAAACCTATTGAAAACAGCCCAGAAGCTGTATTCCCACCTTTTGATCTGTTGATTTTTGGCTTCAGGTCCTATAAAGCCTGTGTCTCACAAGGTGAGAGAGAACTATCATTTTTACAAAAGCATTGCTAGTTTTTTTTTTTTTCCCCAGCAAAGCAACAGCAGTGAATGTGATATACATGAAGAGCATCCTGCTGCTTTAATCCTCAGTGAAAGGAAGGAAAGCGAGTCTTAAATCCAGCAAACTAAGTCTGCAGACTGATGGTGCAGAATTTAAAGCACATGGCTCAGTTTGGAAGCAGCTTGTCAGCCTGTTTAAACACCTTTGTTAGGTAGGTAAACAGCATGGGCTTGTATTTTCAAAACTGTAACTTCACTAGACAACTGCTGGCAGGCAGTCTCAGACTTTTACATCAGGAAAACTGGTGTTGACCCCTGCAATTGTCTGACACAGAGCAGGGAAAGAATCCAATAATCAAGCACCTTTCCTGCTGCATAAAAAGCACCTGGGTCAGACTGCTGGCAAAGACCATGTATGTCAATAGTAAAGGTAAGAATTTGAAAGTCTTTTAAACCTGCTGTGTCAGGCCTTGCTCTGAGGAATAACCAAAACCCTGAGCTACATGCACAGATTGGAAAGTGGGGTTTCCACCAACCTCCCATGATTATAATGGGAAAAACAGAGTGAAAAAGCCCAAAGATGCCTAAGGAACATTTTGCTCCCCTACAACAGCTCGTTCCTACACTGTCCACCCCCAGGCCTCTATAACAGAGCATAACAAAGCATCATCTGCCCACAGCTGCTCGAGAGAGAGCCTGAACCTGAGCTCTGATCTCATTTGCCATTGCCACACAATCAGCAGAAATCAGATAAGGGCACATCTACATCTGATTTGATTATTTGCTAATGCAGGATATCATTACCACAAACATGCAGAGCAAAACACAAGTAAAATGAGGGAGGAATTCGATAAGCTGGGTTAAGAGCTTGTGCTAAAGTCATCTGTGGTAGTTGATGCACGCACAGCAGATCTAGCCAGGACAGCAAACCAGCTCCAAGCACTGCTTTGATGCCCCAGACCTGATACCATCCCAGCCCGCAGAGGGCAAGAAACCTCCCTGACAGGATACACGTAACAGTATCAAGACATCTTTTTGAATGTCAGAAAAAATTAATCAAAAGTCATCTGACAATTAAGATCTGGGGATCCTCCCTTCCTGTTCTGCTTCAAGCCCAGGCAATCTACAATGGGCAGAGAACCATCTGGGTGACAGTGCTGGCTTCAGGGGCATGCACAATGAGCCTGCTGCTGCCTGGGTGCTCCCAGAGACAAGTAGAACTGGTACCTTACACCAAGCAAAGCCACGGCTGCTGCATCTTCCTCAGCACTTGACATTTTACCAGTTCTCTTACTGGCAGCGTGTAAGAATAATTGTCAGCATGAGTTTTTTCCATATGAAAACATTTGATTTTGATCAGTTTGCATCTTAAGTTCCCTTGATTCCATGCTTCCTCCCCCAGTTTGTTTGTTTACATGTTGCCATTTCAACCTTTAACACAGACACATTCAATTTCGTGTTTGCTGTTGTAACGGTGTTGTCAGAGAATCACTTTCTGACACAGATCCTACTCTTCACAGTGGTTTCATCTCTAAATTACTCTGCAGTTGTAGTTACTAAGATGTTCCTTAAATTACAGACTAGAAAAGGATTACAAACTGTTTTTTATTTGGTTTTCATTGTTTACCAGGGCAAAGTTCTCTGCCCTGGTTACCCAACTTCACTGCACAGCTCCAAGATGTACCACTGCCATGCCACCTTCTAGCTTACAAACCCAGTCAGTGAGACTTTCCCTTTGCTTCTGCTCACAGGCTCATACAAGAACATCAGGACAGTTCATAAAGCACTTATTTCAATATGCTTCTCTAAAGCTTACTGAATTGGGACAAAGTCTTCTTACAAGAAGATAGTTCATGAATTTTCACAAATTTCAAGTTCTGAAACTTGACAAAAGAAAACTGTCAGTGCAACTTAGAGTTGATTTTGCAAATAAGTTTACATCTGAAAACCAGACCTTCAGTAAACAATACTTTTTTTCTGTGAAAACAGTAAGAGAAAACAAGTTTTTCAAAGTGGCAAGTATAAATCTGGAAAGTAGTTTTGAAAGACATTTATGAAATATTTTTCAAAGTGAAAAATAAAGTATGTTCCCATTTTCAAGTAGGAAAAAGATAAAATAGCAATCTGTCAATGTAAGGTTTTACTGCTTTTTCATTAAAAAAATTGTAAATTCATAGAAGTTTAATTCCTGCACATTTCAAAACAAACTTTAAAAAACTTTCAGCTCATTCAGCTCATCACAAGTTTAGGTGAACATTTCAGACCATTATCTGATTCTATACCTGGGCAATATCATGGGTCCATGATTCAATTTCTTCCCAAGCACACTGGGCCAATTCTATCCCAAATTTTAAAGAGAAACCTTTCAAAGTGGAAAGCTAGAATTAGCTATCACACTCTTTCCAATGGGAGGACAAGAGAGCAAAGAGGAAAGGAAGGGAAAAGCCACGTTACCTGCTGTGTTCAGCTTTGAAAAATCCCAGTGATGGTGGAACTTATGAAGAGTACTTGGTAAATTAATTACTGGTCTTGTTTGCACACCCATTCATGTGGAGAGGAAAGAGTATGTGCACTCCCACACAGACACTTCATATGATAGGTTGCAAAACTGATGGTTTTATTTCTCTGTTCTTTAGGATGAGCGGACTTGCAATGAAGACATGGTAGCAGGGTGTCAAGCAACCTTCCTGGAATGCATTTTTTCAGGAAGAGAGATCCCTGCCTTGTTCTATGGATGGCACTGAAGTAGACTTTGAAGTTCTTTGGAAGCACATCACAAACTTGGCATGGGAAACCACAGCAACAATCATACCTGTTTGACAGATGATTCCTTCAAGTACAACCTGTATGGAGCTGTGTACAGTGTGGTCTTCATCCTTGGTTTAATTACCAACTGTGCCTCCCTCTTTGTTTTCTGCTGTCGGATGAAAATGCGAAGCGAAACAGCCATTTTCATGACAAACCTGGCAGTTTCAGATCTGCTGTTTGTGTTCACTTTGCCTTTTAAGATCTTTTACAATTTCAACAGGCATTGGCCTTTTGGAGATAGCCTGTGCAAGATTTCTGGTACAGCATTTCTCACCAACATCTATGGTAGCATGCTGTTTCTCACTTGCATTAGCGTTGACCGTTTCCTCGCTATCGTCTACCCATTCCGATCTCGTACCATAAGGACCAGAAGAAATTCTGCCATAGTCTGCGCTGGTGTTTGGATATTGGTCCTCAGCGGTGGAATTTCAGCTTCATTGTTTTCCACAACCAACATCTCCAACTCCAGCACAACCTGTTTTGAAGGTTTTTCCAAACGTATCTGGAAAACCTATTTGTCTAAGATCACTATATTTATTGAAGTGGTAGGATTCATAATTCCTTTGCTACTCAACCTTACATGCTCTTCTTTAGTTCTCAGGACTCTCCGGAAACCTGCCACCTTGTCCCAGATCGGGACAAACAAAGAGAAAGTATTGAAAATGATCATTGTGCATGTGGCCATTTTTGTCGTGTGCTTTGTGCCTTACAATTCCATACTTTTCTTGTATGCCCTTGTGCGGTCCCAAGCAATAGCAAATTGCTCCTTGGAGAGGTTTGCGAGGACAATGTACCCAATCACATTGTGCATTGCAACAATGAACTGCTGCTTTGACCCGTTCATCTATTACTTCACATCAGAATCTTTCCAGAAATCTTTCAACATAAAGACCCAGATAAAAATGGATTCTCTTTTCAAGACTGAGACCCCTCTCACAAAAACTGCACTACCAGCACCACAGGATGAAATAAGTGACCAAGCTATTACAAATGGGGGAGATCCAACATCTGAATCACATTTCTAGTGCCATGTTTACACATGGAGTTATCCCCCATTACTTTTTGATTAACACCATGTGTGAACTAGTTCTTTCAGAGCATATGGGTTCTTGCATAGTGTTAATGAAGAAAAGCTACTTGGGGATAACTACACAGGTAGACAAATTGTTATACTGGGATTGCCCCACCAGATGAGACAGGCAAGCATTACATAAAAATCCTGCTGGACCTCTTCGGAGAGCATGGATGGCTGACAAATGCACCAGCTAAGAAAGGAACAGAACAGATTCTTTAACCTAATATGCCAACAGTTGGCATTTTTTTCCCCCTAGTGGTTAACATAGGACCAGTCGGGAAATATAAAATTTATTTTTTTTTTTTCTTAGAGATCTGTCAATATTCCATGCCTTCTGGAAATGCATCATATGTTAACTCAATAACTTCACACAGTATGTATGTTTGCTTAAAAAGGCATAATAAAAGCTTTTGGCTTTTCCTTATTTCACTACAAGAGTATATAGATCCTGGCTTTACTAGGTACAGGCATATTAAGTTTATTGTATGGAAAGGTTTGGAATGTAAATAACTGTTTTGAAAGTAGGCAGATCAGTTGCTTGATATAAAAAAGTAATAATGATGCAGTTTTGATATAAGTTTCATTTTGTAAGATTAACATTTATTGTAATTTATTTTAAATGATATCTCCAGGGAGAATTAAAGAGCACATTACTGCTCTGTTGCACCTGGGTTTTTACATCTCAGGAGATTATGGGACTTAGCCCATAAAGTCAGCTGAAGGAAAGGGCCTGAAACCCCAGAGTTCTTGCCAGGCCAAGTCTCTTATATGGAAATTGCGTGCAGCTAAAATGCTGAAGAACCTTGGAGTACTGACCTAACAAAAAAGCATGTTTGGACACAAAATTGGTGTCAGTGCATCCAATTAACAGAAGATCTTGTAAGTGATTCCTTGCTGGTTTGCCTTTTTTTTTTTTTTTTGCACTACACAATCAACTAATTAAACTAGGTCTCAAAATAACTCCAAAAGAAAAGTAAAAACAAGTTAGTCACACTCTTTTCCTAGTTGCAGCAATGTTTTCTTGTTTTGCAATTAATTTATTGCATAGCCTGCATTTCCTTTTATAGATAAATTATATATATGTGGAAAGTTAACTATCTGTATGTTGTTGCATTTTACTACATGGTTCATTTCTTCACCTGTTTTGCATTTCAAGCTTTACTGACCTTAATAGGCTAATTCATTCTTAAGTGTAAGACACATGAATGAGGAAACCAAGTAAACGTGGAAAAAGTATGAAGTTATTACTTATTAGATCAATAATCTACATTTTCCACAGTACAGCGTAATGCTACTTCTAGGGCTATATTGCCAAAAAGGACAAAATATTAATTGAACAGATGTTTTCCACTCGGCCACTTATCTTACTTCCCTCAGATCAAGTCTCATGAGATACCAAGCTACACAAGCATGATTACATCTTAAAGCAATCAGTTTTTTTGAAGTGCGAAAAGAATTCAGCTGCAAAGAAAAATCTTATGCTTTAAAGGGAGTATTTATTAATACATCCACTTTGAATTCAAAGTCTTCCCAAACCAGCTTACCGAGCCTAAAACAAACCCTAGAAGGTCACGATTTGACCCCTAAAAGGCTGGCACTTATCTACTACCCCTGGCTGTTGGCTCTTACTGCAGAAAAGTATACTATTAACTCATTATGTGCAGAGTAATACAGCACCCAAACTACTCCACCTCATCTTTATGTTCATGTTCACTAGAAACTTTCACACAAAACTGGCTTAAGAGCTTTTTGCTGCATATCAAACTTACACATCACTTTAGAGCAGAAAAGAAAAGGTGAAAGCAAGCTGAGATCATTCACATCCATTGGTGGAACAACACAGATGTGGCAGGACAATGGCACAGTTACAATAAATTACAATAAGTTTGTCTGCAGCTGGGAAAAGTTTGCATCAACTTGAAGCAGTGAGCTGCGTTTTTAGAAGCATTGATATTTGATGAACACCTCTGATTGTCCCCTTACACTGAAGACACAAGACCCCAACATCTGATTTTAACTAGCTTTGCTCTCTCATCTTCCTCCTCCCCATGTTCCTCCCTAAATCCACCAGCACAGCTCTGTAATTCAGCACAGTCACTTAACCATACACTAAGTGAAAGGCCATGCCATGCCCCTTTCCTTCCCATACAGGCCTGAACTATTTTAAACTTTTAAAGTTTTGTATTTCCTTTGGCTGATGAGCCTGTTTCAACACTTGCCATAAGATGTATACATTTCAGAGAAACTGTTTCCATAACTTCAGATCAAAACCCACAGCAGGGCAAGAGGCAGGGTTTTCCATGCACAGCCCTGCCTTCTGAGGGCTGGGAGACACCCCAAGCCAGGCAAGAGGGAAGGGGCATCCAGCCCCACTGCCCTGCCATTGACAGGTACTTGAAAATGGCATGGGTGAGATGAGTGCTCTACTCACAGGGATGGGAGAGAGAAGGAAAAGAAAGGAAAGAACACACAAAAAGCCAAGGTTACAGTACTGAAGATTCATTTCAGCCTATTGGTAAGAAAAATACGTAGCACATGATTACATGCTGTTGCATGCAGTGCAAAAAGCCTTCTTTAGTTTTATGGAGACCAGAAACTTGTCTACATGCTAGCTTGCTCTCTATGGGCAACTTTTAACTGTCAGCTTGCAAGCCTCATTTTAAAGCTGCTGCTTCCCACTCGCAAACAAGGGGTGGAACAGTGGCATTCCTATCCCACACAGGGGTTAGGAGCTTTGTGGGATGAGGCTGTTCTCATCTGGTCACTCCAGGCTGAGCAAGGCAGAACCAGGCCCAGGACCGTGCAGCTGACAGCAAACATCTCATCTGCAAGAGTCCTGGAAGACCTGCTCTGTGCTCCACAGACCTTTCTCTAGCTAAAGCCAGGGGAAAAAAACATCTAACCTAGAAACCACTGTCTAGCCTTCTTAAGGAAATGTTAAAAGAGGGGGGAAAGAACTGTGTGTGACTGGACAACCTCCAGGCTGTACATACATAGCTTGACTGTAATCTGAGCATAATGGTTGTCTTTTTCTAAGTGAAACTAGTGCCAATGCTTACAAATTTGTTTGCAGTTTTATGGGGCAAGAGCTGCGGTTGATATTCTCACATAAAATGTAATACTATCATCATGTGCCAAAATGCTAACTGAAAAGATTCATTATTTTGTAATTTAATACCTTATAAATTATATGGAGATCATATGTTGACTGACACTCACATCTGGTAGGATAGTTCTTGACTAATCTTTTTTCTAGGTCAGGTATACCAAGTAAATGCTCTACGGTTTGTGTATAAATAACCAATTATGCATTCAGAAAGAGGAAAAGTAATTTTTCAGATGCTGGTAAGGCCAGGCTGGGAGGAACGATGGTGGTAAATGAAAAGTGGATTCACAGTTCTTCTGGCTAACATGCAGCCGAGCTCCTTCTGCCTAACAAAGGGCTATTGTCAGCAAACAGCACACACCAGAACTAGGAGTTCAGAAGCAAAAATCAAATTAGAAGCTAATGCCTTTATCTAGCTGAAGCTAGGAGACAGGACGTGGCAGTGCTCTCAGACGCTAAACATACAGTATTAATCAAGGGTTTCATCGCTCCCAGCCAGCTCACTTTGCCATTCCCCATCCCTCCTTACACGTTTCACTCACTGTAAGCTCACCACACCACTTTGTGATGCTTTCCCTGCTGGCACACCGGAGCTCCGAAAAGCAGCCTCTGCCCAAACTACCTCTACATATGCACAGCTGTGCAATGTGCTGTGCCAGTCTGAGTTCCCATGGTAGGTGTCATGACTTGAGGAAGAACAGCCTTGAATGACAGCCACCATGAATGCCCCTCCTCTCACAGGAGGATTTTTTGGTAACACAGCAGGCTCTGCATCAGATGAAAGGCACCAAGTGTTTGTGTGACAGCATAAATCCTCCCCATCTTTGTAGAATCAGTGCAAATTACCCAGGCTCCAATCTATGAAGCAAAAGGGCAAGGAGGCAGCACAAGTCACATACAGAAGTCATGCCCTGGCACCTCGTGCAAGTGATGATGAAAAGTCCCTGTGCTGCCCATGCAAATACACAGCTGTTCTTCAGAGAGCAAAGCTGTTCCCCCCAACCTCACCCATCACAGACCTGCTGTGTGGATTCAGCCTCTAAAAACACCCCCAGGATGTTTTTTGGAAGGCCGCCTGTGGTGCTGCAGGGGTGATGGGGAGACCCAGTCCTTCTCTGCTTTCTATCCAGAGGAAGCATGCTCTCACAGTAGGTAAAGGAAAACAAGACCTATCATGCTGATGAACTTCTACAGCACCTTTAATGATCTTCTTGAAGGCTGGTGTCCCTACACAGCTCCCCAGTACCACTCCATGTCCCTCCCAGCATGTGGATTTGCTGTAAAACAGACAGGAAATGACTGTCTTGGAAATGCTGCCTCAGAAGAAGGAACAGCAGCAGACAACAACAGTCCCTGTGAAGGAGCATTTACACAGGGCTCTGTCTGGAGAAAGAAAACAGGAGGCGCGTGGTAACAGGGAGGAACTGGGCCACGCATGCAGCAGCTGAGGCTGTTTCCACAGCACACTGCAGAGATGCTCAAACTGCCATCAACCCAGGCTGACAAGTCCAAGCAAAACAGGCCACAGCAGCATGGGGGCAGCCGTCCTGCAGAGCCGCCCCGTGCTGCTCCACTGGGTGGGACACCAGAGCCAGGCTGGGTGCCGCCGCGCCTGCAGAGCGAGCATAACCCCTAGCACAATATAACCCCAAATCCCCACTGCTGCCAAAAACACAGACTGCAAGAGGTTCTTTTGGTGTGAGGTGAGGGCATCAACAGAACAGTCCTTGTTGCAGTAAGCAGATTATGTTGCTCAGCATTAACTTAAGAGGCACAGCTATTGTTCACAAGGCTGCAAGTCCAAACCCTGTTTCTCACTCTAATGCTCAAAGAGAGGTATTTTAACTCTAAGTGTGACCTCAAGCTTACCCGAGAATCCCGTCTGGGTGTGAGCAGTGCATCAGGCCTCTGACACAGCTCAAACCACCACGAGGTGCTGTGCCACAGAGGTGCTGAATTTTCAAAACAAGACTTGTGGTAGATTGGAGATGATGTGCTCAAACAGCCCTGAAAGTGAGAGAGATCCACACAAAGCATGTTTCTTACTTCCCACAGATATTACAGATCCTCTTCTCCAGATACTGATTCCAACTGCTGGAATCTTTCATCGTTTGTCCTGTTGATACCCACATACTTTAGTATGGGCTGGTTCTGCTGTGCTTTTTGCAGGGCGAGGGACTACTGCATCCTTGGAGATGTCTGGGGTGGGGGAAAGGCAGAACAAAACAGGCAGTCCTAAACCCATCATTTCATGCGGTGATTTTACCCCCATTTCACAGCAAAGAAAAACAGTGCTATTCCTGTTTTTCTATGGAAAATGTCACAAAAATATTTAACAGTGATGGCTGTTCTCTCAGTTCTTAGATTTCATCTCTGCCATGCAAAAACAACAGGACTCATGAACACACCTAAAACACTGGGGCAAGAAAGGAGTCGGGTAGTTTTCTCTTCAGGATCACTGAAGGCATGTTTTTCCAAAATAGTTAACTGTCAAGTACCTAAGAAAACCCTACACACTAGCTGTTCTTCTCTGCCTGTGGGATTTTAACCAATGTAAATATTGTACAGAAATTAAGAACGTGCATGTTTTGCACTGCTTGCTCTTTTATAAATCCATGTGTGCGCACGTGTGTGTACATAACAAAAAAGAAAAGTGTTTTCCAGGAAAACAGCATGTGTGAGTATGCTCATTTATTCTTGACTTCTATAAATACACATTAACTGGAATAATATTTAAATTGAGGGTTTTCTGTAGAGCTCTTAAGAAATGCTGGCTACATCCATCACACAATATCCTGGAAGCCACACACATGGGAAACTGGTGGTTCCTTTTTGTTACACATCCCACCCCGGTTGTTTCTGAGGTAGTACATCACCACCTCAATTGTCCCTGCAGTCAGGCCATGCTTCCTTCAAATTCATTCACTGTGACACTTCTGAAAGTCAACATCCTAAAACCACAACTGACAAATGAGGCCAGAACAGTTGCCAGAGAACTGATTTTTTAATAAGTTTGCTTCCCTGACATCCCATCTCCCTTAACCAGCATAGGACAACGAAGTCAGAGACTGGGCTGCCAAAATCCCCTTCTGCTTGCGCCTCCTGCAGCTGTCCTCCTTTTGGCAAGGACATCTGTAGTCCCTCTCTCACCCTCCCATTCCCTCCCTATTCCTTCTCCATGGGAGGAGTTTGCTGGCAAGCAGGTTACTGGAACAGCACAGTGAGTCCAAAAGGAAAATGAGGGCAGACGTCTTCTTTAAGGGAAAAGGAAAGCATCCATCTCTAGAGTCGGCATTTTGGCTCTTGCATTAACTTCAAGCTCAACCCTGGCACAAAGCTTGTATCCTCACACTAACAGAATAAAGTTAATCCAGAAAGTCTCCTGCCCACTGGGCTGTGCTGCTTCCAAAACTAGCATCAGGCCACTCTGTCCCCGCAAGTGAACTGGCAGAAGAGTGATCTTGGCAGAAGCGAGTATTGAGATCCTACCAAGGTGTAGGAACTGCACTGCATACCTGAACATCTGATTGAGGAGCTGACAGGCAGAGGTATTACTTAATTTGCTAATCCAGGGACCTTGCTTTCTACACTACGGATGTAGAACAATCTCCCATCCCATGTCTCTACTTCTTTCACATAGCTCATACAAGTAAAAGAGTCAACTTATGTTCTAATAATAAATCCTGTCATTATTAACATTACAAACTCTAGCCTGTTCTGTAACTCTACATTAGAGGCCTGTGCAAAAAACACATCACAAAAAAATACCAGAAAAATTGTGTATGCATAGGGCACGATTCAGAAAGCTCAGATGCTGACCATGCTGCTCCGGGTAAGGCTATAAAGGCATCTTAGCATGAGAATATTTTCTGGCAAAAAAAAAAAAAAAAGCATCATCAGTGCCCCTCATATTGGGCTTGAAGTGACAACAGAATTGAGATCCACTCATGCAACTGCAGAGCTATCAGAAGAGAAACAAGATTTCCTGCACAAGACAATATCAAGTAAACAAAGTAACTTAAAAATAGTCTAAAGCCATGCACATAACTATTTTACTCTGCAGCCCAACCAGAAAGTAATTTGAGGAAACCATGATTTTCAGATGTGTGGAAAACCATTATTTAAACCATCTAATTTATTACAGGACAAGCTTCAGCCTCAGGTCCAACAAACACATCCTGCTAAATATTCTTACAGTAAGATAAATCTGGAGAAGGTGATTTCTGGTGCCCCATTACACAGGGTAGCTGCTTGCTGCTGGCTGTGGTCACTTAGCACATGCACAGCTCAGAAGCCACAGATCAAAGGGCAAAAATCAACTTAGAATCCATCCACTAACCTAAAGATTTTCCATTGCAGATTGATCCTTTGAATTGCATCTGCTTTCAGTATTACTCATGGGAATATTTATTTGTAGGGAGGAAAAACAAAAAAGGAACAGGTTCCAAATCCCACCACATTTGTGTGTATGGGAGAGGACATACCTGTGTGATGGAGCCATCCCAACCAAGAGAAAGGGGACCATCCATAAGAGCTGTTTGTTGCTCTTCTGGTACAGCCATAGTGTGGTTGACCTTTGGCAGTTCCAATACCTATCTTGTTCCCGTACATTATCTCACCATCAGAAACCAGCATTGCAGCCAGGGACCCCAGATAGAAATGAGGATGTGGGAGGTACATGAGACACCTCACTGTCATGCAGCAGTTGCTTAAATTCCTAAGTATGTACTCTAAAATAACTCCCCCTCCAAACACAAGGGGTGATAATTAAATCAATACTCTGATACTAGGGCTCACAATTCAATCAGGTGGTATGCAGGTTCACAATTCAAAGCAGGTGGTATGGTGACAAACAAAGCCAGTGTCAGAGGCAGCTACCTACTCCTCTCTCACACCTCTCTAGCTCTACCACCTCAAGCTCTGCAGCAACTGACTGGGACATCACCTCATCTACCGGATCACCACAAGATATGTTAAATATAACCCTTATTTCCATTCCTCCTCTCCCTCAAAAGGTTGGGGGGGTCAGTATTTTTAACATGGATCATTTATCACAGTTCCTGTTACACCAGCTCCATTCCCTCAGTGGCTGTCCTGGCATAATCAAGGGAGGGCACCCATGGGTGTAGGATAACAGGAACTTTTAAAGACAGCTTTGCAGCTCAGGTCAGTCCATCACAGAGCCATGCTCCCAGATTAAATGCCAGGCATAGAAAGTTCTTTTTTTTCTTTAAAAAAAACTTCCTCTAGCTTTAAACTACCTAGCAGATAAGGCTAGTACCTGACCAAAGCCAGTCTCACCCTCAGATGTCAGTGCAAAAACATACCTGGAACACTGCTCATAATTATCAAGGGTGATTGAAACACTTCCACAGTTCACAACAGAAATAAACCCATCACTCAGGATTCCCACTGCATAACCTAGCTGCTGCATACATCCCCCAGCAAGCAGTCACCTCCCTTACATCCAGAGCTTGACTCATACTCCATTTTTACATGGTTATCTTAACCTGTTTGAGTTTGCACACCAGCTCTTGTATCAAAGTACATTCTGCTGATATAGCAGCATGTCCTTGGAAAAGAAATAAACATTACCATTAAATGCAGGCTTTAAAGTTATGAGCAAGCTTGCAATTGAGGAGGGACAGCTATCACCTCCATCCCTATTAGACACAGAAGGACAGTTTGAGCATACAGATCAGTTACAAGGCCAAAGAGGAAAAAAAGAGCTGGCTAATCACTGTCAGGCTGTGAGTGCAATTGCAGAGTTCTTGAGGAGTCCTTGTGTGTGACAAACTGCCATGGCCTTAGGCCAGACTGACAGAAAAACTGCAGAACTGGACACAGTCCATTCAGTGTTATTAAATCATACGTGGATTTGTCCAACACCACAACCTCAGGCTACATGATCTCACACTTCAGTGATGGGCTTGAGGACATGCTACAGTAAAACTCACAGTAAGCAAATTTCCTTAAAAGTAAAATAAAGGAAAAACCTCATGTAGTCAAACTATGAACTCATAACAGAGCCCTCAGCACCTAAGTCAGTAAAGTTAAACCAACATAAGCCTGTGATAAGCAGAAATGCCATGCTGTAGTAGGCAGACTGATTTTTAATTGTACCTTTTGCTAAGGCCATCTGTTTTCTTCCCATTGACAAGGCCTACAGAACACCTAATGGTGTATTAGGAAGAGTCTTGTTCTCTATTTTAAGGAGCATGCTCAGAGCATAATACAACATTGACAAAATTCCAGCTCCTCAGCACTTGAACAGCTGCCAGGCAGCAATGCCCTCAGCACTGTAACCCAGAGGAGGAAGCTCATGTGCAGGGAGGCCGAGGCTCTGGACAACATGCCCAGTAGGCAAAGTGACAAGTCATTAGGTCCAAATGCCTCTTGGTGACTGGGACAACAGGAAAAAAAAAAAAAGTGCTCTACTACTGGTTCCCCATCAGTAACTTCCAAGTTAATTGGTGAGACCTTTGCAAAATACTGTAAGCCCACAAACACCCTTTATTTATGGTTTAAAGCCTTCCAGCTTGGTACACACAGACTGACCAACCCAGGACTCCTGCTGCTTTGGAGCACACAGCAAGACCAGCCAGAAGTGCCCTAAGGGTTTTTCATCCCTATGGGCAATGATCTGAAAGCTGCTCTCCACATATCCAAGCCAGTATCTGATTGCACACAAGGTTTTAAAGAGCCTCAAAGACAGAAAGACAAGAAATGAGCATGTTAAGGAGTCCAGGGTAACCCTACGTTTACATATCTCAATGAATTCAATGATTCCTTGGAGTAGTTTGTACTATAGAGAACGATAAGGATTTGGGAGGAGCAGGGCTCAGGGAGAAGAGAGGCTGCACTCCGAAGCTAGAACTTGAGTTTCCCCAAACAACGTACAGACTCGAGTCTTCGGATTTACAACCACTTGCCAGGCTGGCTGGATGCCAGCCAGCTCCCACCTGAAAGCCCCGTCCCAGCCTCAGTACAGCACTGTGCTCCAGGCCCAATAAATCCCGGCTCTCAGCAGGGGCTGCCGGCCAAGGATCAGCACCGAGCTAACACGGCCCCCTTGTTTCCCTTCGGGGCTTGGCTTGCACCTGGCCAGCCCTGAGCGTGAGCTGAGGCAGCCCACGTCCACCCACAAGAGCACCAAACCTCAACACATCAGGTGCTCCTCAAACAACTTTTGCAGTCCGATTACTTTTTGATTACGAACAGGGATGTTTAACCAGAGCAAGCTGGAAACTCGCTTTCCAAAACAAGTTATCTGTCGCACATCTTCGACTGGAGGAGGGAAGAAAATCACAGCCTATTGCCAAAGCGATTCCTCCTTGTGGTGAGTCACCAGTTTGACTCAGCCTGGTGGGACGTGAGCCATCTGACAACAATAGAAATCTGGCAGTTCGCATCTGCGAGTTAAACAAGCTCACGCACCCTAAAAATAAAGCCTGCTAAGCTGCTGAAGTCGTATTTTCCTACCAAATTTCCTGCTGAGCAGTTCCAACCAGCATTTGACCACATACTGCCTCATTGATAGACCTTCTTGGTTTATTGTAGGCAGAGAGATTTAATTAGTAAGTAAGGAAGCAAGGAATTCCTGTTGGTGTTTTTCTGAGGGGGGATTTGGAGGTTAGAACAAATGAGAAAATTACGGGCGATGTGCACATTTTCCTGGCATCAGAGCCACTTCAGAATAAATGTGATACTATGCAACACACCTCCTTCCTCTGCGTGTCTCCTTTCCTTCCCTTTGTAAAGTATGGTTTAAATAAAGAAACATCTGCAGAAACTCCACAGCAGATGAGCCCTAATCAGGCAAAGATAAATACAAGTACCAGGGACATGCATGGAGGTGTAGGATACTGAGGGTCTCTGTGAGAAATGGGTGCCAAGTCACTTGAGTTGCGGAGTGGAATTGGCAGGGGCTTCAGGGAGCCAAGCGCCTGGCCCTGATGTGGAAAACGTGCTGCAGTTCAGATACAGCATTGGAGAGTGCTTGCAGGAAAGTACATGCCAAACTATCACAGTATGGAATAAAAAAAAAAGGAATATACAGACATCTCAGTGAGAAGGAAATGCTACAAGCAAATCTACATAGCAGACATATGGAACAAGCTGCTGATAACAGAAAGATGTCTGTGGTGTGGAGCTAGCAGCAAGAGCTGGAATTACCCGTCAGTTCCAGAATGACTTTTCTGCGTGGGAACTGTCAGAAACAGGCCTCAGCTATCTTCACATCTTCCTGTTTGTATTTAGGGAGAATCCAGGGCAAGAGAGTCCTGGTCCCAGACAGAGGTCTGTTTGCAAAATGAGAGCTGCTATGGGCCCAGTCTCACAAGAAGGTCCTCTCTGGAGGCTTTCAAGGAGGACATGGCCTCCACTAAGTGGTGTGATTAATGTTCACCCTAAAGAAGAACCAGCCCCTGTACAAACAGTACAACCACCCTAATTCACAGTGCTTCTTAGCTACACCATCACCATTAGAAGCAATCTTTATCTGTTAACTAATCAGCACCACAGTTGTGTCTGTGCTTCAAACAGGAAATTAAGAAAACAACACACAAGGCTCTATGAACAAACAGTGACATATTCAGCAGCCACTGCTGGTGGTGTTTTCACACCTCTCCTGGACTGCTCTTTCCCTTGCTATTCTGCTAAATATTTCACCTGGGAGAGATGGGTAGCACAGGAGATTTGAAACAGTTCCTCATGAAAACCACTCGGTTCTGTAGCCCCTGCTCCAGCAGGGAAATTTCATCTGGTAGAGCTGAACAGACAGTTGCAGCTGGAGTGGGGTGAGACCAATGGCTCCAACAGGATATATTTTTACAGGCTTTGTCTGACTTGACTGCTATAGAAAGAAACCTAAGGGCTCTAGGCAAGGACCAGAGATCAGGTTTACTTCCCTTTCTTGCAGAGTTTAAGGTAAAAGAACATGTTTCAATACCCCCTCATGAAAACATATCAGGCATATTTTTATTCTTTTTCTTTTTGCATTAGCCATGCATGACTGCTCTGGATAAAGACCAGAGTCAGGGCCTGGTATCTGTCTGCATCACTGACATTACTCGGGATGGCTGAGCCGCATCACAAAGTTCCAGAGATACATTAGAGGACACGTTCGCAGGAAAAATGTAACCAGCTCATTTTTAATGTGCTTGGCCAGGGACCCCATGAGAGGCCTCTAGGCCCCTTACAGAGCTGATGAAAGCTGCGTGTCTCAGCTTTATAACAGAGCCAGAACTGCGAGGTGCTTATCAAAGCAGTCAGATAATGCAGCTCAAGGTCACAACTTTGCACAGAGCAGCAGTCAGGTTGCAACCTCACACTATGGAAAGAGACCTTTCCACCTCAGTTATTTCACAGGACTAAAGGAAATAAGCTTTTCAAAACCTCTATCCCCCCAGTCAATACTGCAGCAATGAAGCTCAGCCTGCCACACCATTTCACACAATTCAAAACAGTGATTACTGAGATTGCCAGATTGCCACTTCTCAGGGAAAAAACTGGTGTTAGGTAGCTGATACCTGATTCGTGCTATTCTTCACACTAGAACCAAGAAAAAAAAAAAAGCAAGCAAAGAAAACCTCATGATAAAATATTGTTTTCTATGTGGGGATAAGGAAGTTGAAATACAGAGTGATACAAATAATTCAGGAATTGAATTGTTAGCTAGCAAGCTCTATCCTAAAAAAGGCTATTTATTCCCAGTACCATAGCAATGGAAAATTAGTTCGTGTTAGCTCTTCTTGCACTGCTGCCACACTTGCTGTTTTGTGCCTCAAGCAGAAAAATCAGGGAAGGAATTTTGATTACAAGCAATCACCACTGAAGATGTGTATTTGGATAAAGAGACTTTTCATCCAGTTCCTTTTGTTTCTTGATTCGTAGTCAAGCTCTAATCCCATGCATATGGCCTGGCAAAGTTGAATTTCCATAGCAACTCTTTTTAAGCTAGCTTCAGGACAGCAGAGAAAGCTGGCAAAGGGAAAAGGTTATTTAAATACCTTGTTACTGCTGCTACTTCAAGAAATCTGATGCCAAACACGCAAAACCAGCTAGATTTTTAAAGATCAATCTATTTAAAAATAAGAACTCCTCTAGCATGAAAACCCTTTTAGGATCTGCACATTCCTGGTCTGCTCTCACTCTGTGAGAAACATTTCCATACATCACTTAAAATGCTGTTTCCTGAAGGAAGATGCAAGCTTTCTGCTGAAAGTATATGGCAAGAGAGCAAAGCTGGCTTTATTTTCATTGGTGAGAAAGCATACAGGAACATTTTAGCTAGTCTTCTGTGCTGTAGCAGTTGTTTTATGGTCACACCAATCAACAGAGGAAGAGGCAGGACAGATGGCTGACATAGAAACTAATCTCCCTTTGATCAGCCCAGATTTTCTTCATTAGCTGGAGGACCAACATTTACACTGTTTAGAAACAGAAGAAAACTTGCCCAGCATGCTACACATCTTCACTTCTTTGCTTCTGAAAAAGCACAGCCCCATCAGATGCTCCAGCTAAGATCAAGCTGTGACATAGGTAGGACTGAAGCAGGCCCCAGACAAATTTCACACCCCTTCATCCCCAAAACAAAGGGAAGAAGCAGCTCTAGAGAGCTCCCGGCTCTCTCATGAGCTATTACAGGCTTGAAAGAAGTGAGCTTTAGATCAGGAATCATGTAGAGATTCCTGTTCCCTGCGCACTACATTTTAGGATCAGAACTGCAGTGGTTTTCATAGGGTGTTTTTTCCACCCAACCATGGAAATGAGACAGTTTTTCCCTAAAAATCAACAAAAAGAGCAACAAAAACCTGATTTTGGATTGTGCAGTCAAACCAGAAAAAACAAGGCATAGTCTAGAGTCCGCAGACTCCTACAGTTTGGACACCTGAAGCAGCAAACCACTGCCTGCACTAGCACAGGGCTTCATGCATGAGTGCTTCCATGCCCACCTCCTTCACAGCTAAGTGCTGACAACATTGTTCTTCCCCCGAAAACTCAACACAAATCTAGCAGCAGGAAGGAGGCAGCTGGGCATTATTTGGCTGTGAATATCCAGGTGTGCTGGGTTTCACTTCAGAGGCCAGTCACCCTACCATGTCCATTAAACATGCCTAGCCATGTGATGCTAAAAACACTGCTGACATTTTTCCATGCTAGAGCCTAAGGCAACAGGTTCACAATTATTTCAAAGTATTATGAATTTAGTTTATAGACAATAGCCAGTATTTCTCTGGTCTTTGAAGCACTTTAAAAGCGCATTTCAAGTGGGAGTTGAAGTTTGGATACTGACTGATATAAGGCCCAGGGACGTTAAGTGTGCTCCAGTGCACCTTCCCCACTCCTCTAAAGCATCACTGGTATAGCTCATTAGACACTGACAATTAAAAATGCAGATTACGCCATCTCAGAACAATGGATCTTTTCCTTTCAGCTTTTGTGGGCATTAAAAGCATGGTATATCTGAAAAGGAGTGAGATCTGTACAGCCAGCAGCTGTCTCCTTACCTCTGAACCAAAGTCAAGATGCTCAGCAAGAAGGGGGATGCAATCTTTGGGCGACACTGGCTGCTGTCTGCAGGCAGGCACTCATCTGCACACATCGCAGAACTGGTGAGACAGGGTCAGGTAGGATGATCATCACACTTTTCTGCCCACCATCTGCAGGGGGAATCCTGAAACAGAATGTGTTTGTTAGCCACTTTCATCTAGACACTTGTCACTTTGCAGACATAGAAATGCCAGCTGCTCTCAGGCAAGTCCTGCTTATAGAGTCTTATGCCACCTTTGAAGGTAAAATGAGCCCTGCTGCTGGCTTCCTGCACTTGGAAATCCACCTGGATATCGCCTGGAAACTTGTGCTCCCCAAATGCATCTCCTCAAGCTACCTCTTAGCCCCCTAACCTTGATGTTACCTAATTAAATGCCTTACCCTGCATGAAGGAATCAGAACTGAGGCTTGGATCAACTGTCTGCTATAACAAAACTTACCAGTTTTAGGGGCTTAATGCAAGTCTAGCCTCTAGAATCATACCATCAAACAGGGGCAGTGGCAAAAGATAAGCAAAGTGAAACAAAATGCATAGTAACTCCAGGCTGAAGCCTGTAAGCCATGCATCTCCCCAGCAGCAGCAGGACCGGCCCTTTAGGAGCCTCAGCACCACCGGGTGGCAGCCGAGGGACACAGAACACAACCAGGAGCTCACAGGAGCCACTAAAACACAGTGGGGCCAGGGTTTCCTTCCATAAACCCACATCCTGATAGGAAATTAAGGGTATCCTTGGAGGAAAAATATTGTCAGCACCTACATGACCCTTTAAGTAAAGGAAAGGTAAGGGAAAAAAATTCATAACAGTCCTTTAAAACACTCAGCTTATCTGAAATCTTATTCAGGATGGTCTGAGACTTCAAATCCTTATGACATGCATAGCAAGAATTAATTTCCCTACAACTGTGAAGGTCCTCATTCCCCGAGCTGCTGTCTTTGTCCCACCATTGGCAGATTCCTTGGATGAAGCATTTGCTACTCCAAAGCAAAAAAATTGCTTTTCCCAGCAGCGCACTGAGCTCCAGGTTGAACTATTGCAACCCCAGACCTGTGTTATCTCCACAAGAGAAGCCTCACCTTGCACAAAAGGCACTGACTCTGAGCAGTAGGACACAGTATCAGAAGAGAATTCAGCAGTATTGGGCATAAATGCAGAACTAAACGAAAAGGAAGGAATCTGGAATGGACTGTATTTTTGTAAAGGGAAGGAAAATGAAACTTTAGGCATCAACAAAAAAATACTTCTTTAATTTCTTACAAGCCATTGTAAAGAAAAGGATTAGAAGCTCGCTCTCAGTTATTTTAAAAATTAAATATTTTAAGTGCTGCTTAAGGCATATACTGCCACCGTGTGTTCAGAAGCGAAACCAGGAGAAAGCACTGACCTAAGCAGCTCCATAGGTGAGAAACCACTGCTTTGCTAGATTTTCAAGTCATCACGTATCATCTACTCCTAGATATTAGTGCTTGGTTCTCATTTACCACTCCGAGTGATTCAGCTCATTTTCTCAACTAACCTCTAAACTACCTCTGTAAAAATAACACCAACGACTCTGTATACGCTTCATCAGCATACTTACCGGCAAGCAATAAAACATTCTCTTCAAATAGGAATTGAGATAATCAAACAAAACCAAAGAACAACAGGAAAAAAGAGCTAATCTAAATCAAACTATCCAAGCAGCTCCTCACACAGGCTTACCCTCTCCTGGGTTCCCCATCCTCATTCAGACCTTGGAACAAGGCTCAGGTGTGAACAAACTCCAGCTGCGCCCACTTTTTTCCTTTTGATCATGGATTATTGAATTGAAATTGCAGTTCGGAGTCATCATTTGACCACACTCATTATGATGGCAGAGACAATTCTGCAGGCAGTGATCTCTAAGTGCTGGGAATTCGCAGTATGAGGCTCTTTAAATAGAGGTACTGAATATGCTTTTAGGTGGCTCTCCGTATTAATCCCCTGATCCAGAGCATCATTGCTATGAAAGGGAATTTGGTCATTACAGGAGATTTTTCAAAAAATTATAAAAGACTTATTGCAACAAGATGGACAACAGTGATGATGACCCAAAAGGCTAAGTCACTCTATCTTCATTTTGAAGAAAGATGATCAGGAATATTAATGGGAGAGGCAATCTGAAAGACCCCTAGATTTACAAAAAAAAAAAAAAAAAAAGCTGATGTGAAACTGAGCTTCCAAACAGACACAGAAGTGGTTAAAACTGAGAGAAGAACTATCTGCTAAAATGTAAACCTAAACCAAATTATTTTGGTTCTTATAAACCTTTGAGGTTTATAAGAACAAAGCTCTTTTTGTCCCCCACTTTCACACCTCTTAGAAAGTTATGTTACTCCAAACTGAAAGCACCTCATGTGGACCCCCACATCACTGTCAGATAGTAGGCTTTTTCCTTTCCTAATGACGAACAGACACAGCCCTGAGCATCTACAAGCAGTGACCCAGCTTGTCTCCATCCTGTTCTACTCATACACATGCTGAAATGCTTTTGTGGTTTACTGGAAACTTCAGGGACAAAATTAGCTTGCATGGTTCTTTCCAGGGAAGCAGGAGCTACACACTAACAGCCAAAAGTCTTTCATGGTAACAAAGCTGGGTGTTTTAGATAAGACCATCTTGAGGTGAGGAAGGTGAAAAACTGGGAAATTACTTGTTTGGAGGTCAGTTAGTCATTAACATCAATTACTAATGAGTCTCCATTCCTTCAACAATGGAAGAGAAAAAGGCCCTGCTTTTACTTGAGCATGTAAAAACCCTAACAAAGACATGGCCAGCTCACTGCTTTTCATACACAGTAGGAGTCATCATGAACTTCCAACAAGCTTGCTAGGTGATGTGACAGCTACAGCCATATCAGATGATAGATAAGTGCTGAGCTACCTCCTGTGACAAAAAAAGGATACAGTGATGGGTTTGAAAAGGCAGTGCAATGACAACACTGAGCAGAATGGGCACCTGAGGTGCTAATTCAGATGACTGGAGTCAGGCCAAAAACACCTGAGGCATTTACTCTGTACATTGCTCAGCATAGAGAAAGATTTTAAATTTCTAAGTGAGATTATCTGGAAGAGACTGAAGAACAGCCAAAGATGCATTCAGAAAGACCGGAGATGTAGGAGAAACACACAACTATGCAGTTCTGGCTAAAGGACGACAAAATTCAGGCAGAGCACAGTTGGAGGTACTGGCTGACAGGGCAAACCAAGACTGAAGATAGGATGGTAGTTATTAAAGATATATGGCACTCAGAATTGAATATTACCAAGAGAAAAGGAAGGGTTAGAGTATATAATAAGGAAGGACTGAACAGGGAAGGTAGTCTCAGCTGGTAGTCACATTTTGTCATTTTTATATGAAAAAACTAGAAATGTTGTTTGAATAGAAATATTGTTTGAAGGCAGGAAGAGGCTAGAGTTTGCAGGATAAATCACTGTGACAAGCAGCAGTCAGAACTGTGGATTTGGGATTTGATTAACCCAGAGAAGAATCACTAAGTACATCAAAATTTCTGAGAAAGAAACTACAAAATGCAGTGGAGAAAGGCAATGAGATTCTTCTCAGGTATACATGAAAGCAGAAGAAGGGGCTGGGATGAAGGGCAGAGCCTGGAGCTGTCAAGCTGGACTACGCAGCGCAGAAGAAGCCAAAGTGCAAGGCAAATCTTTGAGGTCATGGAGCACAGGAGGAGGAGACTGCAGAGAAGACAAAAATGTGAACTGACATCGGAGAACACAGCTGGTGAGGAAAAGCTAAGTGAAGATCCCTGTCAACAACCAGCAGGTGGAGGAGGACAAAGGGTGTGTGGGCTGAGCAGAGGTGTGTGAAGGTGGGGTGGAAAGCAGCAGGTGGTGAAAATGAACATTATCAAGGGCAGAAAAAGCCTGGAGGACTGAAAATTGAAGTGGCTGTGAGGGAGGATGACTTTATCTATAGACAGATTAAAGATTTCAGAGACAAGAGGAAAAGGTGGAGGAGAGGTAAAGGAAACAAAGCAGGAAATGAACAAAACAAGAGCCAAGTTTGCAAAAATGGTAGTGGAAACAAATGTGGGAGATGACCTGCCTACATATGAAAAAGGTCTTCAGAACCAAGGAGTACAGGTAGACAAAACCACTGGCTAGAAATGAAAATAGAACATATCAGGGGGCTTTTATAAGGATTAGAGATTGATGGGGGGGAGGAACAGTAGAGAATGAAAAGAGGGAGGCAGAAAAAAACATCTTTATTGTCAGGAAGTGTGTACAGAGGGCAAAAGCAACACATGGGGCTGTTACACTAGTGGAGACAGAAGTGAGAAGTGTTTCTGGGTTCAGTTAACAGAAACAGACACCTTCCCTCAGCAACCGTTGCTGAAGCACAGGGGATGCTGGCAAGAATGAGACCACCAGCAGCCCATACCACAGACACCCAGCTGCTTCCCCTCTGCCATCACAATGCTGCCAAGACCTTTCTGCCCAAAAAGAGCTCCCCACAGGGGAGCAGCAGGGCTTATGGCAGCATGAAAGCATGAAGCTGATGTGCTGTGCACCAGTAGTCACAGCACCTGCAGGGAAGCGAGGAGGGACAGAGGGCACACCACCCACCCGTACTCCCTGTGCTTCAGGGATGGTAAGTAGCACAGCTCAGCCCACCACTTCTTTTGGTCCATTCTACATAGGAAAAAAAAAGCCAAAAAAAAGTAACAGTAGGAAAAAAAAACAAACAAACACAAGGAAGATAACTGAAGAACAAGTCCTTGCCACAGCACCCACCATGTGTGCCAACAGCCTGCAGCTCATTCATGAAAGGCCATAATGCTCCAGCACAGCTATGGTTCCTGGGACCAAGCAGCACCTGGGGGCACACAGGGGCACACAGTCCTAGGACAGCATCTGGACACAGACAGGAAAGGGCAGGGACTTCTCTTGCTGCTGAAGGCAGCTGGGAGCCCTGCCACTGCCACAGCTAACAGTGCTGCAAGCCCCTCAGCTGCCATTTCCTGAGATGGAGAGGCCAGGCAGCATGGAGGCACCACACTGCCAACAGCAAGGAGAGCTTGTTCTCAGTGCCCACTTGGTTACACTTAATTAAAATAGCAGCAGCTGCACAGAGCAAGAAATAAGGGGAAATGAAGCAACAGGGAGATGCAGCACTTGCTGAAGTGAATTTCATTTAAAACTTTCATGTACATATTTACTGCTAAAAGCAAGTTCAGGTTGATGGAAATGGCTCTAGTATCTGTAAGAGAAAATGGTTCAAGTACTTTGTACCAAAAATTCATAAGGTTCTTTGTTTCAAAGTGACATCTTTTCTTCATTTTACATTATCTGAACAGTGGAATAATTCTCTGCTTTCCCTACACCTACACATCTACAGAAGTTTTTTTACCACTCATCTTCATTTCAGTCAGAAAACATGTAAAGCTGATTTTAATTACCATAAATGATTTTTAGAAATGAGCTTTTTTGTATAATTCCACATGCAATTTATTTCCAGCTCAGATTTCTCAAACAATTAATGACAGCCCCAGTCTCTAATAATATATTTTCAACGTTACATGTCTAAATTTCTTCATTTCACTGCATTTCAATAGTACATACCTTACAGCCTGAGGCAAATAATTGCCTACAGAAGAAATTTTAGTATTTGGAGTGGAACTGAAGCTTATTGTTACAAATAGTCATGTAATTAGGTTAAAAGGGAAATAAATCTTTACAAAGTCAGGCTCCTTCCTGTTCTGAATGCACATTTTCAGTAAAGGAAAGTCTATTTAGCCAGGGTTTGAAGCTGCTGAAAAATAATCTTAAAATAGCAAGTAAGCCCAAGAAGCTAATAAGCTGTTTATAAAATAATTTACCCTGCAAATACAATTGTATGAAATTGAGATGAACTCCACAGCCATGGCTGCCACAGAGCAAGAAGTGGGTCAGAGGTTGGCAGGGAAGGCACCTACACAGCCCCATTAGCAGTGGTTTCATAGATGAGAGGAAGAAAAAGCAGTTCAGCAGCTGGAAAGGCACTAGGTTAAAGGAGAATGAGGCCCATGTCTTGCTCTGACCTTTAAACCAAGTATGCCAGGGTAGATCCAAACAGGATTTTGGCAGCTCACACAGGTAGAGTCTCTAATCCCAAACTGAGATCCTGCAGTTTCCTGTACTTCTACTGCCTGAACTCTATAGACATTTCTGATCTTAACATTTTAGTGGTTCCAGACAGGGCATGGAGCATAACTTGCTTAATCTTAGATACTAATTAGTCATGTAGACTTCCCTTTAGCCACTGTAGGAAAAATAGGCACTTAGAATACCAAAGTTTATCTTCTAGAACAGGCATCTAAAACTATCACACCCTGACCACACTCATTTCTTCTTGGTAGCCAAACAAGGATCCCAGAGCTCTGCTGTATGCCTCAAGTCACAGGAGATGACCAACTCAGCATTGCCTAAAGCATGGTGGTCCTGATCAAGCACAGACTGTTCCTTTGGGCTCCAGCAAGATCCCTAGAGACCCTCTGGAGATGCTGAGCCCAACAGACATGCTTTGTTTACACCCTCCTGATGGCAAGAGCCTTCAGACCTTCAACACAGCAGCACAACACAAGCAGTGTTTTCTTTAGAAGTAAAATTTGAAAAGGGCCTCTAGCTTAAATGCTCTTTATGACCTCATCTCAGTCTGCTATCTGCACAGGATGCTGGCTGCTCCAGATGCTATTATACAATGCTTTGCTTTCGCCAGGGACTGACTATTTAGGAAGAACCAACACCTTATTCAGTTCTGCATCCACTCCAAAAACAAACAGCAGGGAAGGAAAAAAAAAAAAAAAAAAAAAAAAGCTAGTCACTCTAACACTGAGATTTAAAGCCTTAAGTCCTTTGTTTACTCTAGCTCCTTTATTTGAGAAGCAAACATTAAGGCATTCTCGGGGACCTAAAAAGGACACAAGGGTGGCTATTCCCTAAGGTCAGCTGAGCCAGGGGTAGCACCAACAGAGGGATGCCCTCACCCACAGGGTGCAACCCCCCAGGGCAGGCACAGAGGGCTGCTGGCAATGCAACTCATCCCATCCACAGTCCCAGACAAGGCAAGCACTAAGCCAGGCCTGGAGTCTACTCAGCAAGCCCAGGCAGGAGCAAAGGGAGCCAGGGGCAAGGATGGAGACCAGACTACAGCCTAGGTACAAAGCCCTCCCTCAGGAGCTCCAGCCAAAGACAGGGCTCAAGACAAGCCACAACGTGCATCCAAGGGTCCACCTCAGAGAGGAATTACCTGCACAGCATGGCTGGTGTCCATCCTAGATGCACTGAGCACAGGAAAGAGCAGAGGGCGCTGGCCTGAGCTTAAATAGAACAGGGGGCAGGTGTGGGGAACCCAGGTGAAACTGTTCCAGGGCTGTTAAGGAGTACTGACTTCGTGTAATGATTTAATAACTTCATGCAGCTGCTGCCAAATAATGCTGCTCTGAGGCTGTTGCATGTGGAGCCCTGCAGCCTTCCAGACTTGTGTAGTAAGACACTGACTCACTTTAGCACCAAACTTCCTTTCAGCATGCCCCTGAAAACCCTTCTTCCTTTACCAGTAAACCAATGCTCTGTCTGCACAGCAGAGGCCTCTTCCCTCTTGTCACCACCACCGCAACTGCTGACCGCAGTATGGGAATGTGGTCTTGCAAATCCCGGTCTGATCCTCTCCCCTCAGCAGGTCTCTGCTGGACTTATCCAAGCACAGGGACAGGACATAGCAGCTGCTAGTCTTCACCTCCCATCCCTGTGTCTTTGCAGCCCATCTGCATGCTATTGTGCACCCTGTGGCCCCATGGTGGTGAGGAGGGCCTACAAAAGCGGAGAGAGGTTTTCCACTGCAGGAGCCATCAACCACAGGTTTGGCAGAGGCAAGAGCCAAGGCCCAAGCAGCGCCTGAAAGAGTGGTGAGGTTGGTGTGAGGAGCAGGTCCATGCAAGGTGGCTGGCTGTGGTTCCCCTGGCCATCCTGCTTCTTCCTCGCCAACACATCTGCACCAGGGCTGGCCTCTGGGCAACTCCCAAAATTCAGTGGTTCTTGGCACAAGTCTTTTCTCCACCTCATTTGAACCCCCTTCTCACACGGACTGCTTGAAAAGTCAGGTCCTAGGTGATGGGAGCAGCCTCGTCTGATGTGACCAAATTTCACCCTGCTGAACTCAAGGCCCTGGATGTGAGCAGCGCAATGCACTTAAGTGCTCATTGCAGCTCTCCATCCAGCTGCCTTTGCAGGCCTTACCCCTCTCACACTCTTTTTCCAGAACTGCTTAGAGAAACAAACAAACAAACAAACAAACAAAAAAAAAAAAAAAAACTCTAGCCAGAGTGCTGCATAAAAAAGTAAGCAGGAAAAAGACAGCACAGAATAGGAGCTAGCCCTAGTGATTGTGAGGTTTGGGGCAGCAAGCACAGAAATGGCATGCCAGCTGTCTCTCTCTGGGTGGAACAGTGAATGGATTGAAAACAAGCTGCAGTTTCGAAGCATTTGATTTGTGACTGCCATGGTGTGCAGGACACATTCTAGTCTTTATGAAGATTAAAAGGCCCTAAAATCTGTGAGGATGTTTTTGTAGGGCAGTAGTCCGATGCGCCCATCAGCAGAGCTGCAGAGTAAATGGGTTTCTCTGGCTAGGGCAGGCAGCTACAGAGGCAGAGCTGAATAAACACTGACATGAAGGGCTGTGTAGGTAAAGGGACCAAGACCAACATGAGAAATCAGAAGACTTTTTTTTCTTATTCCTTCCTGTTTCTTGGTCCCCCTTCTATAAAACAGAGCTAATAGCACTGACCTGCCAAATGCTGAACATGTTAAAGGCCAGAGGGTGCTCAAATAAGTCACCAGTGAAGTTACATAAATACACAAATGTGTCTTTGCTTCATCTCATACCTCAGGAGCCTTTAGACCTGCTGTCTGGGGAACTAATAACGGTCTAGTCGCAGCTGCACAAAACAGTGTGGGCTATAAAACCTGCCCACAAAGCTGTGCAAATATTAAGACAGCTCATGCAAGGAACTACGCTGTTACAACCACACAGCTCTCCATGCTGGAGCTAAGAGGTCTGAAGGTAATGCATGCTGCAGTGACTGTGTGAAGGAAGACGTAGGGACTTGGACACCATGGGATTATCCAGAGCACCAGGGTTGGTATGGATTCTGGTTGGGGTAGTCACACTTCAGTCAAATAAATCAGGACGTGCAGTGGGGAGTAGAGGACAAATTTATACAAGAGGACAGTCAGCTCCCAACCACGTTGCTCCAAAGTGAAAATTTCAAGAATGTGAAACCTCATTGAATTTGTACTGGGAAATGCTGTATGTCATGCGGCTGTCTGGTTGGTGTTCTAGTATTAGCAGCCTTTTGTCCAAATGTACTCTTTTGATCAGAAATAGATTGAGATCTTGATGAGAAACAGATTGAGAGAAAAGCGTTTTGTTCCCCTCAAAGTTTTCTTTGGTGACCCACAAGGGGAAATCTCTTGATTGTCTTCACCAGTGATCAGCGTTCCATCAGGAACCACTCCCAAACACTCAAAGATGAGCTTGAACAAAGGATTTGGGCTTCTTTAGAGTGGGTTTGGTAGAACAAAGGTACCAAAACTGCAGTCTCACAGAGGCACCACTTCCCTGGATCAGACCAAGTGCTGCAGTCACTTTGCAGTCCACTTGTGCTACCATATGGCCCTAGAACTGTGTCACAAGCCTGGAGCTGCCCCTGGCCAGCTCAACTCCTGCCTCAGTGCAGCTGGAATCCAGAAAAAAGCTGCTTGTTCAAGCCTTATGAAGAACGAAGAGCTTAGTTGGCCCAGTCTCTGTGCTCACAGTACACTGACGGGAACAGGCTATTCTCAAAGAGCAGCTGCAGCGGTGCTTAAAATAAACAAACAGAAACTAAATGCATGCACGGTTGCGGTGGTGCTACTGCTGCCCCTTGTCTGTAATGTCCACGTGGCTGGAGGCCCTGCTCAGGCTCTGAGCAGGCATTTAATGTGGGTTCCCACCCATGTCTCAAACCTCAGGGGAAACTGCCCTAACTACTGTGCTTGTCAATTATTCCTTGTAAAAATGAAGGGTGCCTTCTCCACCCTTCCTTTCTCAGCTCTTCCACTTCTGCAGCCAAGAATACAAGATACTCTGAGTTGAAGGAAGGAGGGAAAGATCACCTCATGGACTCAGCTTTTCCTCTGAGCTCCTCCCTGCTTAAAGCGCCTGCTCTCCTGTGGAGCCTGCTGCCCCGGGGCAGGAGAACCCATGAGCCACAATGGAGCTCCTGCATTTCCTTCAGTGTTCTGACATCAGGCAAGGCAATGCCCATTGCCCAAGGATATGTAGATGGATTGGCTTTAGCCCCAGCATACATGAGCAGGAAGCAGTCATATATGCTCTAGGCTGGTTTCAGAAGAAAGTTATATATAGCCATGTCTGAAGAAATAGCTATGAGATGAAGGATAACTGAGTTTTGGCATTAGACATGCAATTTTCAACATACAGATGTAACAGAAGAGGCTGTTGGATATGTGAGGAGATGAGTTCAGACCTCGATGTGAAAAGGCTCACATTTTAGCAGCACAGCACTGGGATTTAAATGCCCTCTCTCCATCTTTTGGTAATCTTTTCTCAACAGAGAGGATTAAATCAGGACAGAAAAACAATGAGTCCCACGGCTGCAGATCTCCTCTGGCTTCTGCAATAGCTTAAATCTATGTTTCAGGAAGCAAAAATATATTTTTTGCCATTGCCCACTCAGCACCCAGGAGAGTAGGTTTAATTACTTTTGCCAGTTTTAACAAAAAAACATATTGCCAGCAAATAGCGAGCATTTCCTGCTTGCAGATTTGGCTGGACAGTGCATGAAGTCAGTCCTGTTGCTCTCTCCCTGCTCTGCATGCCTGTTCTGTGGTTTGCCTGTCTCAGCACCACGCTCTATGTGGTCACCATCCCTCCCTCCTCCTGCAAGCTGGTCCGTGAACTGCTCAGGATGTGCTTATCCCTTTCTGTTTCCTACACCTCTCCCACAGCACCACATTTCAGGGCACAGCACTTCTCGCCTGAGTTGTCTAAACATGCACTGGCCACCACACGGCTGCAGCAGGAGCGGTGAAACCCTCCCCAGCCCTCGCAACATCCCTCTCATGCTCTCAGTGGAATTTTCCTCCCACTTTAATACATGCTGTCTTGCAGTGCACACGCCGAAGAAGGTGTTTCTTTCCTTCCTCTGAAGCATCTGTTGAGACTGCTGACAAAAGGCAGGATATTGCTCTGAGGAAGGCTGATGTTTTCTGCTCCATGTCAATCTAATAAATACACATTAATGGAGCTAACTTGTAATTCATGATACAGTGACTGTTCAGTGCTTCTTCCAGTTATTACTCTCCTTCCAGTTAGAAAGAACAGAATTAAAAAGAATCACCAGGGCAGATTTGTGCATCCTGACACCTTGTTCTATTGAGAAAGGTTCTCATATCACTGTGCATGCCTTGACCACAAACCAGTGTTGTTTTTTTTAACTGTCTAATAGTTCTCAGAACAAAAAATGGCTGCACCATGAGTTTATGAGATGCGGCTGTACAAGACAATATATTTTAATATCTACCATGGCTAAAAAACAAAACAAACAAACAAAAAACAATCTAGATGCAAAGATGCTAAGAAGCCCTGGGACAAATAGAGATGGGGGTGATGTCGATCTGGAAGAGGAACCTGCGAATTGCTAACAGATCTGTGAAATGTCCATGTTCTGCTTACAGAGAGTAAACAGAAAAAACAACACAGCACCAAGTGTTTCAAGAAGGCTCAGTAAGACATACAAACAAACAAAACCCCACAACCAAACACACCAACTGCACCTTCCCAGCCTGAAATGAGAAACTGTAAATGGTCTTGTTCAAAGCCAATTATCATTCTCAGTCAGAGCCCAAAGCAAACTGTTGTTCCCTCTGACTTGCTTTATGGGGCATGGTAGGACTGATGTGCTTCTTGAAAATGTGGAGCTAAGGCAGTGTCCCCACGACCACAAGGCATTCTTCCACTGATTTCAGGGAGGAGGGGAAATAAGAATGTTTGTTTTCAGTCTGGAATTATATTTAAGAAGCCAGTTCTGAATTTTTTCTCTCTTTGCCTATTTTTTGGGATGTTTTACATGTGGAGCCTCCCTGACTGTATTCTTCAGTTTCTCAACAGGTTTTAAATGAAGAGGGATTATTCCAGTCTCAAAGGCTTTCTTTCAAATTTCCCAAACATTCTCAAAAGTTTCAATTTTAAAGCAGCATAAACTGAATATTATAATTAAGTTAGAAATTTGTAGGACACTTGGTTCCTTAAGGGGACATAGAACTGTTGTGATCTGGCTCCCTAATCTTAGCTAAATGTGCACAGTGTGTGTGGGAAGTTGTTTGCAAGACATGTTTGTGGTAAATGCTCTTAATATTTGCACACACAGCTCAGACGCACTTCAAGCAGACCTGATTTCTGTGCAAAAATGTAAACACTGTACCAGCCCTGGAACTTGTGTGGAGTGTTTGCATGGTATTTTGGCAATTAAAGCTTGTCTTTAAACCCTAGGATAAGGGTTATGAGATAATGGTTCAGGTATAGTGCAACTGATAGTTGCACTTTCCCTCTCCAGACACAACTGTAATGCAGAGGGAAAAATAAACTTAGACTGACTTAAAGGCAACGCATATCCCATCTTCAGCAATACTATTTAAGGAATTAGTAGCTTAATAAAAGGTGAGAAACTAAAAAAGTAAGAAAACAGAGATGAAATTTTAGAAAAACAGGATGTATCTGTGTTATTGTATCATCCCAGCATCTGAAGGATGCTCTCTGTTAGTTCAAGACATGGCAAAACTGTGGAATACTGCTGATGTAATTAAGATATTATTGTGCTGCATTTCCTCCCCAAGTGTCACAGAAAAGCAGTGCCTGGTGAGTGAAAGACAAATTAAAACAAAACAAAACAAAACAAACAAACAAACAAACAAAAGACAAATATAGAGATACTGCAGAAATCATCAAAAGTAGAAGTAGCAACTGAAAAAAATCAACAGGGCCAATGAATTGTCATTGCCAAGGAAATCTTGACTCCTCTATCCATATGAAACTGCTTGTAATAGCACTGGCTTATTCATTCCTTCCAAAACACAGCTGGAGTTATTAACAGCCCTCCTGAGATGGAGGCGAAGGACAGCGTTCACCAGAACGGGAAACAGGCCCCAGGTCTGACACGCATTCATTCCCCTTGACTCCTGCTCTGCTCCCTCCCACCATTTCCAGAAGATCAAATTCACCTTCTTGTGGGATGCCACAGCCCCTTTCCAAGCCTCTTCCCAGCTCTCCTCTGCCTAGCTGCCTACAACTTGCTGTACTGTAGGTTTTCAACTAGGGCTCCCTCCGTACCCATAAGGAGGAGCAACCTTGGCATTCCCAGTGGCAGTACTCAGCATCCGTGGAGTCCAAGCACAGCGAGGCAGCTTGGTAGTCTGCTACACATAGTACAAGAGTGATTGCTTATGTAAGTCCTTTATAAGCAAAAATACCATCAGAGTATGCTTAGATAATATAATGTTTCTCAGGAAGCGCTGAGATAAAGCCACTCTATCCTTGTGTCCACACATCCCTGCACCTCTACATTTGGAAATTAAACAAGCTCCCAAGACTTTATCCTACTCTGTTGGAATCATTGAAAACAGTGATAGGAACAAAACGTTCTCAAACCTTGCCTTTTCATTCTTCCCACCCACCAGTGAAATCCTTCTGGTAGATGCTTTGTTTTGTAGGTGTTGTCAGTGCTGTTTCTGATCTTAATGAAATGACAGATTAGTTGTTTCATGAACCTGTTTTCTCTCATGAATTACTTTCCTTAGAGCCCTTCACCAGACAGCAGCTGCTCAAAGCAGAGCTGAAGTATGACTTCTGGTGCTGATGTCTTTGTGGTAGCTGCTGATGTCACTGAACTTTTTTTTTTTTTTTTTTTTTTTTTTTTTTTTTTTCCTCAGAAGATGTTTACATCTTGATAGCTAGGCATATGCTTAGATGTGTGTTCATGTTCTCAATACACCTCTTTTGTCTTACACCTCACCCAACAGCCCTTTCACTGCACAAACCCAGCATGATGCTGCCAGCTCTGAATGGTGTCTGAGGATGCAGGGATCTGCTAGCCTCCCTTTGGAAATAACTCATTTGTAGCTCAGCCTTGTCCCACAGAGCATGAAGGCAAGGTGATTCCATTCACCTTTCTCCATCCATGTATCTGCTCTCCCTTCTGCACGCCATCAACCCCTTTTCTGCTAGACCTTGGGGAGAGTTTTCCAGCTTGGACTCCTGCAGGTCCTGTGGATTGCCAGCAGCATGTATGGCTGCTCGGCCTTAGCCTATGCACCGCTGGCTGCACACACCTGAATACTACTTTGAAGGACAGTCAGTGGATTTAGGAAGGATTTCATCCTTCCTTCAGCTGCAGCTGCGTTTAGTTTAGGGCAGAAGATATGAACAGTTCTAACAGGGGATTAGCTTTAGTGTCATGCCCCTACCATCTATATATTCTGTTTAGTTGGCTTGCTTTGACTTTTGCTCTTGTATGGTTTGATTTGCGTACTGACCTCATTTGTGTATGTTAGCAGTTTGACCTCATTCTCATCAAGTTATTCCTGTTTTTTAAAATGTATTTGAGTTCTTTGCTGAAACCCTTGCTGCTGTCTACCCAGCTGAAGTGAAAGGGGAAGCACAGCCTTACGTGATGAAGTACATGAGTGGATGTGGCTCATATTTGTTAGGAGGGTGTTTTCCAGCTTCAGGAATCCCCCGTGGAGTGCATTGTTTTTGTGTTCCAGTTCGCATGAAAATGCTTGCTTGCCCTTCACTTTGCAGCTGTCCTGTGTGGGGTGCAGCAGCCTGCAGCATCACAGATGGTATATGGGACAACGGCTTTTGAAGCTGCACCATTTTCCTTCCATCCTTCTTGGTGCTCACTTCTTTGCCTTTCCATGCATACCAAAATCATCATGTGTGCTCTTCTAGGCAGTGTCACATAAAGGATGGGAACTTTGGCCTGTTTTGCTGAGAGGAAGTAATGCAAGCATGCAAATACCTGAACTCAGAGCCGTGGATCTTCCCACACTGGTTTCGAGAGCTTTCCACAAGAGACCTTGGCACTATCTCTCTTTACAGTTGTCACACCTGCTGGTTTGGGCAGAGTATGAGCTGTGGGCACAGGAATGCCCCAAAGGTTCCAACACAGGTTGAAAGCCTCATTTTCTGAAAGCCAGCTACTATTTTCATATAAATTCCAAATGGCAACAACCTGGGTGTATACAACTGCACACCAGCATCACAGACATTTATTACCACTCTTCTTACAATTAGCTTACCAACACAAAACTGGCATGTAAAACTGGCACACCTCTAGCAGATGATTGCTTCAAAGTTGATTTGGCTCCCTTGGCATAATGACTTGGTACTAAAAAAATAGGAAAATCTCGTTGCAGAAGTCCATGAAGAGCCAAATCCTTGTGCAGAGGGCTCTAAAGCCTGTTAGCTGTGTAACATTTACAGTTAGTTGGATCTCACCAGACTATGCCAGTCTTTCTCGTCGCCGGTGAGTGATGGCAGTTAGTAGTACAATGCTCCGAAAGACACGTTCAGGATGTGTTCAGTACATTGGGTGGATAATGAAAAGGGGCACATGTGCAGGCTTGCTGGAGCTGCTCCAGAGCACAGGCTACTGACTGCTGTGTAGACACCTTTGGAAAGAGAACTTCTGCAATCCTCTTGGACAAACTGGGCAAAGCAATTAAAATCACCATGTTGTGAAAAATAAGCAAGCATTCCCCCCAGGTCCCTCCCACACACAAATTTTCTTTCATCCATTCCAAAAAGCCAGAGGTTACTGGATTCTACACACTGAAGGATTCTGAATTGTTTAGGATGGCAAAGAAGTTTTAGCAAAGACAACGGATGAACCTATTTTTAGTATCAGCTGCATGGAAAATACTTCTCAGAGGCTGTGGTGTGTTAGATTATAAGACACATTTCCTCCTTTTTAGTTTCTGCTGAAGAAAACACAGAACTTTAGAACCAAATGACAATAATAAAAAAAACAACTGTTCTGATAGGTAAGAATTTGTGGCTGGTATTGGCAAACCCCAAATCTGTCATGGGGAAATCTTCCTGGTTTCGTTCAGTTCCAGAGATTCAAGGTACTCAGCTGCTCTGAATAAAACCTGGGGTGAGCTTCCAAGGTTGTGCGTCTCCAAGATGTTACAAGATTTTCTTTCTGCTATTGGAGAAGATATTTTTTTTTGTTACTGTAGAAACTCTTGAAATATGAAGCTTTTCAGTTCATCATCTATTTACAATTTCAATATTCTACTGAAGGGAACGAGTGCTGTGGGATGTTGTAAGTGATGAACTAAGACAGAGCTAGCAGGCTTCTCTATTAACAAATGTGCCTTTTTTGAATTAAAAACCTATTTCCAACAGAATCTGCTTGCCTTTGGGACTGAAGTAGCATGTGTGCTGGTACTAGGACCAGGGGAAATTATTAACTACATGATGTAACTGTGCTATGTAATTTAGCTCTGTAACAGCAAAAGAGTCAATAATGAGCAATCGTGTTTGAGCTGCTGTAAAAATACAGTCAGGCAATTAGAAATTATTTCTCAGAGTACACCCAGTTTTTACCTTCTTTTATACTTTTTTTTTTCTTCTTCTTCAAAGGAAAATTATCAGGGAGGGGGAGGAAGGGAGGAGGGGGAGTAGAAAATTTTGAAATGTTTGTCGTTCCATGTTCCTCTTTTTGTTATCTGATTCAGAGCATGTGAGAGGGTTTTAGAATTGTCAACACATTTATGTACTTCAGCGTCCACATATGCTTTTCACTTCCTAAGTGATTAGTTTCTTTAAATAAATCTTATTAATATATAAGGATTATATAGATATAAAAATGTAAGTTATATAATGTTATGTAGAATATATACAAATATTATGTACTATATATTAAATAGTGTATGTTGCATATTGCATGTTAAGTATCACATACATTATATATATTCTATATACTATATATAAATACATACATAAGGATATTATAACCTTTATAATTAATGTATATAATATTGATTATGTAAAATTATTATAATAGTTTATTATAATGATTAAATTTAATATTATATATTAAAATTATTATAATAGTGATAATCATTTAGACATGTTTTTGCTTTTTGCCTTGGCTCCCACTAAAGGGCTGTAATCTGTTTTATCAGAGGCTGATTTTTTTTCTTGTGTGCAGAAAGCATGCTTATCTAAAAAAACCTGCTTCGGATGTTCTGTGAAGTAAAACGCCTGAATGCTGTTCCTGCCCAGTAAGACACACAGTAGCAACTTGATTTTGGATTTTGGAAAGGAGCTCAGAAAGGAAGAAGAAGCATGGAGAAGGTGCGGTAGCATGCTTCCACATGCGGTCATTCTTGCACGTTGAAACAAGCTTCCCAGTAGCCAAACAGGCAAATTTGAAAGTAGTTTTTGCATCAAGCAGTAAGAGCAGGTATTGCTCAACTCTTCCTGAAGCACTGTGTGGCGGCGGCAGTGCAGACACGTACTGCTGCAGCCTCTAACGTCCAGGCTGGTTCTGCGGTTAAACCCCAGCAGGCAGGTAGCTCCGGGTCTGCGGCACCCTAGGGGATCCTCTCGCCAGGGACCTTGCTCAACACACAGGTTTCTCATCTCTAAAGTGGAGGACACAGAAGTCAGCCGTGCTGCAGAGCACCCTGCACCACCAGTAACCAGCCCCAGGAGGCACAGATATGGTTGAGGGTGAGCCGCTGGTCAGAATTCCTGCAGCTATTGCTCGTGCCATTTTGCAGGAACTGAGCTCTCCTCTCATGCAGGTACTTCTGAGAGCGAATGTTTCTGGTAAACACATCATTCTGGTAAGCAAAACCAAGAGCAGGAACAATTTTAGGCATGGTATGCAAATTGAAATTTTAACAATATAATTAGGACAAATAGATCTATGGGGAAAGTACATCTGTAACCAGTGTAACTGTCTGCAAATTCCCTAGTGTGAGTTTGGGTTTATCAGCAAAAACCCCACTTCCCCAGTCCTTGCCTGCAGGATAACATGCTTAGGAAATGGATATGCGATACAGGCAAGCAGTACTTGAATCCTCCAGGCTGCTCATGCCACAGTCCTCTTCTAGCGCCAAACATACCTTAGGGGTGGTAGCTTGGTACTGGACAGGTGACTTAGGAGTTTTTTTGGCTGTATGTATTATTTTAGCCAACTCTTCCAAAAGCACAGACAACAAACAACCTTGTAGTTCAGACAGGAAAATGAACCCGTTTACAGATGGGTAAACTCAAGCATGAAGAAATTTGGCAGAACTATTCTGCAGATGCTGTGATTTGTGCCTTTAAACCTGCCTTGTTACCAGTCCTTTTGTATAACCGTCTGCACTAAACTTAGAACAATCTGTGTGCGTAGGCAAAGGGCAGCAACAGTGGCTGCACCGATTTTGTAAGCAGAGCTGTTCACAAGTATGCAGTGCATTTTGACCAGGTTTTGTATCATTAGGACTTAGTTTTGCAACTCATCAATGTGTTCCACATACCAGTATGTACAAGTGCAGCTATGGTTAACTTAATCTCTCCTTTGTCCAAATAATATGGCTTTTGCTCAAACTGATCAAGCCCATTAGTGGCAACCGAATGAGGGATGAAAGAGTTATATGCAGAAGCTCCTGCAGACCAGAGAACATTTGCAGAAGAGATAATATTTATTTTCATAAATGTTACTCAGGTCAATCACTGACCTGTTTCTGAATTGCTGTTCCCAAGTCAGGCTCCGCTTAGCTCACTGGACTGCTGTGAGGTGACTGAATGTAACAGACAGCTCTGTGACTGGATAACTTCCAGTAAATACGTTCCCACTTCTGACGAATGACTTGAAAATCAGCTAAACAGGATGTACTGATAAACACTGCAATATTGGCCAAAAGCTCACTATTGCTTTTCATGAAGCCCATTTAAATAGTTTTAAAATAAACACCTGACAATCTCCCAACTTCTAGCAAGTTCCTTTGACAATTCGTGGAAGCAGGGCATCCTATAAAGCACAGCAGTGCATTTTAAGGGGTGTTCATTGTGGGTCATTCTTGCTTGAATTAGAGCCATTAGTTTTTGATCCTTTGATGCCCAGAGGGCCACAGCAGTGGTAATGAAATTGAAAAGTCCTGTTAGAGAATTTATTGCCCACACTGGACTCCAAGGCATGGCCAGCAAACCAAACGGCTTGCTAGCAGCTGGCCCCATTTTCCCCTGCTCCTGGGATGTGGAGAGGACCAAACAAGGGGCTGGTGGATTTTTGAAAATCTGGACCCCCTCTAAGGGGTGAGGTCTGAGCCTCACTAAAGCGTTTAACCCCTGGAATAAAGGTGAGACCAGACTTAACCCCATTGCTTGAAATATTTTAAGAAGTGCCACCATTTGACATTGCTGGCAGCAGCCCCAGCATCTGTAATCTGAGCAGCCTGCATATTAAGTGCAGGAGAAATGTCAAGCAAGGCTCAAAAGAGCGCTATAAAAAGCCATTGGGAAGTTGGACTCCATTGGCAACAGGAGTTAGCAGGTGGTGCGAGAGAGCAACCACCAGTGGAGGCTCACACCCAGCGATGCGTGTGCGCAGCCCCTCGGTCGGGAGGCAAGGGCAAAGCTGAGAGCAGAAACCTTTGAGGGTTTCCGTGGTTAGCCTGGAGTCGTGCTTGGAGGGAGGAAGGGCGCAGAGCAGAGTGGCTGGCAGAGGAGGAAGGGGAGCCCTGCGTGGCTCCACTCAGGACCCTTTCCTGCAGAATCCCGAGGGTGAGGAGCCATCCTAGTGGAGCAGAAGCAGGCAAAACCCCAGGGACGAAGGCACACGGACCTGATTTGGGGACAACATTGAGTGCGCCTGCCCGGGGCTCGGCTCAGCAGGGCTGGGAGTTTGAGCAAGCAAATCCCACCCAAGCGGAGACGTGCGCCAGTGGGCGCAGTCATAGCAGCACCTTGCAGCACCCAGCGATGTCATGCAGGCTTCCACGCTGGTGTAAACAAGGCTGGTGCGGAGCTGTCAAGCCAGCACACTTCCTCCTGCCTGCAGGGCTGCACTCCGCTGGGGTTCTGCCCGACAAGGTAAGGCTGATTTTAAGCTCTCTTTTTCTGATCTAGAACAAGCATTGTTGAGCCTTCACTGTCTCCTATGAATGTGTTGCCTTTCTTGGGCTTTTCCTTAGGGCTTAGGAGCCAGGAGGAGATCTGTGGAGCTTTGTATCCTGAAACAGCAGATCTCCTTGCATGCCAATCCTCTGTGTGAACACATGGAGGAGTGGAAACAGCGGCTGCATGAAGTTGCTGTCACTAAATGAAGCAAAATTTTATAGCGTGGGCCATTCCTGGTTCTCTGACTGATCTCCAGTGTCACTGTAGGCACAGATTCCTTTTTTTTCATGATTTTTCAGAGGATATCTTTTACTTCAAAGTCATACTGACAGTAAGACTTAACTGTTACTTGAAAGTAAGGTTTACTTTAAGGAAATCATACTTAACAGTCAAGTAAACAACTTAACTGTTGCAAATCTCTCTTTTTTTTTTTTTTTTTTTTTTCCTAACAGCAATTTATATTGCCACCATAAATAAATAAATAGTTTATATGCTGACTTATGCCATCCACTCTGCTCTTTGACAGAATTGCAATAGCAGGACATTACTGTTAGAGTCAGTGTGACAGTATAAGAAGGTGGCTTGGATGTGGTTTTGTTCTCAAGAGTCCTGAGGCAGATTCGAATTGTAATTCAGGCTGCAGTCACTGGCTAAGACGTAGCTTACTTCATTGACTGACGCTTTTAAACCCTATTTTGTAAAAGGTGGTTTACCAGAGGGATAGCATGCACCCGCACTCGCAGCTCAGCTCTGAAGGGAGCACGGCAAAACAGCTCAGAGGCAGTTCAGCAGTTATAGACAAGGTCCATCTTGGGTGGACCCTAAATCTGAGATTTCTTAAAGCAAATCAGAAGGGAATAGCACCGAGGGTGAGTCAGTACCAAAACCAGCCTGCCACTGGGTTGTGTAGGAGAGGAGCTCAGCTGGATCAGTGGGCTGTGTGAAATAAGGAGAGTGTTGCTCAAGAGCAGGTTTTCTGCTGTCAGGTTTTGTGTCAAAGAGAGTGTTGGTACTGGTGCAAGCATCAGCAGCCCAAGGAGCAGCATCCATGCTGCTGGTCCATGCGTGGGAAAGCCCTTGTCCCCGTCCCTCACCTGGCTGCCAGCCTCCTGCTGCCGGGGCATGCCCAGCTTCTTCAGCTGCCAGGCCTGGAGAAGTGAGAATCGAAATGAAACGAAACATCGAAACGAAAACATTGCAGCAGATCACACAACCCAGATCTGCTCTTTTTTCTTTTTTCTTTTTTTCTTCTTTTTTCTGTGGAAGGAGAAAAACAGAAAAAGTACCCATAACTGTAGAACTTTCCACTTCTGACTTCAGAGGTTTCAGATTGAAGCATGAGTGCAAAAGCCTTAGATATTCACAGCCATAAAATGAGGGCAGAGTTCAGAGTCATTTATGTCTTAAACAAATCAACCTGCCTGCCGATGGAGGCACCGGAAAGACACAGGACACTGCAATGACATTCCTGTGCTTCTCAGTTCTATCAAGATGAACATATATATATGTATATTTTTCCTGGGAATGCCTCATTTGGTTTCCAAACATTCAGCTACAAGTAATTATGTGCATGCTTAATTCATTCCTTATTGCAACAGCCTCAGAAGTACAGACTCTGACTTAAGTGTACAAAGCTGTAGTTAGGCAAAACTATATTTATTTACTACCTTTAAAAAAAAATAAATAATTGCATATTCTGAATAAAATATTAGATTACGATCTGTGTCCCTGCAGCATGTAAACAACAATAATGATAAAGAATTTAATGATACAATGTGATTGAAGATTCCAGCCTTATTCCTGTGCTGTACATACATCGTGCAGCAAATACCTTTGCTTTCTTAACAGCTGTGCAGGTAGAAAGTCTAGTTTCAGACATTCAGTGGCATCTCTGTGTGCCTGCTTTTGTGCTCAGACAGGAAGATAAGGGGGACAGGGCAGGACTTATCTCCCATCTGAACAAGTGGGAGGAAGTGCAGCCATACAGCCATTTTATGGTCCTCTGTGCATGTGCCTGGATGCAATTCAGTTAAAGGGAAGGATTAATATCATTATATTTTTATGACTTTGTAATGAAGTCATAATTCTCAGAAAGCACCATGTGCTGATGAGCAGCAGACATCACCCATGTGTATATTAATTGCATTAATGCTTTTGCACTCAGCCAGGTCATCCTGCTCAGCCCTCTTCATAAACGGCCTGACCCAGAGGTCACTGAAGGCAGAGGAGAGGCTTTTACTGGCTCCACGGGCCCTGCTTCTGGCCCATCCATCCCCTGCGCACCAGTCACTGTGATATATTTGCTTGGGGTGGTGGGGCTGGGACATCTCCTGTGTTTTTCAGTTTGGGATCACCCCAGAAGATAGCAGCACAAAGTCATGAGAATGTGGCCACACCACCAGCTCTGCCTCCAGCCCCAGCTCCTTCTCCTCTCCCTGCAGGGGTTAGAAAGCTGACTTAAAGAGGAGGCCACAGGAGTAAACTCTTGATTAACTCTGACACCTTGTGGACAATTAGCAGATGAAGATGAAGCCTGAGGGGGAATGTCTCCATGCCATGGACTCCCCCATGGGCCCAGGCACTCTGTAGTCTTTGCTGCTCAGGCTTGTGCCCCTCTGCAGGCCTGGGTGCAGTTACCTGCCATCAGAACGAAGGCTGAGTGATGAGGTCAAATGTGTGCACACAGCATCAGCCTCATGTTACAGCAGATACTTTCTGAACATGTGCATTGACTCTAAAGATCTCCATTCAGAGCCCAGTTTGAGTCAGCAGCCTGAGCCTGATTATTCTGAGAGCTGATGCTGCAGTCTTGTCCTGACTTGTCACATGAAACATAATAAAGGACAAATGTATTTGGGAACCTCTATAGGCAAACTGTTATGACTCATTTGAACTCAAGCTCACTGAAGAACACGTGTCTGCTGGCCAGCATTTGAATATGAGCATGTCCTTAAAATGGAAATATTTGTAAATGCACCTAGCCCTCTGTGGTCTCAGTGGTCAACTGGTGCTTGTGCTTTGGAGGACAGGACAGCCTAACCTTGTCATCCAGAGGAATCCATGCAGCTAGGAACTTTGAAAGTGACTGCTTAACTCCCTCTTGGCAGGTGGGAGATCACCTGAAGGGAGAGGAGTTGGGTGTAGCAAGCAGTGCTCTCACCAGAGACAGGAGCAGCAGGCAGCATGTCCAGCTAGAGCTGCTGATGAACCAGAAGAAAGGGATCACAAGCCTCCAGAGCTCTAGAAATTCATAGCACTCTCAAGAAATGGGATGTAACCCAAAGTTATTGCTCTGAGAAGCAATGTTCTGAGCAAAAACCACAGTGCTCGTCTCCTGCCCCATCCCCTCCCTCAGTCCTCTGACAAGCACCAGAGAGGAAAGTGAGAGTCCCCCAGCATTGCTTCTCAGACCGGTGGAGATAAAGCCATGGGCCAGATGCATCCTTCCCCCTCCTTTTCAGAGTCCTTTTAGCCCTCTTCCCTCCTCATGGACATATCCTGGCCTTATGACAAGGGCAAGGTCTTGGGCTGGAGGCAGGTGGGGACATCCCACTACAGAGCAGGACATCTTGTCCCAGAGCCATCTCAGGATGAGGGTTACTGGGAGTGAATTGCAGACTGGAGAGATTGCCTGAGAGGGACAAACCAGCCTGGGAGGTGTGCCCTGGGACACCTTGGTGCACTCGTGCTGTCTTAGTGAAGGAGAAAAAAAGAAAACACAAGTTGTCAGCAGTGCCTGTTTGGAAAGCCTGCAGATGCCAACATTAAGTGGTGGCCCTGCTCAGCATCAGTGTGTCAGCCAGAGCCACCTGCAGCGAGGGTGGCCTTTGTCCCCTGCTGGGCCCTTGCCACGTCTGTGAGTTTTGGGGGCCTGAATTAAAACACTTCCACAGCAGCCTCGAACAGTGTGTGTACAAGCAGCCAAGTTCAGGTACTGCTATGATTTAACAAGCTGAGAACAAAAAAGCTTTTTGTGTTCTTTGTCATTTGAGGGCTCTAACTTCCTCTCTCTCTCTCTCTCTTCATAACATGAAAAAAAGAACCATTAGTAACAGGGGTGAGTTACTAATATCTACCTACAGAAACACTTTTTCTGGCAAATGCCCCTTGCAAGTGGTGCTGTGAGGAAGTGAGTCAGATGCAGTGAATCAGTGTCTGCAGTATCCTATGAAATAGGAAGCTGATATTCAATTTTAACCATCATATTAGACATAGAAGGAAATCACTATACTAAGAATTGTAACCCTATGGGGAAATACCCTATAAAACCAAACTCCTGCCTGTGTTGCCCTCCTGAAGAGAAGTCCCAGTTAAAAAAGCTGGCAAAAGAAAGATGGCCTAGACTGTGGCACATCTCTGCTCATCTGAACTAAAGAGCCAGAACTTAGAAGTAGCTAAGAATAAAATTATTTGATAAGAAAAAGTGTTGGTCTGAGGCTGGTGAGAAATGGAAGCTGGTGATCAGATTTGGTCTCTGCCTGTGGCAGCACACTTCAGGAGCAGCAGTTGCATTCATACCTGTCAAACTTTTCAAGCCTGCTATCCTTTTCCACATGGTATTTAGAGAGCATGGCAAGGGGACTGGCACCATGGGGACAGCCCCACCTCCTCTACATGAATAAGAGGAGACCTCTGAGGGGGCAGCTTTGAAGAAGATAGTGGGATGTTTCACAGAGGACATTTCTGAGCCTCTGCTTCATACTGAATAGTCAAATAAAAATGGAAATGTGAATAGTGACAACTTTTGCAGTGCCTTTGCTTTTACAGCCCTCGGTTTTGTTCTCTACAGGAATGACCTACACTCCATTTCCTGTGCCAAATGTTTCCAGCAGCCCCAACATGATGCAAAGCAACTGGACCTGCTCTGATTCCAACGTAACATACAAATCCACACTGTACGCAGCCACGTACACCATGATCTTCATCCCTGGCCTCCTGGCCAACAGCGCTGCCCTGTGGGTCCTGTGCCGCTTCATTAGCAAGAAGAGCAAAGCTGTCATCTTCATGATCAACCTGGCCATGGCTGACCTGGCCCACGTCCTCTCGCTGCCGCTGCGAATATACTATTACATCAACCGCATGTGGCCTTTTGGGAAATTCCTTTGCTTATTGTGCTTCTACCTGAAGTACCTCAACATGTACGCCAGCATTTGCTTCCTCACCTGCATCAGCATCCAGCGGTACTTTTTCCTGTACCAGCCGTTCAGAGCCAAGGACTGGAAGCGGCGCTATGATGTAGCCATCAGCGCGGCCGTCTGGCTCTTTGTCGGTGCAGCGTGCTCTCCGTTCCCCATCATGCGGAGCTATGTAAACAACTCCGAAACCTGCTTTGCGGACCTTGAAGTTCGACAGATTGAAAGCAATGTGGCTGCTGTGGCGATGACGGTCACAGCGGAGCTCTTTGGGTTCATTGGCCCTCTCATCATTATTTTGTTCTGTACTTGGAAAACAAAGGACTCTCTTCGGGACTTCCAGATACCACTGCAAAACAACACTGAGAGGCGGAAAGCTTTAAGGATGGTTTCCATGTGTGCCATTGTGTTCTTCGTGTGCTTTGCACCGTATCACATCAACTTCTTTTTCTACATGATGGTGAAAGAGAATATTATTACAGATTGCCTCCTGCGTAGCATCACACTCCACACCCAACCCTTTTGCTTAGCTCTTGCAAGTCTGGACTGCTGTTTGGATCCAATCCTGTATTTTTTTATGACTTCAGAGTTTCAGGACCAGATATCAAGACATAGCAGCATGGTCATTAGGAGTCGGCTCATGAGCAAAGAGAGTGCCTCATCAATTAAAGAATGAAAGGAAAGACAGCTTAAAGCAATTAAGATATTTCATCTGAAATCCAGGACTGTTCTGTGCTACTCAATTACCAACTCCATTGCCAAAATCCTGCATGTGTATTTAGGGAAGTTTTGTGGCAGTGGAAATCTTTTGATACATACAAGATAAAACTTTAAGACCAATATGTTAGAAGGCGATGAGTGACCCAAAGGGTGTGACTATACCTATCACTGTGATGCCCATGCCTGACGTAGCAGGACCAGAATACCTATACAAGGGAGTGACAAAGATTTTGCTGGGAAATGGTGGAAAAATGCAAGGAACTTTTTTTTTTTTTTTTTTCCAACTCCACTTACTCTATGGTCAAACCAATCATTCATCCATACACTGACATCTGTTGAAATATCTTCTCTGCTAAAAATACACAGTGTATGCAAGAATGTGAAGGTGACCAGTAGTTAAAAATGGCAGTTTTTGTCTCCCCACTCAGGGACGCACACAAGTGAAGGGTGGCTGCTTGCTTCAGCCCAGCAGACCCAGATTGCTGCTGCCTGCTCCTGGCTTTTAGTGAATTCCACTGGTCACCATGCTTACCTCTGCTCTGCTCTTTCCCACTCTTGTCCATCAGTTCCTCCTCCTCACCCAACTCTAAGTTTGCTCCTTAATTATGGACACATCCTGTACCTTACACCTACAGCTGGTACTGTGGTGGGGGGCCACCCTCTACAAGTTCTCCTGATGGCTCCTCAAGCACTCTGTAGAGTGGGACTTGTCCTTGCTCCAAGTGACCGTCTTCCCCTCCGAGCTGTCCCCATCAGCAAGGGGGGCTTCAGCACCCAGCCTTCACCTTCAGACCCCAAGGAGCAGCACTGCCACTACAATGGATTGTGTGCAGTCAGACTTAGCATCAGTTCCCATTAGATTTGTTGCCCCCAGTGGTACTGTCTAGGTCCTCACCCTCTTGGGTGTGTGGCTTCTTCAGCCCAGAGGTGCCTGCGATGGAACCACGCTGTGAAATCTCTTCTCGATGGGTTCTGCTAATGAATCTTTTAAGAGAAAGGTGCCCTTGCTGAGGTGGTTTCACTAAGAGAGCAAAGGCTAACTTCCTCAGCAAATTGTTTGTTGTGATTTTTCCCATCAGCTCCTCTGCTGATCTTAATGTTTACATTTTTATAATTTCACCAGCTATAAAGATATTAAAAGCAGTGACAAGAAACGATGTAATTTACCCCTTATTTTAATAAGTGGCGGCTCTTAGGCCAAATTCACCCACTTCGTATAACTTCAGCGGTTTCCTCATAATATCTAGGGACACACAGGCAACTGATTTATTCCCTTTGAAACTGGTGACTTTCCAAAGCAAGAATGTAAAATTCTTGGTAAGCACCAGTGGCAGCATCTTACATGTCAGTACAAAATAGAAAAAATACCAGAAACACTTGCTGGATATATTTGAAATCTTACTACTCAATTCCACCTAATTACATTTTGACTTAATCAGAAATTTTTTTTAATATTACTGGTTTTTACTTGACTGTTTCACAATAAAGTGGGAAAAAGCAGACAGGTTTAAATAACCATTATGCTGGACTTCCTCAAAAAGGCAGTGAAAACCCATTAATTAAATACAATAAGCTATCACAGTTCTCCTCCCATTTGTGAAAAGATAATTATGGTCTACAGTATGATGAACTTAATCTTGCATACAGATAACTGAGAATACCAAAACATGCCAATCTGAATAAAGTACCTTTCATGAAGAGAGTATTATTGCAGCCTTCTCTAGTTTTGTGGTGAGAAAGCCGCAGAGTAAGCAAACAGTCCATCTGCTGTTGAAGTCAATGGAAATGTTTTCACTGATTTAACTGGCAGTGATTATGGCAATGATATACATACACATTTACATGTTGCAAGTGGTCTGTTGAAAAATACCAGCAGGGGTTGACTCAGGAACACAGTCAAGCATGTATAATGAAGTTTTTGTCCAGGTAACAATTGTCTCATAAGCTAGGCACTGTACAATGTCATCAGTGAAGGAGAATTTACTTGCAACTGTTGTTTTGAAGATGCTTGTAGGCTTTGATCAGCTAGCATGTGACCGGGGGCTGTTTACTGTGATTTCACTCTCATGCTATTCATCTCCATTTACCAGGTGAAAAAAAATTGAAGTCACTGTTATGGCAACTGTGTATCTTGTCCTACATTTTTCTTTCCCAAAACTGATGCTTAAAAAATAAACATGTTTTTGCAAGTGTAAGCTGAGTTTCATAGTTGTCACACCTACAGAACAGAATGGTTTGCTTCCTCCTTCCCATTGATCGGAGTTCACGTGGTGAAGTGCATTGATTACTAGCAACTTTTGTTATTGTTAAATGCAAAACAGAAAGGTGTTCCCCCCTTGTCTGTGGTTAATTATTATTATTATTTTTAATTACACTTACACTGGATTTAAGTGTGTTTTGAAGACAGGAGCATGCAATGCAGAGGACAGCCCATCCTTGGTGGGAGTAGCTTTGTTGTCTGATGTACCTGGGTGAGGAGGAGTGGCTGCTCTCACCTTCACATGTAGGCAGGACCACGGAAACCAGCTCTCTGTACCTCATCCAGCAATCACTTTGCAGATCCAGGTCTGTGCGGCTTGAAGAAGCACCACATCATTTAAGATGGGATTGGTACTAAGGTAAAGTAGAAAATTGTTTACAAAAAAAGGGTAATAGTCCTCTATGTACTGAAAGTTGTAGGGTGGAGCTGGCAGGGGAATGCTTGCTCCAGCCTCTGCATTTCTGAAGCATGAGGGTGGCTCTCCCATCATTAACCTTGCATCCCAGGAGGAAAGGCTTGTTTGGGGAATGCCATGGGAAATACAAGACCTGAGGTTCCCAACACGAGGACAGCCCTGCGGGGAGCAGCACACACTCTCTTTTCTTGCTTGCTCTGAGGCCACTTTGCATTTATCTCCCCTGACTTCTGTGACGAGTGAGTCAGTGCTGACACCAGCAACAAATTTGGTAGGTCTGTAAGAGATAACATTCCCTGTCACCACAGCGACATCCCCAAGCACCTCAGCCTTGACTACTCATGCTGTCACCCTGTCCCCCTGCCTCTCTCTCTCTGAGTCCCCCCATACCCCCACAAAACCAGTCCCCGTGACATACTGCAGCCCCTGTACAGAAATGTCACACGCTCAACACTGGCAACCATTCAAGTCAAGGCCTCTTTGGTTTCCTAACTGCTTTCAGAAAAATACAAGTTCTCCTTCATCTCTTTTCACTTTGAACTGTTGCTCTCTAGGCTGCCATGACTTTCTTGGCTAACTATCCTACACACCAACACCAGAAGAGACCATTTAACCACATTGTCTAATCTGCACACCAAAGACCATCAGTGTGTCCTCTGCATACTCATACAGGAAATTCAAAGCTTTTAGTTCAAGCCCTCTGAACTCTCAGAAGTGTCTTTCAAGAGAAGAAGAGGCAGTGTTGAGGAGGACAGCATTTCAGCTGCCCTCAGTCTGGGAGGTGCTGCAGGTGCTGGCTCTGCCTGCCAGCGCTCTCACATGACCCAAGGCACAATGTGCCCAGCTCCAGTTCCTGTAATTCACCCCGTTTCCTGTGACCATACAATGTGCTTATTATTTTGGCAGGAAGAAATATCATTTTGTGATGTTGCTCCTGGATTATCTCCTGCGCTGGTCCCGCTGACTTGCCAGCAAGTGAGAAAGAAGATGTCTTCATGCTTCTTGTGCAAACACAAGAAAATTCTTTCAACAGAGATGCCACAAAGGCAGGAGTTAAGCAGATGAAGATGCTGGATGCACCTATGCGGGCTTTTGAAGGCTGGATCTGAAGGTCTCCACCGGGGCCTGGTGCTGGAGCCACCTGAACGTGAGGCCTCATCCTGAAGGGCAGCTGCCCAGGGTGGAAATGCAGTGAGGTCTCCAAGCCACCGGCAGCAAGTTCTGAGCCCAAGATTCGCACCATACCTTGTGCCCTCCCTTCCCTGCTGGATTTCCCCTGGATGAGAGCAGACCCAGCCAGCAGCAGTGTGGCTTGAGCTGGGTCTTAGGTGAGCAGCGATGGGGAAAGGCACCTTCACCCCTCCTTGGTGGTTTGCATCCCAGCTGAGAGGGCAGAGCAGGAGGGCTCCTTCTCTCCAACCTCTCTGCGGGCACAGAAAACTGGGCAGCACCAGAGCATGGCATGCTCCTCCCCTAGTGCATGAGTAATTCACCCGTGAGCAAAAGAAAATATGTTTCTCTGTAGGGCAAGCAAATGGACTTGCCCAGCCACAGGGACCCTGAGCTGATGGCCCCGGGCACACTGCAGCACAGGGCGAGGTGTCGGTGTCCTTTGTGTGAGTAAAGCCTCCTCCTCCTCCTCCTCCACCCGAATGGCCCACGCTTGTTTTTCATACATCCTTCAGGTGCATCCTGTCAGATATTTCTACACGCTGAGCGCTCAAAGAGATGCTGATTATCTGTGCTTGGCCTTCTGCCCACAGGATACCAGTCTAAAGGTGAAGACAGCCTTTATCTGGAGGCCTTAGATAAAGTCTTGCAGTTATTTAGAAGTTCCTTTGTGCCTGCTGCCTTTAAAAACATAAATGTGCATAGTGTAAAAGGCATGCTTGGTATTGTTAATGAGCCAGAAAGGCAGAAACACTAGACAAAAATATACATGCAGCTGAAAGAAGAGCGGAGAGATACAGTAGATGATCAAGGCAGAGGCTTGAGGCTTGGTGACCCACGAGCATGGTGAGCAGGGAGAAAGGCTGCTGTCTCCTGCAGGAGCACTGAGCGATGAGCAGGGGAAGGCCCTGACGTGCCTGGCCCTTGCTCTGGTCGGGAACCAGTGACCCCCTGCAGGCACCTTCCTAAAAATAGGGCCACGGAGGCTGGGTGCAGGGCTGGCTGTGCGCCTTGGAGGATGTCCTAGGCAGGATATCCTGGTAAAGCAGCCGATTCACTTCGGGATAAACCTTTCACCTCCGGAGAGAGATGCGCTGGCAGAAGGCCAGCTTCCCTTTTACAAATCTGCCAGCATTTTGCAGACGCTCGTGCATCAGGACTTCTTCCTAGGATCAACATCAGCTGCTGAAAAAAGATGCATGGGAATTGAAAACAAATGATAAGCAGCTCTTGCATTTTCCAAATCACTTTGCTCTCACCTGAGACAATGAACATGGGGCTTCTCAGGTGCTTATTTGTTGGTAGGGTTTCTTCAAAGGTTGAGAAAGTAAGCAAGTAATGAAGAAGCCCATAGACACATCCGCAAAGGCTGGTGTAGAAAGTGGCTTTGCTTTTTGTCTTCCTGAGGACATTGGCTAATGGATTTAAGTGCACATCCACCAGCTGAAGGCAGCTCCAGGTGAAGGATCCTCTTCTCCCCTTGCTACATTACTGTGGCGAAGCAAAGCTTCGTTGCAGGGCTCGGACACCAAGGGGAAAGGTCACCACCCCTGGACTTACACTGCAGTTGTGTGTTAGGATAGCTCCTTTTTTTTCACTTCTCTTCCACAGTTATGTTTCTATTAAGTTTGCAGGGTCATATGATTAATTAAAGAAAAAATATATAGATAGGATAGGATAGGATAGGATATTTGAAAGGTACTGATGAAGATTATCTAAGAACACTTATATTCTACTGTACATTATGTACAACAAGAAAGGGAAGCGTGCCAGCAGCTATATCATCTTCCCAAGCCCTGGGCCGTAAGCTGCGGCACTGTATATCATGTAAAATCGGTCAGCTGGAAATGAGGCAGCTTGTAAGAAGTCTCACTGTGCTGTAGGCGGGCCAGTTTGCAGCAATCCAAAAGGGGAAGGTCATCCTCAGCAGGCAGTACAAGAATAAATATATATATATATGTATGTGTGTGTGTGTATATATATATATACATACACATATGGGAAAGAAATTAAAGGACGCAGAAAGAGAAAAGGAATTGGGAATGAGGGACATTATGTTTTTATAGAAAATACAGTTTGGGGAAAATTTCAACCTTAAACCATTATATTATTTCAGAGACAAAGTCCAAACGCTTAGAAAATTTAGCCTGTAGGCTAAATAGTCTGAGGTTAACAAAACTTCCAAGAAAATTATTACCTTCCAGTAAGTTTCTACTGATACAGCTTTTGGTTTTCCTTTAGTGAGTACTTACTGGAAAAAAAAAAAACAACAAAAAAAAACAGTTTCTATATTTTATAGTTTTTTTTTGCAAACGAGTGACAGCAGGGAAAAGGAGAAGCAGCTTGACTGAAGGGCACGTTCATGCAACACGACTTCTGAGCCGACAGAAAGAAATCCCTGTCCGTGGGCTTGGTCCCGTGGCACTGGATGCACTGATGTCATCGTCCTTCTAGATGTTTTAACGTCACACATTTTGTGTGGCGAAGAGAAACAAACTACAGGATTTCCTGCTCTGCAGCCACTGTGCTGGGCTGCAGATGCCGGCAGGATTCCAGCGCTCCGAAAACATGTGGAAGTTCAGAGGGGAGCCTCTGGGGCTGGGACTGCCGCGAAAGCCGGCAGGGAACAGCAGCAGAAGGCTCACTCCTCCTGCTCTCTAGCATGGATGTCTTCCCCCTGAAGGATGGGAGCTACAGGGAGGTAAGCTTGGTTTCTGCTATGGGCTTTCTTCAGCAGATAGAAGCTATTGCAGTTTTGAGCAACGTTATCAAGGTGGGCTTTTTTTTCCTTTTCATGAGATCTTATCAGACAGGCTGGTGCAACATCCTCAGCAGCGTTGCTGTGGCTGTGTCCTTGCCTTGCAGGGGGTGTGCATGCGGGCAGGAGGCTGCTGTGTGTGGCAGTGCACAAGGCAAAGTCGCTTTTCCAGAAAATGCCCAAACTTTGTCATTACGGACAGAAGCTGCTGTAACACATCAGCTCTGTTTATGCGTTTCCTATCAGTGCCTGGATTAAACAAACAAAACCACTGCTTAAAACACAAGTTCCAAAAAGCCTCCGCTACTTGAAATCTGAAACTTACTTCAAGCCAAAATTGTGGATTTATTTTATTTTATTTTATTTTTGGATTTGGTTGCATTTCCCTCCAGCATCCCGGCACTGAACAGGACCAGAGCGAGGCTCTGCTCTCCCATCCTGTCCCGTCCCACTGTGGCCAGGGCCCCGTCCAGCACTGTCTGTCCAAAAAACCTGTGGAAAAGATGAGGGTGCCTTTGCCAGTGGCTGTGGAAGCAATAAATGCAATACCGCAGAAATGTAGGGCTGGGTGGGGCATGCAGTGATTCAGAGTAGCCAGGCAATTTCCAATAATGACAGCCATGTATGCGCCAGAAAAATATACTGCTAACACACTCAGAAACGGCAACGTGGTTGTTTTAATAGCTGCCTTAGTGTCCGAAAGAACTGCAAAGTTAACTGATGCTTAGTGACCGTGGTGCTGCATCCACGAGTAATGGCCTTGCCCCTCTCTCTCTGTGTTTCTGGCCCATAAACCCAGCAGGGCAGGAATTAATTTCAGCACACGGCTGGATAAAACTCAGCTTTGCCGCTTAAAAAAAGCTGCCCCAGCTCCTGGCTGTGTGTAAATTGGGGCTGGGAGAGGGCTTTACCCATCACACCAATAGCAGTAAATAAATAAGGAATAGCAAAACAATGAAGGAATTGCAGGGAATATTTTGTGAAAGTGTGGTGCTGAGGCACACAGCCCTGCCAAAGCATGGAGTGTTTCTGCTCCGACACTGGCATCACCAATGGCAAAAGACAGAGAGGGCTGGAGGGGCAAGGCACCGTGAATGCTTCTCATACAGGGAAAACAGAAAACCAGCGCCAATAAATTAAAATCTCCGCTCTGCCAGGAGGTGTTGTGCTGGAGGAGCTCTGGCTGGGACCCGAGGTGGCAGTGGCTTGCAGAAAGCTCCCTTCTGCTTCTTGCCAGGTGCTGACAGGCATCACCCAAACACTGAAATAGCAATGTCCTGGCCCCCCGCTGAGAAACACACACTGCTGGGCTTCCAGGGAAAGCCAAAATATGGAGAAAACGGGTGAGATGACTCCCCACATCTCAGGATTTGGGCTGAATATTTGTGGCAGGACACCCCCATTCCTTGCCACAGCTTGGCAGAGAAAGCAGAAACTTCCCACCCCGGGGCTGCCGGCTCAAGTGCGGTCAGCAGCCAAAAAAGTGCACAAATGCAGCAGCTGCACACCGCCAGGCTTTCACTTCAGCCTCATGTTCTTGCAACTGAAGAAAGGAGAAAGCAAACAGCAGCCAGCACCACAACCAGGTTTGGCTCAGAGGTGGGTGACCCTCCTGGCAGGCCTGCTGCCTGCATGCTCTGTAAGATATAGAGCCTTTTAGATACAAATATATAGATATGGGATATATATATATATATAGCATCCTACATATCTTTATAGAGCATCCTATATATATATATCATCCTATATATCTAGAGAGAGAGAGCATCCTCTATGTATCCTATAAATCTAGGAAGAGAGAAGATCCTATATATATATGCCATCTGATATGTCTAGAGAGGGAGCATCCTCTCTCTCTCTTTCCCCCTATGTATCTATAGAGGGAGCATCTCATACACAGCTAGAGCACCCTCTCTCTGCAGCTCCCTCCTCCTCCTGCACATGAGGCATGCCAGCCCCTGCAGAGCTGCCTCCAGAGGAGGAGCAGGGTCAGAGCCTTCACCCTGACGCCTCGTGTGCAGGAGCTGCTCCCCGCTGCAGGTGCTTTAGCTTTGGGAAACCCACCCTTGTGTCAAACACCAGGCATGGGGCTGCGGGAAGCTGCTTCCTAATTAAATGCCACTGCTGAAGGGCTTGATGGCAATGGCAGAGCTGCTGGGGCTGTCCCTGAGCAGGCTCTGGGCTGCTGGAAGGAAGCCACAGGCATCCCAACACCCTGCAGGCTGCCTGAGGCTCCATTTCCAGCACCACATCTCCTGGGGCAAATTGCATGGCATGGGGCTTTGCTCCCAGACAGCCAAATCCATCACCCTCCGGAGACCCACACGCACCCGTTGAGCCCTGCACGACCCACCAATGCCCTTGTGCTGGCAGTGGGAGGTGAAGCGGGCAAATGGGGGGAAAAAAAGCCTGCTGCAGCTCCGAGACGAGCGTATTTGTCTTCCTGCAGGGCCTGGGCTGCTGCTGGCAGATCCTGTCTGTTGCTACAACATGAAGCCTGCACAGTGTGCCATGAGAGCCCAAATTGAGTTAGCAGGACCGACAAAGAGACTGGCGTGCATTCGGCTGGCTATTAGCTTAGCAAAGCAGCCTTGGATCTGGAGCCAGGGCTGTGATAGATCTGTCTGCACCTCCATGGCTGGCCTCTGCTCTGCTCTGCTGCCAGCACCGTCATTTACTGAGGCTAATTACAGTGAACCTCTGCGCGGATCCAAAAGGACAATTTTATCAGCCTGCTCAAAGCCCCTCTTTATTTGCAGCCCCACTGAAATCCCTTGTATATATGCAGTTTGTTCTTCCACCCTGAAGTGCATTTATTCAATGTGGGGCAATACTGGGAGATTTGGGGCATCACAGCACTTGTTTTTGCTCCCTGCAGAAAGCCTCCACCTGCCTGAATCCGCCGCGGAGCGAGGAGACTTGGCCGAGATGGAGAGCAACGCATCCTCTGGGAACTGCACCCACCCGCAGATGGCCTTCCAGTCCACGCTGTATGCAGCCACGTACACCATCATCTTCATCCCCGGCCTCCTGGCCAACAGCGCTGCCCTGTGGGTCCTGTGCCGCTTCATCAGCAAGAAGAGCAAAGCTGTCATCTTCATGATCAACCTGGCCGTGGCCGACCTGGCCCATGTCCTCTCGCTGCCACTGCGGATGTATTATTACATCAACCACACGTGGCCCTTTGGGAGCTTCCTCTGCCAGGTGTGCTTCTACCTGAAGTACCTCAACATGTACGCCAGCATTTGCTTCCTCACCTGCATCAGCATCCAGCGGTACCTCTTCCTCCTCCACCCCTTCAGAGCCAAGGACTGGAAGCGCCGCTACGACGTGGCCATCAGCGCGGCCGTCTGGCTCTTCGTGGGGGCTGCGTGCCTGCCTCTGCCCATTGTGAGGAGCCCGGCCCTATCCAACAGCACCAACACCTGCTTTTCAGACCTGGCCGTGAAGCAGCTGGCACCGGGAGCCTCCATCGCGCTGGTGACGGTGGCGGAGCTCTTTGGCTTCGTCATCCCCTTTGGCATCATCGCCTGCTGCACGTGGAAGATGAGGCAGTCGCTGCGGGAGTGCCAAACGCAGCTGCAAAACGCCAGCGAGAAGCAGAGAGCACTGCGGATGATCCTGATGTGCGCGGCCGTCTTCTTCATCTGCTTCACCCCCTACCACATCAACTTCCCCCTCTTCATGATGGTGATAGAGAACATCATCACAGACTGCGCCGTGCACAGGAGCACGCTCCGCTTCCACCCCATCTCCCTCTGCCTCGCCAGCCTCAACTGCTGCCTGGATCCCGTCCTCTACTACTTCATGACCTCCGAGTTCCAGGACCAGCTGCTGCGGCACGGCTGTGCCGCCCTGTGGGCTCGCCTTGCGCGCAGCCGCAGCAGCTTCTCCGTGGCGGATGCTGGCCATGACATCCGCACCAAGCCGAGAAACTTGCCACGCTTTGGGCTTTGGTCCCTCCCCAAGCTCTTCGGCCGGATAAACAGCATGGAAATTCCCCCAGCGCCACCTGACGAGCTCCTCCTGGAGTCCATCTCTTGAAAAGAAGATGTTCCCCTCCACGTAGCTGCTCCCTGTAGCTTGAGTGAAGGTCGTGTTGGGTCTCCACATACTTGCCGAATTACCCCTGTGTGCAGCAGGTGCTGGGATTGGGCCCAGGAGGACGATTTGATGCAGGAGGTTTGGGTGCTGTGTTGTAGGTGTCACGGACCGTTCGCCTTACAGTGTTCTCCGTCGTGTTATAGCTAAAAAATTGCAAACAGCTGCCGCAACCATCAGTGTTTCTCCCCTGCTGGACTGCAGCTAGGTGTGGTGCCCTGCCTTTGCTGTTTTTTCAGTGTTTGTTCCCATTTATCGTGTTTGGCAGCCCTCCTGCATCCTGCCGGGGGTGGCGTGGGGAGGGCCTGTGCCCTCCGCACTGCAGGCTCTGGATCAGTGTTGTGCATGCAGAGCAAAACTCTCCCTCTGAGAAAATCAACACTAAATCTGGGACCTTGGAACTGCAGCAGAGAGGATGAGAAGTTGGAGCCTGTGTTATCTGGGGTGTTGCTAAAGCCTCTGCTCATTGATAGAGATGTCACACGAGCCCCTCGGGTCTGCTTTACTAACCAGAAGTGGGTCCAGCCCTCGCTGGGACCGAGAAACGTTTACAAACCTTCGGGCTCGGGAGGAAATAAAATGTTCTCAACACATCTTTGGGCACTGTGGGTGTTATTTCAAGCATTGCCCCTCACAAACCCTCCCATGGCTGTAGGGACTGACTTGAGCCTCTCCCAAAGAGCCCCACGAACCCCAACGGCCACCCCCAGGCAGTGTTTCCATAGCACCTTTTTCTTGGGCAGCTGCATTTCTTTCTATTTATCAGCTAATTCTGTACTGGCACCACTCTCAAAGCAATGGCTTAAGGTGCAGGGGGTGCCTGTCCCAATCCTGCCCCCCCTTGGGCTGCCAGCAGCTCCAAAAAAACCCCCAACCACCACAGTCCCGTGGGCTGCGGGGTTTGCTCTCGTGCACTAAGGCGTTGGCGACTGCAGTGCCAAAAACCCTCAGAGGATTACATAAGTAAACGTAGGCAGAGGACTTTTTTAATAGGGAACAGATTTATTGATAATTGGCTGCACATGTCCGGCCCATGTGGCATTTCTGGCGAGGTGCACACAGGCAGTGCAGTTCGCTGCTCACTGGTCGAAGGCAGACGAGGGGAGACCCGCACAACCTGGGGAAAGGCTTTTTGGGGCTTACTGTGCTCCAGTGCACACCATCCCCTGCTGGCCCGAGCCTCCTCCTCCCAGAAAAGAGAATAACTAAGGGATGTGGTTTCCTTAATTGATTAAGGGTTGGGGAAAAAAAGCTTTGTAGGTCTGCAAAGAGCTGCTTCAGAGGGAAACTTTGTAATGCCTGGGGTGGACATCCAGGTTGACTTTGGTGACCACTCAGGGCATTTACAACATCCTGCTGAGAGAAGGCAAAGCCTGTACGGCAGCTCTGACCTTCCTGGAAGTACCAGTGCACTTCCCCAGCAGCTCCAGTTACTGCCGGGGCTTCACCAGGCTGTTTGCAGACTGTGCAGCTTCACAGCAGCTTCTGCAACACAGCCCTGCCTCCGAGAGGAAAACAGGAAAAAGAAAACAAAATAAAAACTCATGGCAAGCTGTCACGTGCGGATAACAGCAGCCAGTCCTGTGGGCAGCCCTGCCTGCACCACAGCTTGCAGTGGAAATAGAGCAGAACCCCCCTTTGGGGAGTTACCTGCACAGGATAGCAATGATTTTGCTGTTGAATAACAGCTTTAGTAACTCCCTGACCAGAGCTATGCCAGGAGAGGACTTGTTCTCGTCCCTAACTTGAGCTAAGTGAAAGTTTTCTTGTTGCTCTTGCTGGTTCTGCTTTGGCAGATAGGGCTGTGCTGGGTTTTACCCAAACCCGGCCCGAACCCAAGGAAATTCCCTTCTTGTGCAGGCTGCTGCCTCCTGCCTGCCGGAGCCCGGGTGGCTGCCTGCCCTTGATCCCCAGGCACGGTGAGTGCTGGCTCGGTGAGTGCTGGCACAGTGAGTTTTGGCACACTGCTCCCTGCCGCTGCTCCCGGCCACTTGGTGATCCTCCCGTCCTCGCCCTGCAGCGAGGGGAAAGTGCCGCGGCTGGCACAGGAACAGACACAGCCAGGCTTGAACCCCGAGGGTAACCTAGATGCACAGAAAGCAAACGTCGTTGCCAGGGAGTGGCTTCCCAGACAGCAGTGATTTCATCCCACCCAAGGCCAATTTTTTTGATTCACGGCTCAGCCAGCGGCTGAAGATCGGGTCACTGATGGTTATCGGGGTGGCACCATTTTAGAAATGTGGGGCTGTTTGTCAGCTCCGGGGCCAAAGTGATGCAGTGCAAACCACAAATGCCTGCTCACAGCAAAAGGGAAAGGGCCTGGAAAATGCCTTGGTGCTCTCACAGCATGGGCTGTGCCTGCGCTGGCAAGCCTGGGGCTGCCACGGGTCAGCTCTGCTGCGGTGCGGTCACAGCCCTGCCAGCTCCATGTGGGTGCCCTTCCCTGGGCTCCTCCTTGGGTGTTCCGGGCCAGCACCGAGGCAAACAGGCAGGCAGCCACCCTGATTTCCAGCCTTGCATTCGGCTGCCAGTAAAGGTGAGGCTGCACCGGCTGTAGCGTGACATGAAATGGGAAGGACGACCGCAGTGCGGCGCCGCGCGAGTGCCAGCTGTGCTCAGAGCGGGGCGGTGGCAAAACAGGATATGGTTATGCTCCGAAAGGTGTTTTTGAAAGAAGCAGCCTATCTGTACAGTAAGCACTCTTGCCACCCCAAAGGCAGGCCATGCTTTCTTCTAAACGGGCTGGCTTCCACAGAAATGAAAGTGCAAACTTGAGCAACCACTGTGCATCTGAGCAGGAAAAGGAAACATAACGTTTTCGGAAGCCGGCCACTGTTCAGGAATCGGGAGGTTTTTGGTGCTGCCTTTGTTCCTGGAGCTTTGTTGTCTGTTGCTGCAGCAGCAAACCCCACAGAATGAGGCGGCAGAGGCGTGATGTGACCACGGGCAGGCTCTGCAGGGCTCAGCTCAGCTGAGACGCGGCACACGGCTGCAGGCTGGCTCCCGCTTTGCCCAGCTAGCCCCATTTTCAGGCAGTTATTTAGCAAGCCCTATGATTCAGAAGCCTGGGGACTGCCAGGTTTTACATCACGTGATTTTGAGGAGGGAAAAAGGGTTTTCTTGCAACTGCTAAGGTGAAAGCCCTTTGCGAAGAGCACCGTGCGCAGGCAGCTGCCAGGAGGCGCAGCGCGCTCAGGAAAGCTTCCCATCACTCAGTGCAATCACAGAAACCCTGAGGGAGTAGCACAAATGAGCTGGCATCTCAGCCGGGTCTCAGGGCAATGCCACAAGGCCACCAGCCCCGCTGAAGCACCAACCCCCCGGGTGCTTTTATTCTAAAAGAAGCAGCGGATTGATCCATCCCAGAGCCCAAGAGAACAACTCTGTGGTGAAGATAGCACGGTGCTGAAAGCAGCGGCTCCCACACAAGATTAATTATCCCACATTAAGCAATCACCAGGCTTCCAAAACAATGGCTGTAAGCTTTATATAGCAGGAGTGTGAGCTGCTCAAACAGGCAAGTGCCTCTGTGCTTTGGGAGATGCTCCACAGCAAGGAGCTGTGCCACTGCAGGGACTGGAGCATTGTCCCTGTGTCCTTGTGTCCCTGTGAGCTTGTATCCCTGTGTCCCTGAGGCTGCTCTCAGCACAGCATTTGCAGAGCAGAGCAATGACCGTGGGGAACCTCCTTCTTTTGGGGAAGCCCAAATGGGGCTGTGATAAGCTCCAGAAGGATTTTGTGAAGCACCCCCTGATGCAGAGGGTGCAGGTCCTGCAGCAGGGGTCTCCTGCCCCAGCAGTCCCTCTCCATCCACCTCCATGGCAGCACCATCATCTCTGGTGCATGGGTGACAGGGGCTCCTGCCACCTTTCTGCTTTGGGAGATGGACATGGAAGAGCTGGCGGCCACCCCAGTGTTGGCAGATCCCTGCAAAGCAGCTACTGTCTGGACTCACAGCCTCCCAGAATGACGTCCCATGTAGCTCATGTGTAAAGGGCTCCTGAGTGCCCTGCACCAGAAGCAGAGGAAGAACAGGAGGGCACAGGGGTGACATAGACCTTACCTCCTTGTGCACCAGGCTGTAGTTTCCTGACAGGATCTGGCCCTGGCACTGCTTGCCCTGGGGCAGGGATCCCTTTGCCAATGCTGAGTTTCCTTAAGGAGATCTTATTCCCACTGTACCCTTAGCCATTGGCTCTCTGCCCACTGACCCTAACGTGTGCCCACCCAGGGCCAAGAAAACGTCAGTTAGCACACGTGCTCATTTTTCTCATGGCTTTTCAGATCTTCCATTTCTGTATTTGTCATGAGCAGGGGGGGAGAAACACTAAATACAGAGATGAGCAAGAGTTTCTGCGTTCTGCATTAGAAATGTGTGAACCCACAAGTCTTGTCCCTGGCCAGGCGGGTTTGTGCTGGGCACAGGCGGGTGGAGTGGTGCTGGGAGTCCATGGGGACAGCAGCCCTGGCCTGCGCCCATGGCCCTTGTGGTGGGGAATGAAAAAAGGGTGAAATAATCTCCTTCAGCAGAGAAGAGAAGGAGGAAAGAGAAAAGAAACTGAGTGATGAAACATCTAGCACAACTTTCGGTCTCATCAGCTCCGTGTCCTTGCAGAAGGGGTGTTCTGCAAGAAGGAGCTGGCCCAGAGGCCCTGCTGGTGCCCAGAGTCCCTGCCAGTGCCCACGGGTGCCTGCATGATGCCACGGGGGCCATCAAGCCCTTGGGGTCCCCCAGCCCCGTTGGGGCTACAGCCCCATCGCGCTGAGCAGGAACCACCGTGCCACTGCGGCAGTTTCCAAAACACACCAAACCCAGCGGTGCCTCGATATCTCTCTTCACCACAAAAAAAAAAAAAAAGGCAAAAAAACCCCAGCAGGTCCAGCTCTGACCTGCTGGCACAATGAGCAGAAATAAACCAGGGCTGGCGGGGAGGGCCCTGCGCCGGCGCAGGCTGCACGCTCGCAGCAGTTGCACTTTTACTTTGTGTGCTGGGAGGGGTGGAAGTGCGCACCCACAGCGGGGCTCCACGGGCACAGCCAGCCGAGCCTGCCAAGGTAGGAGCACGATTCTTATCCCCCATTGTCTTCGATTAAGGTTTAGATTGTGCTTTCTTTAGTTATTATCGCCATGTGGGTTTTGTGTCTCCTGCATTAAGAGAGGTCGGGGGGTGCCCAGTGGAGAGGAGGGTGGGGCGCCAAATTAACTGCCATGGGTCCTCAAAATTAAGTGATGAAAACCAAGGAGATGAGGCTGGGCAGGTGAGCTGGTGCTCAGGAAGTGACCCGGGCAGGGCGAGGAGCCGCTTGCTGTCTCCATGTTTCAGAAGATCCTGCAAATGCTGGCCAGAGCCCCTGAGCACAGCAACAAGAGGGGCATGGCTCCAGCCCAGCCGCCAGGTGTCCAGCCCCGTTCTCCAGCACTGCTTCAGGAGCACCCCGAGGTCCTGTGCCCGGTGTGGGCAACTGCCAGCTGGGCAGAGCCAGTGGCAGCCGGGAGGGGACAGGGCACTGGGGCAGGGACATGGCTCAAGGGGGGCTTCTGGGGACCGTATTGCGCGGGCTCCACCAGCACGTGCATAAAACCAGTGTATTTACCCCTTGCTTCCCATCCCACATCGGCATGTCTGAGAGTTACTAAATGGGCTGCTCTTTGCAGAAAGCAGCTTGCTGACTTTCCACCAGCAATTTTTGCCACTCAGTGGCAAAAACTTATGGAAAAGGAAAAAGGGTTCCTGTCCCTGCTGGTGCCCTGGCGAACCTTGTGTGCGTGGGCTGGGATGGAGCTGGCACCATGGGAGCACTGGCTCTGCTTGCCCCAGCTCCATGCCACGGGCATGTGGCTGTGCCCTAAGGGTGCACACCAACAGTTTGCGTGGAAAATTCAAGGCTTTGGTGTTCAATGCCGCTCCTTCCGACCAGGGCCATTGGCGTGTGCAAGGGAAGGGGCACAAGGGTGTGGGCACCAGGCTGACAGCCGGCTCTGCTGCTTGGGGTGCATTTTCCATTTTTAGCTGGGATAAATACCAATAACAGAGGAGAAGAGCTTGAGCAGATGCTTAAAAGACAAAAGCAGTATATGTCACCAGGAATTAAACCAAAGTGTTTACATTTTCTTGCACATTTGTGGGATTTACCCAACTGAAATCCCCCTGCCGGCCCAGCTGACTGTCCCACGGCAGACCTACAGCTCCAGCCACCTCTCTGCAGGCAGATGAAATGCCTGATCCCTCCCAGAAGGGGTCTCAGGAGTGCGTGGTGGGGGTTTATGGTACTCAGGGCTGTTCTGGCACCTTGCTGGCTTACCTGACAGCCAAAACCTCTCCATCCCCCCACACCCAGCCAGCATGGACACAGCTGGGAACACAGGGATTGCAGGCAAGGCTGAAAGCACCGATACCATGAGCAGGAGCAAACAAGAGGTGAAGGATGAACAACAGAAAGAAACCTCTTCATCCTGATGTGCCAATGCCCCACAGCCCCAACCTGTAATATCTTGGCTGTTTCCCTGTTTTTTCCCCATAATGAGCATTCAGCACTTTAGTGACTCATGTTTTGAGTAACCACAGACGATGATGAACAGGCACCTGCTCGGGTTCTCTGCAGCTGAAGCAAAACAAGCAGGCTGTGTTGGTGTTGCCTCGCAAACACAGCATTGGCAAATTTATTCTGACAACCCAAGGTGCGGCTGGTGCTCGGCGCAGAGCGGGTGGATGCTCGGGAGGCCACCGGTACCCAGGGCTGGGACGCAGCGCACAGCTCCTGGTGTAACCCCGGAGGTGTCTGCTCTGTGCCAGGACAACCAGGAATGCAGAAAGGCAGGGCCTTTCTGTGCTGCTTCGGGCCAAGCACAGTGAAGTTTCAGAAGTGGCAAAGTAGATGAGACCATGAGGATGGCCAACAAAAACGTGTTGTGGCTTCTGCGGGCAGATGCTACCAAAGAAGTAAAGAGAGAAATTTCCACAGTTAACACAACAAGAGGTAAAACTGCCCCTGGGGAAGAAGGTAGAAACCCAAATGTCAACCAGAAAGCTGCTTCAGGAGAGAGAAGACTTTTTTTTTTTTTTTTTTTTTTTTTTTTTTTTTAACCCAGAAGCAGCCCTATGTAATTATTGGTTTATATTTGCATAACTTATATTTTATTTATTACTTATGATGATGATGATTATTACTATTATTACTGTTATTACTGGTAGTTACCGCTGCCATAACAGGACAGCAACAATTCCTGGACCGTACAAAGCCTGGCAATCACCAGGCAGTGATGCTGTGTCCATGGGAGGGATGCACACACCCCAACATCTCCACCAACACAGCTTCAGCAGGACCCCAAGCTTCCAGCTGAAATCCCTGCTGTGCTGGGCTTCAGGAGCTGAGCTGGGCTTTAGGAGCTGCAGTGTCTTTGCTTGTTGGGGTGAAGGCTGCAGGGCTTGCTGGTGGAGCTTGCAGACTCGTGTGCCTGGCTCTACCGAGTCCTGGCCCTTAAACAGCTGGCTGCAAACCTCCCATGGTGTTTGTGGCTCATTAAGTACAAACAAACTGTCTTCATCAAGAGCCCTAAAGCAGCTGGCTATGGGGTCTCCTTGGCAAAATGAAGAGGGGGAAAAAAGGTCAGGAGGAAGAAGGAAGTTGTGCCTAGGGAGAGCCTTACCCCCCAACACGCACCCTGAACAGACGAGAGACGAGTGCAGATGACGTGAAACAAAATTTCCTCTTTCTGAAGCTTTTTTTAGCCTGCTGCTGGTTTTTACGCAGCGCTCTTGGCTGAACCACCTCGCTGTGCAATGTGACTGCCCGGGATTTCCAAAGTGCACTTTCTCACCGCCATGGGGTGGGTGATGCTGTCCCCTGCACTGGGGCTCTCGCGGCCCCCAGGACCACAGCAGCATCCATGCCTGGGCGGGGGTAGCAGGAAAGTCCCTGGGCAATAGGGAGGGCAAAACACGGGCAGCCACAGAGGCAGCTTGTGTAGCCAGCAATGGGTTGTCCTGGAGGGGTCTTGACCCACACCGCACAATGCTGAACCCTCCCCAGGAAGCTCACAGGAGTGCACCAGATGCTGCCAAAACCCTGTGCCATCCGCACGCCCCTCAGTTACTGGTGCCAGTAAAGCAAATGGAAACTGAAGCCCTCAGCCCCAGTTCCCCAGCCGTGACTGATAAACCAATGAGGAGGTAAGCACCAGTTTTCCTACGTGACTGAGAGATTACTCACATTTCTAGAATTAATTGTGCAGGTTTTTGCCCTGAAGGTCAGCCTCAGAATTAATAGCAGGACTGGAAAGTCTTCGCAGAGGAGGCTAGCTGACCCCACCGCTCGTTAATGGGCACCTCTGGAGTTGAATGAGATTATTTCTCGAGCCCTTTTGCTCTACTGGCTGAGCTGGATGTGGGCTCCCTGGAAAAAGGAAAACATCTCAGTCAGTCTCTTTGGACTCATCACTCAATGGTATGGCAAGAGAAATAAAACGAATGGGCACATAAAGCTGCCCCCGAGAACAGTTTCCTTTGGCAGATTTTGTAGTTTCACAGAAAGCTACTCCAAAGTTGCAGTGCAATCACACCAACAAGTGCTGAACATCAGCCTCACTAAAAAGGTTCATATTTCAGCACCTGTGCCTCAAAGCACAGGAAAAAGCATCACGGATTGCAGCAGGACGAAGTTTTTAATTATAAGCGTGCCTTGTGCACATCATATGGTAGCACACCTTGCTCACTTGGACCTGTAGGTTTGGTTCTTCATGCTGAAGCAAAAGGTTTGATCAGAGATCTGAATTCCCTATATATATATTAGATCTGGTTCTTGTTTGTTTGTTTGTTTGCTTGTTTTTGGTCTGACAGATTCAGATATTATCAGCCGCCCACTGTGCATATACTTTTTAAACAGTCTTCCTATAGTCAGCTTAATTTATGGGAAAATGACACCTGGTATTTCCGATGACCGCAGCAGGCCTGCTCAGCCTCATCCATTCCTAAATGGAAAGGCTCAGAAAAAGTCCTTGGGAGAAAGCGTGTGTTGTTCTGTGGCAAGAAGCATTTAATAAACAGGCCACTTGTCCCTGCTTGCAGTACGAATGTCTTACTTTCAAAAAATAAATGAAAAAGTTGACAACCCCCCCCCAAAAAAAATGCACACTGCTTTGATGCACCTGTGCTGATGCACCTTACAAGTGGCAGAGGCTGGGCCTTTTCTCTGCCTTTCCAAGAGAAAGCCCTGGCAGGCAGTTGACAGCCACCATCCGTGCCGCCCACACTGCCCTTTTGCCTACAAATGCTGACAGTTTGGTGAAAGCCGCTGTCCTGGGGCTCCCACGCCGAGGTGCAGTACCAGCGTCTGTGCTGATGGAAGATTTACATGAAAATGCACAGGGCCATTTACATGAGCAGCACATTTCTTTCCATCATCTTCTCAGTTCTTGGTAGCCGTGGTGAGTGTGGGAAGTTTCTGAAGGACTTTCCCGGAGCCCACGGGAGCTTTGAACCCATGGGAAGGATGGTCCTGGGGCTGTGGGCTGCAGAAAGCAGACACAAGCTGGATCTGCCCCATGATGGAGCTGCTGCAGCAGCAATTAAACCCATTTTCTATCTGTTCCTCAGTGCTTTGGCACCAGCCTCCCTTAGTTGAGAGATGGGTAGAGGGGTGAAGAGCTGACCACTGCAGTGCTGCTAGCGAGGGGTTGCTGTTAAAGAGAAATGTTCCTCTCTCTCCTGCAGCCCTCCTGTGGGCTCTGCCGCATGCAACCTGTGGCTCCGTGCGGTGCTGTAACTGCACCTCTCTGTCTTTCAGCTGCAGGGCCGTGCCTGCCATCAGATTCCTGCGCTGAGGGAAGGGGCTGAAATGCCACCCAAAAGGTGACCGAGGGTGCAGACCTGGCTCTGGACTGTCATCTACTTCAGCACATAAGGATGGATTTCTCCATGGGGATCCCAGCTCTACCAGCACCACAAGATGCTTCATTAAGGTTGGGTAACTTCTGAAAAAGCAGAAAGGACACGTACAATGCAAGCAGGACTTGAATGAATCCAGAGCAGAGCTCCTCACCAGATGGGACAGGATTGCCTAGCTGAAGCCTCATGCACAAACATCAGGGCTGAAGGAGGTTTTCACCTGTTTATTTAAGCACCAACAACCTCAGGACAACCTGGCTGTGGGGTGTCGGTGAGGACCATGTTATTGTGCCAGAGTGCTGACCGCACATGCCTATGTTGGCGCAGCAGAAGACTTCATGAAGAGCAAAGGTGACCAGTGCCTGAAAAGCAAGAAGGCAACGGCTTGGGACAGGGGTGCTACTGAGCTTGCAGCTCTTCTGCGCACCATCCACGCACAGTCCCTGGGGCTCTGGGGGAAGGAACCAGAGCTGAGCACGAATCTAGAGTCCAGCCATGGAGAACAGCTCAACCTGCTCCAACAGCACCAACCTCAAGCCCTACTATGCAGCTACGTACACTTTCATCCTTGTCCCTGGACTAATAGGAAATGTATTGGCTTTGTGGGTCTTTTACGGGTACATGAAAGAGACTAAAAGGGCCGTAATATTTATGATCAATTTAGCCATCGCTGACTTATCGCAGATTTTATCCTTGCCTCTGAGGATTTTCTACTACTTGACTGGGACGTGGGAGTTTGGATCAGGCCTCTGCATGTTTTGTTTCTACCTGAAGTATGTCAATATGTACGCCAGCATCTACTTCTTGGTTTGCATCAGCGTGAGGCGGCTTTTGTTTCTTATGTACCCCTTCAGATTCAGTGACTGCAAACGCATTTGTGATGTGTACATCAGCATTGCTGGGTGGATCGTGGTCTGCATTGGCTGTTTGCCTTTTCCTCTGCTGAGAAGCGAAGAAGCAAATGTTGCAAACAAGTGCTTTGTGGACCTCCCCGTACAGGAAGTTGACCTTCCCACCGCCATTGCAATGATGACGCTAGGTGAATTGGTGGGATTCATAACACCCCTTTTTATCATCATATACTGCTCGTGGAAAACTATCTTATCATTAAAAGAAAAAAATGTCGCTTCGCCTGATCTTGGAGAGAAAAAAAAGGCTTTGAAGATGATTCTCACCTGCGCTCTGGTATTTCTGATTTGCTTTGCACCTTATCATATCAGCTTTCCACTGGATTTCTTTGTCAAAACCAAAAAGATTAAAAACTGCCGTGTCCAGGAGGTGATCTCCCTGTTTCATGCCGTGGCCTTGTGCCTTGCCAGCCTCAACTCCTGCGTGGACCCCATCCTCTACTACTTCACTACGGATGAGTTCCGGAGGCGGCTGTCGCGGCAGGAGCTGCAGGACAGCATGCAGCTGCACAGCCACAGCTGCGGCAAGAAGCACTCCCAGGCCACGCTGCAGGAGGAGGCCACCGACTGCTAGCGCTGGCTACCCCGGGCACGGCCCCGGACCGCAGGTGCTCATGCGGATCTGGCCTCTGGTCAATCTGCTTCCCCAGGACATGTGCTCTAGGTGACCCTGCTCGAGCAGGACTCGATGAGCTCTGGAGGTCCTTTCCAACCTCAACCATCCTGTGATTCTGTGACACTGAGAGTGGCTCCTCAGGCATGCTTCTGCTGGCTCCAGGGAGGATTTGAGCTAAAAATATAACAACAAAAAAGCCTGACCAACCCCCTGATGATTTAATACTTTGGCTGCAAATGTTCACTGTGTAAGCACCACCATGTAATTCCCACAGGCCCCACTCCTGAGCTGGGCAGCCAGGAGCAGGCTGGCGTTGGCAGGATCAGGCCGCGCAGCCCTGCCACACTGCCACCTGCCCGCATCCCGGTCATGCATCCTGGCACCAGGCGAGAGGCTGCCAAGACTTTGGGGTTTCCCTATCCAGCAAGAATTCAGTCCTAAAGTTAGCACGTGGCATTATATTATTCTGAAGCAACAGGCAATGGCACAGCAACTTTAATATCTACACGTGGCTGAGTCCTCAGGTGTCCCCAAGGCCTGGCTGCGTCAGTTAGCACCCAGGACTCAATTCTGGGGGTGCATCAGTTGACAGCTTCCCAAATCACAATGCCAATCAAGTGCCCAGACACTATTTTTTTTCTACCATCAGCCATTTTTATACCATAAGGTCATTTCTGGATCAGGGTAAGAAGTAGCAAAATGCCATGAGTGGCCCTTTTTGCTGCCTGTGATAAGCCTTAAACACAGGGCTCTGCTTTGAGTGTATTTAGTCAGGGTAAAGGTCCAGTGAGCCTCTCCTTCTTTTTTTTTTTTTTTTTTTTTTTTCCTCCAAAAACGGGGTAAATGGTTCCCCGTTCACTGACAAGACACTGCACCATAACACCTGCTGTGGTGTTATCATCAGTATTACGGTGAACTGCCCCTGAGTCCAGGAGTCGATGATTTTGGGGCTGGGAAAACCTCCTGTAGTTGTAAAAAAGCTACCTTAGTGAAGGTCAAGTCATTAGCACCAGCTTCATTTAGATGGGGCACAGAAAGCTGAGCTTTCTGAAGTTTGCTGTGATGGGAACTCGTATGCTGAGTTGAAGGAGCTACCTCACAGGTGGCTTTAAAAATCTGAGAGAAATATTCAAATGTGGATGTATTTTTAATAGTAAGTTCTTTAAAATCAAACAACAGAAGCTTCGTGCCCCACTGGTACTTTATTTGCACCTTCTTGTATAATCTGTTGTTATGTGAACGTTTGAAATGTTACATTTTGAAATGTAAAAATACTGTGATATTAGATTTTATTTAATGCAAATACTGTTTTATAGATTTTATTTATGAAAACATTTTGTGGAAATATGATGTGAATTCCAGAGAATTTTGGAACATGGAAAGACCTTTTTTAAAAAACTTTTAAAATCCCTTTATATAATAAACCACTCCGCCCACACTGCCAGCCTGTCTGTACATGCGTTCAGCTGAGTATGCACCACTAATTTGCAGAAACCGAGCAGCACATTGTAATTTGTTCACAACAATAAAAAACAACTATTTATTTTGCAGTATCTGCTTGCATTTCCTGTTGTATATAATTAAAAAAAAACATATATATATTTTTTTTCTATTTTAAATGCAATTCTTGGCTTGCTCTCAGACCTTCAGCTGCTTGCATCAGCAGTAAGTTCCTGCTTACAGATCACGTAGGGCAGCTCCTGGAGCATCACTGCCTCCCAAGCACCTGGAGAAAACACAGCCGAGCACACAAAACAGCTGCCAGCTGACCGAGGCACGTCAGGCACGCATCTGTTCAGTGCTCATATTTTAAGATAATGCACAATTTAAAGCTTTTTTGCCATTTTATGAACACGTACACGTTTCAGACCCACCCCAAATGGAGTGTTTTCCCTTAGGTCCATCAGGCTATGAGTTGAGCAGTGTTTTCTTTGGGATGGGAATAAAGACCCCAGCACCAGAGGGTGAGTTCCTGACCTCTGCTGTGCCAGACACATGCGCACCCACCGCTGGCCTCCTTCCCCCAGCCATATGGGAGGCAGCAGGATGGCCCAGCATGACCCCACGGAGCCACTTTTAGCTTCGGAGCGGGGAGAGAAATCACATGAAAGAGTGTCAGAAGTTCAGAAATAATCAGACGAGAAAAACTCAACGTGCTTCAATTTTCCCACTTAGAAAATACCGTAGGCGCAAGAGCAGCCATTTCCTCCACAGTGTGGTTTATTCATATTACTATTAACGGTCTCTTTTTACAGGAAGTCTGCTGCAATGGTTGTGGTAGCTCTCGTGAGGCAGGTTCAGGTGCTCTGCCTGCCTTGCCCTGCCATCCGTGGCAGCTCTGCTCCAGGCAGGGTTTGCTTCAGCTGCCCTCTCCATCACCTCGTAGCACTTGGCCAACGGTGTTGTGGACACCTGGGGAACAAAGATGTTGCCTCACTTAGGTGAGCAGAAGGCAAACATCATGCCCGGGGGTGGCTCTGAGCAGGAGGATGCTCCAGTGACCTCCCAACAACCTGCTTAGGTGCAGCTCATGCTAGGCCCAAAGGAAAAGTGCATTGTCTTCTTATTTCCAGCAGTTACATCTCAGGAGAGTTTTTCTTTGTCTGGCAATGGAAGAAGACTCCTCCAAGGACTTACCCTGAGGCTGGAAGGCCTGCTTACTGCCACACACTTTATCTTTTTCTTCATATTGTTGAATTAAGTTTATTCTCAACTTTGAAGCTTTGGAGCCTTTACCATCACCCTGAAAAAAATCAAACCCTCCACAAGTGAAGGCAAAGCATTTTTCCCAGAAAACTAGGGTATGCTTGGCGAAGTTTGAGTGTTAGGAGCAGCACCAAGGCAGTTTTTCTGGGGCTAAGCCCAGCATGAGAAGAGCATGGCTGGGTCGTAGGTTGGAGCGGAACTCTCGGCTCCAGCCGTGCTGGTTTGTGAACGTCTCGCCACCCCATTTCCACCAGCTCCCCCGCAGCTACACGCCTCTGAGCCCACACTCCGCTCCGCCTGCCCCAGCCGTGGCCCGTTTCATCACAGCCCAGTGCCGCCTTGCACAGCTTCCCCTGCTAACAATGACACAAAGGAAGAGACATGACAGGGCTTCTGCACGTTGAGACTTAAAGCTGTACTTGTGAGCCAGGGCTGCTGCAGAAGAGGGGGAGCATGAGCCATCCCCTCTTCCTGTCCTCCTTTTCAGACCTCCATGAGACGGCTGAGCCAGGTCAGAGGCCACAGCATTCAGGAAACCATTGCTGATGGTGGGCTTGAAGAATGCACTGTGAGCTCTCCACATAACTCAAAGATTCCCTTCCTTACAGTTCTTTACCTAAGCATGGTTTATGTGCCCCATGTGCTTCTCTCCATACATCAGCACTACATTTATTCGTTATTTTGCCATCTGGTTGTCAGTGCCCAGCAAACACTCCCCATTTCTCTGTACTCAGCATTAGGTTTTTCTGATGCAATCAAGCAAGCACCAGCAGCAAGTTCCGACACCTCGCTGTTCGCTTCCTTTTTTGCTTTGCTGTTAGAGGCCAAAAATCAGCATCGCCCCCGGTGTCCCCAGAACAGCTCAGCACCCATGCTCAGACCACACTGCTGGCCAGGCAACCTGGAACACAGCTTGGCCATACCCTAAAACCACAGTGACAGAGCCAGATACAAATCAATCCCATCTAATACAAAATCAAGAAAGAAGATAAAATATCATCAGAGATGGTTTGATAAATACCCTGACAAAGAACAGAGAAGTCGGAGCAGTCACAGCAGTGCCTGGGTTCACACTGCCAGTTAACACCCAGAGCGGTGGGGCTCTAGATTTTGGGCTGATAAACCAAACCCTATGCAAATACAAGCCATATGCTATACACCAGGGGCCAAAAGATAAGAGTTTCCAGATCCAGCTTTGGAAAAGGTTATTTTATTTGTCCCAAATAAAATAGCCCCAAAAGCACATCCTCACAGCAGTTTTGGTAGCACCACTTGCTGCTGTGATGATTTTGTTGGGAAATGAACTGCTTTACTGGCCCTTCTCTACAGTGATTTGCACTAATGAATTTAGTTGCAGGGGTAACACTGCTGATATAAAGCAGAAGACCCCAAGGAGTTCTCAAAATTCAAAAAAATATGCTACAAAGAAGATCATTTGGGAAGCTAGGCAGCCCTAGGAGGAACTGGGGGTGAAAACATGACATTCCAGTTGAAATAAGCAGTCAGAGACAGGGATCATTGCTTTTCTTATCACATCTTTCCTCCAGTGTTCATTGTTTTCTGCTCTATTAAAGCCTTGCACTGCATTTAGGGATAATCTCCAGCTGTAACAGGCTGCTTTTGGGCACTAGCACACCTTTCTTCATGGTTGTCATCCTCCTTCTGCTCAGAGAGCAATCTTCAGGCAACAGAAGGTGGTGCCTAGCCCAGGGCCAGGCATATCCATCTGATATACTCAGGCCTAGATTTAAGTGTAAAGGGGTTTTAGCATCACCTGAATCTCACTGGCAGGAGCAGATCCTGGTCCCAAAACACAGAGAAGGGATAAAGCTGTCACTACCCCTCCTTGTAGGTTCAAGAAGTGGAATGGTCAAAATTCCTCCTCAGTCCAAGACTGGATTTTAATTCCTTTTTCCCCTTGCTATGAAAATGCCCTTGGCCATTCTGTAGGAGGACGCACTGCTCCTCACATCAAAGCAGTGGAAAAAAGAAAAGGTGACGGACCAGAAGCTGGTGCTGGGTACAGGGAACAGACCCAAACATGACTTTCAGTGGTTAGTGCTGTCTCCTCAAAGGGGAAGGTGCTTGTTCCTGCTGCACGCTCTATTTTTGTACCTTGCGTCAAACCAACACTGGATACAATCCGTAAACACCACCAGCTGCTGGGAGGCTGATGTGGGGTTTTTTTGGTGGCAATTGGCACTCCCTGATAACAGAACTCCACCCTGTCCTGGGGGCGTGAGGACCAGGTGGCTACGCAAGGAAGCCAGTCTGGCAGCACGCACGGATGTCCGCAGAGCCCATTCACCTACTGCGGCACCAGGAGACGTCAAGGAGTGCTCAACCTGGTCACAGCACTTGCTCAGTTCTGGGCAGACACGGAGGTGTCAGCACCAAGTTAAAGGGAGGGGGAGAATGAAGGCTCTTGGAGGTTGGCTACCTCCATGGTACGCAAATGGTTGATCAACAGTTGACAGGATTCTAATTTTCAATGCAGGTCTGATGAATTTTTCTCCCCCTGCCTTTTTTCCCCACTAGAATTCAGGGAGGTGAAAACAAGCAAACAAATAAAAAACCAAACAACCCGCAAAGGAGGGATGAATGTAACATAATGGTTCCCATATTGTACTATGAGAATTAAGAAATCTCTTAGCTCTTCTGCCTACCCCTTTTCCCAGTGAGCTCAACTGTGATGCAAGAAGGAAATATATCAGTGGGGCTCCAGGTAAGGAAAGGTCATGGCTTTTACCAGCTATGACGTGCAGTCATCGGTGGTCTACTGCAAGTACCAAACGCCTGACTTCATCTCCCTGCTTCCCTTCCAGACATCCAGAAGAAATCTATCTCAAACTCTCAAGTCCCCTAAGACCTGTTTTGCTGACTAGGTTCTCTAATCTGCTGGAAGTCTGCACAACGGCACTGAATCACAGGGCTGATATGTTGCCCAAACCCCACTATTACATGACATAGCTGATATTTAAAGAAATGGTAACTCCTTGTGGTCAGACAGAGGGCTGTGCAGATAGAAAGGAAGTTCCCAGGAGACCTATGTAAAACAGAAGCTAAAAATCACATGGCTTTGAGTTTCTAGTTTAATGAGAGGTTTCTTATTTGAGTTAACACCAAACATCAAAGCCTCCGTCCCAGCCTGGTCCCGCTGGCGTGCAGTCCAGAGCAGCACCATCACAAGGACACCAGGACAGCGCCAGGTTCTCTCTGTAGGACAGTAAAGGAGGCATTTACCCTCCACCCTGCCATTATGTTGCTATCTATAAAGCAAGCCACAGGCTACAAAAGGTTCCAGGGGACACACCAGCCACAGGATAGGGATGTCCTTAGAAATAACACCACAAGTTCCAGGAAATCTTTTACAAGCAAGGGTCAAACAGTTCCCTTTTACCATTAAAAGGGATGTGGGGCAGCTGGCGTAGCCTCCCCAGGGAGCAGAGGACCCCTCTGTGCCTCGGCCCCAGGGGCAGAGGCATCATCTTAAACTTCTGCCTGTCACAGAGGCAGAAGACAACCGCCAGAGCTGCCCTGGATGGTTTGGTGTGGGGCAAATAGTCCTGCTACTCACCGGGCTAAGGGACAGGCTGGTGAGTAGCAGGGAAATAAGTGAGCTGAATTTGGCACATGAGCACAGAACTAAACGCACAAGAAATTCTGTTTGCAAGCCCTGCCAATGACTTCATTACTGATGGGGTTTGCCCTCAGATTCCCACTGAACATCCACACACCACTGAAGCTTATGCTGGATCTTATTTTGCAACGGGAACATATTCCTGTGCTGGCTCAAGGCCATGTCTGAGCGCAGCGCAGGGCCCAGATGTGCACAGTGCCAACCCCCTGGGTGAGCCAGGGATTTGTTAGCATTTGCAAGGGCCACATAAGGGCAAGTTTGCCTGCATTTGCATTCATTCAGCAGAATGAGTTCACTTTGGGGACTCAAGCGTTTGTTCTCAGAGATGTGCTTGTAATGTGAAAGCCGCGTCAGGTTACTCACTGCCTGATCAGCCTCTCAGATGTGGCCATTGCCAGGCTGGGTTTTCATGGAGACCCTTCGAGAGATCCTGTGCCACCCTCTAAGCAAAGCTCCAGGTTAACACTACGTAAATCCCAGGGCTTCACATCACAATAGGTGTACAGTTTAATTCTTTGGGCTCCTAGTGATAAAGACGTTAGACACCTGCTGACAAATCTCAGCCCTGAGCCCCCCCAGTCGGGCAGCACCCACTGCCTGGAACCAAAGACTCACCTCCAAGGGCACCCTGCCTGGTGGTGTGGCACCTGGGAGCTGGGCAGCCTGGCACCAGCCCTGCCCTCAGCCTCTGGTTTAAGCGACTGCTTCCAAAGCTGGGCACCCACCAGCCCACCAGCTCTGGACCAAGACAGCCTAAAGCAAGATCAAAAAATCTGATTTCTGCACAACAACACCTTGGTAGGATTAGCAAATGGGGACTACAACCCCATCCAACCAAAGGCAAAAGGATGAACACAGAAGCAACACTGCAAGGCTGAGATAGGGCTTTGGAGCACACATCCATGCTCCTCAGCACAATGGCACAGCCAGTGCAGCCTCTTCCATGGGTGAAAACACAGAAGAGGAAGAAAAACAAGAAAATGGAAAAAAAAAAAAAAAAAAAAAAAAAAAAAAGTTTAGTATAGGGAAACCATTAGCTCCATTAAGACTAAGGAACAATTAATTTTGTGAGACTAGGATATGAAAATATCCAGTTTATCTGCAAATAGAGTGTTTATAAATAAAAGATACAGAAGCTGTTGAGATATGGAGCTCCTCTCACACTCGAGGTGCTCAGCCAGACACTTTGTTTTCCCTCCTGTTAGCATGAGTCACTTCCCTTCCAAAAATCTAGGGTTGTAATCTACCACAAAAACAGGGCCTCAGAAATACAGTGGCAGTCAGCATCTCCAGATGTAAGCTCCTCTCAGCCCATAGTCATTTCCACCTCCGAGTCACCTCCAGCCGAGCAAACCCGTACCACAGATGGCGCCTTCAGACCGTCAGCAGTGGAAGGAGATGGCATCTTTGGAGGGCCACTTCTGCTTCTCAGCTATCCACCTGCTTCAGCCACGGCTTGCAAACTGTCCAAAGTGTTAATACCAGAGTCTTGACAAGAGCAGAAAGAACTCAGGACATCAAGGAAAGCGGCTTATACTGCAGCACAGATGTACAAGATAAGGGTGAATGCTTTCATTTCTTTTCAGAGTGCAAACTTATGTGAAAAACAGCAGTTAGAGCTCAGATCATAAACGCAGATCACAGCCACGGAAGCGCTGTCATTGACTTCGTGTGAAAAAGTCTGACTTCCTCTTTTACTGTTAGGTGAGGAGGCAAAGCCCTGACTGCTGCCAGCTTCACACTGCACTGGTAGTGAGGCACACCGGTACAGACAGGGCAGCCTGGATGGTGGCTCCTACCTCTCTCTTACTTGTCTGAGCATTAAGGATTGACTAGTGAGAGGGGCTCCTGAGAATGTGAGGTGACAAAGCAGCTGTCACTGTCAAGCCCAGGGAAGCCAAAGTACTGAATTACTGATCTTCTCATGAGAATGTAGAGTTAAAACTATTATTATCTCACAAAAAAAAAAAAGATGTATAAATAAATAAAATAAAGGCCTCACCTCCCCAAAGGAAGCAAGCACACACATGCCACTGACCCAAAACGAGGGACTGAACATCAAACAGACTGTGGGTCTATCTGTCGGTGGAGCTGTTCCTGATGAATCCCACAGGCAGGCACTCTAACGCCAGCAGAAGAGCTCCTGGCTCTGCTCCAGCAAGGGATTAGGCTCACAGGAAGGAAGTTCTTGTTCCAGAATAAGGTGTCCACATACGGGCTTAACCTGGAACAACATCAAATGTCAACATGCCCTAAAATGGAACAGCTCAAGAGAAGCTGAACACGTCTGTAACACACAGATCACCTACCCCCACAGTCAGAATGGTTCTTAAGACAGTAAATTCACTTTTACATTTGTCAGTGTGAAGCCTGGGAGAGGAGCTGTCACACAAAATGACAGAAAACAAGCTTAAGAAAACAAAATAGTTGAAGCTATAAGAAATAATTTCCTTTGGAGGTGGAGTGCTAGGTGGCAAGGCTTTAATTATTCTCAAGACAGGAAATACACCCAATCCTATTGCCTAGGCAATATAACAAAGATAAACACATAATAAAGAAATCATTTTAATGAAATAGTGTGACTATAATTATATATATGTGCAATTATTTTGCTTACAGTCTCAAAGCTTCAATCAGTGCTCGCATCTGGGCACCGTGCCATAGCTGGCAGCCAAGCCGTCCCCCATCCAGCTTAAAACGAGGACAGTCAGAGCAGCTTTAATTCCTCCAAGCCTTACCTCGAGCGCAGTCTTCCCAGAAGTGGTAATTCAGCCACACAGCTGGCATGTACCCCTGCAGGGACTTCACGGACTATCCGCACTGTGTGTGTCTGGCCCTACACGTGTTCTTTTCTGCTCTAGGATTTTTAGTCTGGGGCACATTAGGTGATTGTGAGATTAAACACAACAGATCGGGCATGTTTTTACCTAAAAAACATAATGTTTTCTTTCTTTCTAGCCTTCCTGAGTACTTTGGAAAGGGACAAGAAATGAAATTGTCCACCTAAAAAAATAAAGCTGGCACCTGCTCTGTCATTAAGAAGAGGACTGTCCAATTTAGCCCACCCTGCTGCAAGCAGAGCCAGAACCATCGGGGAAGAACGAATCCCAAGCATAGGAGGATTAAAAATATAGTAAAACAAACTTCCTCAGGGAAATTCAGTGCTGATTTCAGAGCTCGGATATTTCTGCCATCACCCACCATAAACTCTTCTGAGCACGCCTGTGTTTTTGGTATCTTTTCCTGTGATGCAAAGAACTAAGAAAGTCAACAGAAGTCAGCCCAGTCTTGCTGAAGTCCTAGCAGATTCCTTTTCTCTGGGTGCCTACATACACACCGTGACTTTCGATATAGCTGTGAAGTGAGTCTTTCACACCCATGCTAGCAAGGCTGTGCTGCAACAGACCATGATTTAGAGCTGAGCTTATGGTGAAATATGCCCCACTTTTAGCCAAACAGCTTAACAAGTCTGAGGTGCTAAAGCTTTAATGTCATATCATGCTGAGGCCTCTGTATGTCTTTTGAATGTTTCCTCGCTGTTCCCATTTTTCCTTCCCTTAATCTTCAGCTCCAGGTATTTATATAAGCAAACAACAACTTAATTCCTATTTTATTTTCTTTTTAACCACAAAATCAGGCTGGAGAAAAAAATGAAGTTCTAGTGTGGGGTAGCATCTCCTCTAGGCAATGTCTGCCTGCCACTCACACCACCACCAGCTGCCTGCATCTTACGGGTCACATTCAAACAGAAAGCCTTCAGGCTTCTGCAATGGTCAACAGCATCTGCTCTGACTAACAAACTCATTTGCTCTTACTTGCCATTTTTTTCTATGCCTTCCTGATCAGAGTACAAATAAACTTGAAAAAACTCATGCATAGTGCTGGAAGATGAATCCATTTTAACATTCGTAAATGTATTTAAAGCTTCAGTTTAAAAACAGTATCATAAAAGATAACCGGCAAGCTAGCATAAAGGCAATTGTCTGTACGCAGGTGCACAGGGGCTGCGGGTTGTCCTGTGCACGCTGATTACTTTTTGAGTCAGCACACTTGTAACAACAAGCCACTACTGTAAATGAGTTTGCATTTGCATCTTGGCAATATTATCCTTTCAGCTACAATACTCACGTTTGAAGCATAGTCTTACTCAGATATTAAGTAGTATTTCACAGGTTTACACATTACTGTTATAAAGCTGTTCGTCAGTAAAGATGAGCTATGCCTAAAAGCAAAGACTCAACACCAGCTGAAGAAGCCTGCACCAAACCACGTTTATGTTTAGGTACAGTAGTTACTTGGAAACCTCGATTTCAGCCTAAATAGACACAGTGTCAGTCTGAGTCACCTACCAGTACCCAGCTCGAGTTTTTATCGGTTATGTGTACCTCACAGCCCAGCCCCAGGCAGCTCAGCAGCACAAGGGCTTGCTGACTGTGCCACCTACTGGTGCAAGGCAGCCTTCTGACTCCTGCAGACCAGCTAGGTGAACGCAGCAGCTCCTCCGAGATACAGGATCTGGAAATAACCAGCATTCCCAGGATCTTCTTAGAAGCCACCTTGCAGCGGCAGCTCTTTGATCAGAATGCCTGTCCACAGCACAAAGCGACTGGGGCCAGACCACGAGCCCAGCGCACCGCCCGCACGGCTGAAACTGCAGCTCCTCTCTCAAAGACAGAGCACTGAGGAGGTAAGGAGAACAATACGTTCCTTTCAATACGCTGGCTCGTTGCCTAGAACATCTAATAGGTTTTTAAGGAACTGACTTCATTCTTTTAAAGTCTTTACCAGGCAAAGGTAAGAGAAAGCGTTGCAGCCTATCTGGAAGCATTTCTTGCATTCCTGCTACATGTCTGAAGATAGCCAGCCGAATAAACGCTTGTAAGAGCTCTCCCCGTGCAGCTGCTCAGAGCTGGAAGGAAGAATTACCGTCTCTGTTTTCAATAAAGCTAAAGCTTAATGCTGCAGTCAGATGCTCTTGCTCTCTGCAACTAACTCCTCTCCAACCCTTCCCACTACCAAACCAAACCAGACAACCACCCCACCCTCGATATCCTCTCAGACGATCCGGAAATCTTCCCCAGTGACTTGTCCAAGCACACAGCAAGTCTGCAGCCGCACTGACAAGTTTCTACTGTTTCCCCTGGTAAAACGTACCTAGTGCCCTCACAAATTAAGAGGCTTCTACAGCTCTGTAGTTCAGTAACAAAGTTACGGACACAAAATTCTCTCACTTACTGTTTTACAGACAAATGCTCTGATTACAAAGAGAGCATTTACATTTGAGAGAGATTACATTTGGTTTTGGGACATGTCCTCTGCATTGCCCTATAGCTAGGGAGACGAGCTGTTAGTTTCCAGGACAAGACAAGGAAATTCCCTAATGCCCCAGAGCTGGTCTACTCCTTTCCCCTGCACACTTTCACAATGACAAAGGAGCTTCTCCTGCAGTGGCATTTTACTCGCTGGTTCTCAGCACAGAAAGCCTGCTTATTGTTTTACTTCCAGCTGTAGAAGTCATGTATTTTCCAGGAAAGCCAGAAGTGTTCAGTACATTAGCTCTTTGAGCAATCAGACGAATAGAAATCTCACTGTCTCCTACCTCTGCTTAAAGCTGGTAAAAGCTGAAAGGTGCTTCAGTAAGATGTTGATTAATCCTCTGCTGTCTTGGAGTTACGGTCTGCTAAAAGGACTCATCTCATGAGCACAGCCATAAATACAGTAACAAGCATACTGTTGGCCGCCAGCCCTAACAACATTGAAAGACGTGTGCTATAATTCACCCACTTTTCTTCATTGTACCACAGCTGAGAGCTGCTGCCTCATGCCAGGAAGCCTGCACAATTAATTCAATTTATAGTAGCACTAAGCTTCACTAACACCTACACCATGGGGAATCAAGTTTGTAGTGATGTGTCTTTTCCTCCCTCTGTTCCTCAAGTTTGTTTTGCACCACAAAGCATTTCCACAGTTAACAGGAAGAGGAAATCAGGCTCCATGGACTGAAGGAGGTAGGGCGAAGAAGGAAGAAAACCGAATGCTTCCCCAGACCCACAACCCTCTCTTCCCCCTCATGGCCCATATACCAGCGTAGTGCCTTCTGCTTCTGAGCACCAGGAAGCCACACAAACACCAAATTTTTAGAGAAACATTTATTACAGGGCTGCAGAATTTATGCCAATATAAAGTCCCTTAATAAAACTCTCATCAACTGCAGGATGCTATGTCTTCGCTGTCTTTATGCTACAGCTTTCAAAAAAGGAACAATGCTCTGACTGCAGTAGTAATGCTACTTGCTCATAAAAAGTTGATCTAAAAAGCTTGTATAAGCCAGTAGTTTAAGTTTACAACTACAGTCACATTCACAAGTGAGCTATTACCAGAACAGATTCTTGAAATAGAAAGTTACAGGATAAACCAACTCATAACCAAAATACTGACAAGCTTTAAGAGCAACTCGATCTGAATCTAAGAACTAAATACCACAAAACCAAACGAAGGTAAAAGAATTAAGTGTAAGCTCAGGGAAGGTTCCAAATATACATACGAATTCAATACAGTAATTGCACAAAAAGAAAGGGTAGTGTTAGAGGTTTATGATCACTGAGGTTGGATTTTACATGCTTCACACATGGATGTTAAAATAAACCTTTCATGATATGCATCAGGAGGTTTTTAGCCAGGAGACTGAGTGCAGAGCTACTCTACAGAACTACACAAGATGTGCAAACCACAGATTATTAATACATTAATCATCCTGTGAAAGTTAAGGTGAACAGAACTGGTTCCAGCCAAGGAGTCAGTTAACATTTCTGTATATATGTTTTTCTGCCATTCCCAGGTTACTGTAGATCACACACATTCCATGGATAAACTGATGTTACCCTTCTGGAAAAAAACAAAACAAAACAAAACCAACAAACAAAACCAAAACACCTTACTCAAATTTAAATTCTACAGAAAACTAAGAATAGGTATACCAAGGATCAAAGAAAGCTGAAATGGTGACTGTCTTTTGAAATACAAGCAATACACAGAAAATGCATAAGGCTTTTGATTATCACTGCACATTTTAATTTAAGAAGTCGACGTCTAATGGTGAGACTTCTCAATGAAGGTGTGAACTAGTCACCTCCCATCCAACGCCTTTCACTGTTGACAGATCTTCGTTTCAACAACGAAAGAGTTTTCAAAGTGTCTGATTGAGTGACAGTTCTCCACTGAACGTTTCTGCAGACCTGGGGACGAGACAAGATGAGAGCCTAAGTAAAACAGGAGACCTGTAACTTTACAGCAAGTATTTACAGGTTTAGTTTATTTAAGTCATTACAGACAACAATGAAATACAATCACTCTGTGCATAGTGTTTTTACACCCATGAATTACCATTTGAGCTGGATACGGGCTGGTTTTCCATCAGAAAACCTCCCCCGTTCTCAGAACAGTGACAGCTTAAGGGGGGCTTAGATACAGACAGGATAAAGCAAGATACTGTCATTTCACCTAACATCCTGTAATGACTTCAGTGACAGAATAGAACACTGAACAGATTGTTATTGTTTCTCATAGCCCTTCCTATCTACAAAGGAAAGCAAGGCAAAGAAGATTGAAATTACAGGAAAACAGCTGAAAAACTCTAAAAGGGCACAGGGAAAAATAAAAAAAGTAAAAAACAAAATAGTTCTTCATCAGCACTTCTCTCCACCCCGGTATGCATTAACAAAGTAATTCTATAGCACAGTCTTCACCTGGGAAGAGAGATGAGGATTTACCACTCAGCTGATGGTCTTACTCGAGTTTTTCCTAACACTATCAAGGTGATTTTCTCTATTCTGGGACATGCCAGCACTGGATCTGATACAGGCAGTTTACCTCTATCAGCTGTGAAGCTTGAATAGGAGACAAGAATATTGCAGCCCTGCAATCAAAGACAAGCTGATCAACTAAAGCACACCGGCATACAAGAATTAGAGAAGAAAGCTTTAAGCTTTTTAAATAAACACAGAATTGCTCAGAGTACGCAAGCAAAGCTATCCATAGAAGTCTACAAGCATTCTCCTAAATCAAACCCAGCGGGGTACTGTTTTATTTTGTAAACACTTAACAGCTGGACTATTAGCTCCTCAATTCACCTCTACCCCAGCTAAGAAATCTCAGCTAAAACGTTTCCAATGGCTATCCAACTGGATACACACTGAACAGTCAGGAAGACCTGTCCAGTCTCTCACACCTTCACTCGGGCCTCCAGGGAACTGCCTCCGAACTGTCTGCTCTAACAAACCACTCTACAGACGCCACAAAATCTGAGTGCAAGTGCAGCGTCAGCAAAGTGCACAGACTCCTCCACACGGTTTACGGGAGTTTATCCACTGCAGTCTGATTATTTAAGTTGGCCTGGTTTTGTGCATACTTGAAGAAAGGTGTGCTAGAAATCTAATCTGGAAAGCAAGAACAGTTTTCTCCTCAGCAGCAGTCCTCCATTTTACTCGAAGTTTCTCCCCCTACCAAGAGCAAAACAAGGTCAGTTACAGGAAAGAAACTGTACTAAGGGGCATTGTTCGCTTGCTAGAATCCTTTTGTGGAAGTATTCTGTGGAAGTCATTTACCGTGTAGCAGAGCTGTCAGCAACATGAATCAAAACATGCTATAGCAAGATGATCTTAAGGAAACGCTGTAAAACACCCTCTGCAGTACTGTCAGTAGGCTACAGTCTTTCAGACAAGAGCAGTCAGTTCAGACTTGTTCACAACAGCTCTGACACATGCCTCTCCCTCCCATAAAAGGAACATTTACTGTTTCTTCATCTGCTTTTGCTATTTAGGACCACTGTTTTATGTTGCCACATACAGAGCCTTCCGTCTTGTAGTAACAGGACGTAGTCTCTAGCAAACAGCAGATGTGGCTCCTGACGCTGCAAGCTGTAACTGGGGAGAGGAAAATCTTGCCCAAGAGTTTGGCAGGAAAACTAGAGCAGAGAGTTCTGACAAACCCATCATTTGCATTCTCAAAGGCAGTAACTGACAAAGGATTAGTTTGCTATGCATTTGATGAGAGCAGCAGACTAAATGGTTTGAGAACTACAATGAACTAAAATCCACAGCGTCACATTTCTGTACTTCAGGCCTCCTTCCAATATGTCAAACCACTGACACAAATTCATTCCTTTTCACAGAACGGCTAGGGGAGGCACACACAGACATGCAAAGCAGAAATAGAGCTCAGAAGTTCCCATGATGTGCTCTTCCTCTTTCAGAGGAGAAGTCTGGGATGTCCAGATCTAGATGTTCAGTATTTTTCAGAGCAAATGAAGGAGAAGATAACGTTGTTATCTGATGCTCCTGCAACCCAGTTTCAGAGCAGTGAAAGAGTAAACTACACCTACAGAGACACACATAATCTGAGGGACCGTACGAGTTTTTAAGGCAAATTAATCTATGGCTTCAGCCAGAAAAATGGAACAGATATGCTTATGTTCAAACCTGTTTCGAGCACGTAACTTCTAACTCTGTAACCAAAAGCTTCTCTCACCATGCTTGACTGAAACTTAGACTTGAAAATAGGGAAAAACAACATCCATCAGTTCTAACAGTAGCCTCAGCTCAGAAGTTATGCTGAACACGCAGACTTCTAGGTCTAAAAACCCTGATGATGTATTCACCCTTTTCCTACTCCAATAGGAGGTTGATTTTTATTTATTTTTTAAACAGGCAGAAACTTACCTGTTATCTGGTCTCTGCGCTGAAGTCTGAAAGTCTCTTTTCCAACACAGAGTTGGTAAATGAAGATACCCAGATCAGATACGTTATCTATCTCCTCCGTAACCACCATTTCTTCACGGACTAGGTAAGTCTGAGGCAGGTAAGAACCAGTCTGAAAAGAGAAAATACCTTGAGATATACTAGAACAGTAACAACGGACAAATATCACTGCACTTTTTTTCTTTGCTTTGGAAGGACTTGAAGCCTAGATTTCAGCTTTCCATCTGTTTAATATTAAAGATATGCTAGTCTTGAAGAGTTGCACACCAGAGAAGTTAAAAACTGACAAAGGCCATGTCGAACAGTTGCAATTACATTCAAGTAGAGTGCAGTTAATCCTAACTCTGCTTTCAAGCGCTTTGCAGATTGCTTGCTTCATATGAAGTAAACATTAAGAGAACCTGTTCAAGTTTATTTGCATGCAACGAAGTTTGCAGTTAAAACAGGGAAACTTCCATAATACTTCACTTTTGTAGGTCATGCTGGTTTTTTTCTTTGTATTAGGTATAATTGCCTCAAACATGAAAAATGAAGTCTTCACCAAAATGTTACAGCACTAGTGAAATAACTTGCCACCCCTCACGATCAACTCCTAAAAGCAGGGGCAAGAGGACACACAAAGCTGATCTTCGTTAAGCTAAAATAAATAAATAAATGAGCTAAGCTACATCAGGTGGCACCTAGCATTAGATGTTGAGGAGTCGATGGCTTTTTTAAAAAGCACATTCGACACACGATAGTTCAGTATCACATTTAATTTGGAAGTAGCAGCAAGCTCTATCAGCTTGACCCATAAGATAAGCCTTCTGGGAAGAATACCACTTTTAGCCACTGGACAATCAAAATGTTGCGGTGAGCGCGTAACTACAGTGCCAGTAAAACAGAACAATTGTTCTTTTCATTAAAACTCGCAGGGCAAGTGAGCTTTCCAGCAGCAACTTTCAGGCTTAGGCTTTCCATGACACTTCGAGCTTCATCAAATTGCTTTATAATAGCTAAATTTATCCTTATTTACTAGTTGCTTTCAGCTTTCATAAAGCTATGTATTAATAAGAGCATTACCCAGGAATCTACTCAACATAATATACGCTGACAGCTGGCCTTAACTTCAGTACAGTGACTGAGCCGGGGGATTATGTACTTCGATGGCAAGAGGACTGTTCTAGCAGAAGACTGTAGCTCAGGAGCGACATGCAGCATTCTTATCGGGAATTCTCTCATCAGCGTAACTAAACAATTAGGTCTCCACCTACCGCCAGTTTTGCAAAGAGATCCATCAGATTCCTCGGTGGCATAACTATGGACGTGTTCAGCGGAATCACATAGCAGTTACCCAGTTGCAAGTCAAGATACGCTGTCAAAAGCTATTTTGGAGGGAAAGAAAGGTTTTCAGCTGATTAATCAGGGCTTTTTGATTATTAGCACACAGTTCTACAAAGACTAAGAAGTAACTTCAGAAAGATGAAGATAGTGAACAGCTAGCTGAATGCACTGCTTTGATACAAGTCTCCAGTGTAAGAACTTCGCTGTTACCACTTCTCCAAAGTTGTTAGCTGTACTTTACAACAGAACTGAGAGTTGACTAACAGCTGGCAAGTGATTGTTCTCTGTAAGTAATTATTCAGAGAAAGCATTAATGTCTTCTTAGTCACTTCATCCTTACCACTGGGTACAAAAAATGCAGACGCTAGAATTACCAACATTATCTGCCCCATGCCCCCTTTTTTTTTTTTTTTTAAAGTATAACTTTGCAGAGCACTCCGCCAGAATCATTTACAGGTCCCAGGAGCCTTGGAGCCATTCACTCCAGTTTCCCAGCGAGCTGTGAATTAGTTATTTCTTACTGCTGCACACGTACTTACCCTATCAAAGTCATGGACAATCGCGGCTGGATCACTGTCTGAGAATTTCGGGACAGGCACGTCGATGATGGCTATGTTATCATCTTCCCGGATGTCAGCTTCTTCGGCAATAGGGAGGAAATACGGTTCCACAGCACGATCCCGGTTTTCATTTTCAAAGTAACACATTTCGCCACGGTACACCTTATGCTGAAAGTAAGAGCAAGATTAGTTATTTTTTTTACAGTGAATACTGCTTTAAAAGTACACTTCCAATATCTATGTTACAAAGAAGAGCAAGTCTGAGACCTGACGCTTTTATAAAGGGTACAGAAGCCTTGAGGTCCCAGCTACCAAAAGATCTCTGTTACAGAGGTAACCCATTTATAATTGCACTTTTGTTTAGCGATGCTTAACAAGAAGTTTCACACTACCTTAGGCATGAAGTACTTGTAGATGCAGGCTCCACCGACGACAACTCCTGCCAAGATGAACGCTAAGCCCAGCAGAGTCAGCAGACATCTTCCAGAGGAGTTTTCACCTCCGTGTGTGGCAACTTCTGGATCCTTTAAACAGAGAAGGATAAGAACTGAAAAGGTGTAGCCGCTCATAATGTAGACAGCTACCAAGTGCTTTGCTTTGACCTACGGCCCGATGATTCTATTTCCTCTAGGTGTGTGCTGCAAAGTCAAGCATCATCAAGTAAGAAAGCACTTCCATGAAATCCTGCTGCATCATAGCACCATGAGCTTTCACCAGCACTGAACAGAGGTTGTTACAGTAATCTTTTTAGACAAACTGTAGCTGTTTGAAAAAAACCTATTTGAGCTGTAACAAATTTAAATAACTGTAACAATAGATACAGCGCTGCAGCCACAACATTGTACCAGGAAAGCAAGATTTGTAGAGCAAGGTCATTTTCAGGAACACAGTGTTCCCAAAGCCTACTTCCTATCCTCTTCTCTTTCATCAGATGGAAGAAAAATAGCATTACTGTTCTTTACAGAGCTGGTCTAACACAGGAAGCTAAGATGCAATTTTGTCTATTAGTTCGGAAAGAGACATCTGTCATAAATCCCACATTTGGGTTTCAGAACTTTCTCAGAATATGCACATGTCAAATTCATTGTGAAGGAGAGCCACTCACCGGCTCAAGCACAGCTTCAAATTATGTCAAATAAGAACAAACCTCCGCGGTACGTCCTACCTTGCAGCTTCAAAATCCTGCTCCTTCGGTAGAAAGAAGAGTAATGTTTTGTATACAGCAGCCTAAAAGCCTATAGCTCGCTGACTTGTTTTTTCCTGGTGCGCTTTCAGACAGGACTGCAGCCAAGGGAAACAACTCTCGCCATTACATAACACGGTGATCACTTGTGTAATACCGATCCAGAGCTAGTGGCGATATCTCAGCGACACAATTTAAAGCCCCGTTCTTTAGGTGCCTTCCTAGGCTTTCAGTCAAACAGCCCACACGAGCGAAGTTGAGAGAAGCACAAAAGCACTGTCAAATCCTAAGCAATCAGAATAGACATTCACCTGGACAAACAAACTCTTTAGGTCCACAAAGAAAGAAAAAAGCCACAAATACTGAGATAACCTACATGTTTGGCACATGGTCCGTTTAATGATTCATGAATACAGCATTTAACAGTTTGCTTTCACAACCCGCTCTTTCAATTCAAAACTTAGAAAATGATTTCACATGGGAAAAAATAAAGTGTTTTCCTCTGTGCTGTTCCTAGATTCAGCACAGCAGCCTCCATGGCCATTCCTAATCCTGGTCCCTTACCTGCACTCCTGTACAACCCAATACATTTAAGAGGCCTGTGACCAGAACAAGTCAGTATTTTCACAAAGGCTGCACGTATTTCCATGCTCAGCAAGATACGGCAGTGTAAAAGTCAAACACATCAGCTATGCAACTAACGAAACAAAAAAACACTCTGTTTAGTGAAAGTCAACACTCCTACATTCCACTCTCTCATCCTCCAAACAGAAAAGCGTTGGTTCAGCAAGACATAAGCTGCTCCAATTGGCTGGTTCAGTGTATGTCAAAACAAAAAGCTAAGCTAGTTGCATGCCAGAATTATGCCACATTTACATGTCGTTATGTGGAAGCCATCTTTCAGAGCTAGCTTGGTTTTAAGATCAAGGCTGGTTCTGTCCTCATCGTGTTCTGCCATCTCCTCCACCTCGCCGTTCGTTACTCATTGTTAGCAAGGCCTATCATTAGCTGAGCGCAGCAGCCCGCGCCAGGTTGCAGCACTACAGACGTCCCAGCGCCCGGATGATGTCAAGAGCTAAGAAGCTACACTTGCGCCACACTTGTTTCAAACAAAGCCAAGCTATTTATCATATTAAAAAGCAATGTCAGAAGCCTGGATCTCAGCACTCCGAGTTGAAGGAGCTGATAAGAGAACATAGTTCCAAGACTTTGCTCCAACAGGTTACACAGCCTCTGCTCAAAACCAACGTGAGCAATAAAATACCTGCAAGAAAAATGCAGTTCTAAGCTGGGCAGTAACAAGCAAAGAGAAGCAGGAGCAACAGAGGAAAGAAATGGCTCCTGTTAACATGGGCAGCCAGGTCAAGAGACGCTGTTGACACAGTCCACTCCGAAGTATCTGCAAGCAGTGTATTCTGCAAGCTCAAGTGTTTGATGCAGGTAGTCTAGGGGACTTTTGCTGTGATGTTTCAAAAAATGTTAGCCATTAAGCTTGTTTGCCCTCCACAAATATTCCATCAAAAGAATAAGCGTTAGAACAAGTCTGTCTTCGAGGAGAGCTGTGAACTCGCAGTTTGCATGCCCTGAAGTCAGGGCGAAGAGATATTAGAAAAACAGTCGGAGCACACACAGACTGACTGAGAACACTGTGGTGTGCCTACCAAAGCGGTGGAAGTTGCTTCTAAACTGAAGGAGTTCAGCTATCCCGAGAAGAGAAGGGAGGGCAGGAGACAACGTTAGGACCATGCTCAGAAGCTGCACGGCAGAGGCTGCTGAAGACACGCACAGCAGTGGGAGCAGCTGGTGAGCCTGTCCCACAAGGACCTCGTTGACCTCTTGGATGTGGAGCCTGCCCTGTGTGCGGTTTCTCAGCTTTCTCCTCGATGTGCAGCCGGTGCTGCAGCACCGCCGCCTTCCCCATTGCCAGGGGAGGTTCCTCCAGGTGAGGGCACGGCTCCCGGCGGCGTGCGCGGGGTTATTACTTGCTTAAAAAACCAAAACACGACGGTTCCTCCCCACGACTAAACAAGCTCAGCCCGCGGTGCTCCTCGAGCCCTACCGCTTTGTTTCCCCAGCGGCCGGCCTCCAGCTGACTGAAACCGCCGGCAGCCCCGCCAGGCACCTCCAAAACAAAGCCTCCCACAAATGTGCAAAGCGCAGCGCCAGCCAGCAGCGCGGCAGCAGGCGGCGGGGAAGGAAAAGCCAACCGCAGGGCGCCGGGCTTCTATTTCCAGCGCTCCGCCGCAGCCTCCGCAGCCCCGGCCCGGCAGCAGCGGCCCCGCAGCACCGCCGGGAGGAGCTGGAAGCCGCCTGGAAGCCGCCCGAGCGGCCGAAACCGTGAGGGGACCTCGAGGGGACCGCGAGGGGACCCGCACCCGAGCGCCGGCGGCCGTCACAAAATGGCGGCGGCCGCTTCCTCCTCCTCCTCCTCGCCCTCCCTCACCGCCTCCTCGCCCCCTCACTCAGCCCTCGCCCCCCGCCGAGCCCCGCTGCCCGCACCCTGTCGGCCACCAGCGCCTCGGCCGCCTCCTTCTTGGCGCCGTCCTTGTGGGCGAAGGGGGAGCTGAAGGCGATCTTCACCATGGCGCCGCCGCCGCCGCGTTCCGCCGCTCAACGGGCTCCGGCCGGCGGGGCGGGGCCTGCCCGCCGTGGCCACGCCCCCTTTGCCGGGAGGGGCGGGGCCTCTTCGAGGCACCGCCCCCTGCAGGGCCGGGCTGGGAGGGGGGGTGAGCAGGGGGCTGTGAGGGGGAAGCGGGCGCGGGGTCGTCGGTGTGCTAAAGTCGGGTTTTAGCCCTAAAAACACGCTGCTTGGCCCCTGGAAGTGGGGAATGAAGTACGATAAAGCACAGGCGCCATTACACGGGGTGCTGCAAGCTCCACGCAGCGCAGGGGCCATTATGCAGGGTGCTGTAAGCGCCATGCGGGTGCCTGACACTGCTGTGTGGGTGCTGTGCACGGCAGGATGGCACCCTGCAGGCACCGGCAGGGGATAAACAAGTCACTGGGGCACCTGGGTGGTGAGATTGGCGCAGGGTCTCACTTGTCCCCCATGCCAAGGCCAACCTGCCTCCCCAGGCCTCAGCACAAGCCTCAGCAAGCAATCCAAGCTGTCAGGGAGCCTTCCAGAAGTACATTTTCTCCCCACTGGGGTTCATACAGCTCCACAGCTGTACCCAGAGCCTTGCAGGCAAGGGTACGGATCTCACCCCTGCCTTAAAACACCTGCATCCTAAACCTTAAAACACCTGCATCCTAAAAATGGCCTAACATCTGGGAGAGGCCACCAGTGACAGGGTAGTGTGAGCTGAGGGGACAGCAGCAGGGGGATGGCACCCGCTGCACGTTCCCCCATCCTCCTTCCTTTTATCTGGGCCCCTCTCTGCACACTGCTCGCGTGGGTAATCCCAAAAATGATTAATATTGTGTGTTTGCCCCCAGAGCACATCGCCGGTGAAAAGGGGGCATCTCGGGGCCATACTCAGCATGGTACTGGGGTGGGATATTTTTAGTCAAGGGCACCAACAGCCAGCTCCCGTCTCCTACGAAATATGGCCTAAGGAGGCTTTAGCAGCCAAGAAGACAGACAAGACTTCACCATTCATTAACGTCTCCAAAGGGGGAGAAGAAGAAAAGACTTCATATGTTAGAATGTCTGAAACCACCTTCTTCATATGATGAAAGTCTGTGTCAGCCTCATTGGAATTTGACTTTATGGCTCTTGAAAGAAATCTGTTTTGAATCTGCTGCCTATCCCATTGAACTCTTCCCCGCAGACAGCTGTAATTAAACAGAACTGAACACTATGCAAATATTGCAATAAGTAATTCTTCTAAGTGTAAACAAAATGCAGTGTGTATTCCAGCATTCAAAGCATGTTCCTGTTATTCTACAGATGCAATATCACTGTTATTTCCTTTCAAGATCATAGGTTTGATATTGCTGCCTTTCATGTTAATAAGAATTTTGACTTTGTTCAGAGAAGAACAATCTTTTATGTCTATTTAACCTGACTTTCTCTAGTAACTGAAAACACTTTTACCTTTTTTTTGCCAAGAAACCAGCTAAAATTTAATTTTCATACTTCGTAGCCTTAGCATGTTAAGAATGAGTTAAAGCATACTATTAGCATAGTCCTTAAAACACAGATTTAAAAAGAGATTAGATAAATTTCCTGTGTGGCCAATGCAATATCTGTGCTCTACAAGCTGACAGTTTATCTGTTACATGAGAATTTTTCGGTATCTCAATCCAGACTAATTATTTTGTGCTTAAACAAATTGACTTTATTTTCCAATTACCCAACACCTTTACTTAAAAAAAAAAAAAAAAAAAAAAAAAAAAAGGACAGAGAAATAAAGCTGGAATAGACCCTTGCTATTTATCAAGACTAGTGTCCATACATCTTGCTTGCTTCACAGTCTACATCCAGTGATGCACTCTAAGGGATGGATGCACCTTGAAAGACTGTGCTCAGATAACAATTCAAATACGTATTTTTTTTCTTTAGTCTGAATTCACTAAATTTGCAAAACTGGAACTGTCATAAGATCCATCTGTTTTTTTTTGCATTTCCATTTGTAGGGCCTGTGACAACCTACATGTGAAAAAAAAAAATTATCTTAGTATGTTCAAAACTTCTTTAAAATGTGCAATGCCCAGGAAAAGGTTATTCCAGTATCATCAGACAATTTTTCCTATCCTTGTGCAGCAATAATAGCTGTCAATTTAGTCAGTAACTTTTCCTTCCATATAAAACTCATTGTACAACATTCTGATTGTATTTTGTAGACCAGCCGTAATGTGCAGCAACAGGCCTGGGAAGACAAATTCCACCCTGAGATGCACAGACATAAGGCAATTCAATTTTTTGCCATCCTGAAATCATCAGGCTGTTCTACCAAATAAATATTAGAGATCTCCATGGGTGACTTCATCGCTTTGTCTGTAAAATGCTTTTGTATTAGCCTCTTAGTACTGGCCCAGTTTTCTTTCAGACTTTTCCCACATGTTGGCTCTAGTTTAGGCTCGGAAATTCCAAGACATCTAAACAAGTAGCATCACTTCTTCTTTTCAATTTAGTAATATCTCTGATTTTCCTTCTACTAAAACATCCTGGGTTTATTTATTTATTTATTTATTTATTTATTTGGTGTTTATTCAGGTGATCATCTTTATCACCTTGAAAGGCAAGAGGTAATCCCCTTATCCTTAATTATCTTTTTAATCCTTCTGGATCTGTAATGTTAAAGCAATACTGCTCTAAAATGTAATGAATAGACAGATTGGATTGTCTCAGAGAGTGGAGGAATTTGGCCAGAAAGAAGGGTGAACTGGTGAGCCGTATTGGCCATGATTCTGTTGCTTTTAAGCCTGCTCATGAATTGCTGTGAGCCATGTCTCTTAAAAGTGCTATTAAACACGGACACCTCTCATTTTAGTGGTAGTGATGACATAAGTAGACCAGACAGTCTAAGAATATTAATTGTGATGTGCAGCAGTATGTTTTATTGAGCCAATCATTGATTCAGCAGATAACATCACTTGAACCATCTTTTTGAGCAACCCTGCCATAGCACTAAAACTAATTTTCAATGTGTAGGAGTTTTTAAACTATTCTGATGCACTTTTTAAAAACCACAAGCTTCAAAGCGTGTTCATGTTTATTCTATCTCCTTCTCGTGTATGCCAGGAGAATGCTTTTTTACCTTTTGGGAACAATACGGTATTACATTTGTCATGGCTCGTATTCTCAGGCTTTGAAGTAGAAGGCACTACGTGTGTGCACAGTCTTCAGTCATGTGCATTGTTCTAGTTCAAACAGAAGTATGATCAAGAGGGCTGCAGTCTGGCAAGACATGCAAGCACACGCTTTACATTTCAATGGTCACTCACAGCTTAATATTAAGCATGTGTTTAAGTTTTTTGTTAGACTGAAAACCATGTACATAGCTAAGTACTGAAGTGCACATTCAGGCAGCAGGGGCTTGATACTCTTTCTGCCCTTTACACAAGTTCACATGTATGGTGACTGGCCCTCATTAAATACACATACAGGAGCTTTGCACTGCTGAGCCCCAGCCTGGAATCAAGGTAGCACACAGAGAAACAATAATTAATACAAGTAATCAATAACAGTTTAAATATACACTATATCTATCAAATGATTTTTTTTTTTTTTTTTTTATGAGTAGCATAGTCACTGAAAGAAGGGCAACAAAAGGTAAATAATAAGTACATCACATAAGACCATTAAAAGTGAAAGAGAAGCTACAAGATGCTAACATCTACTAAAGGAGACCTTCCCTAATTTTGACTGTTTATAGTTACCCAGATACTTGAAGTTCTGTTTTTTAACTCTGGTCCTTTTCAACCCTCTTTGTAAGACTTCTTCCTTCCTCATCTCCTCAGCCTGTTTTCCTTCACTCCCTAGCTCTGATATTCGCTGTCTTCACCACTTCTCAAATCAGAGATTGTGGTTCTTTCCTCTTTTAGTCCCTGCATTTCTACTTCACTCGTGTTTGTAAGGCTGTTGATAAGGAATCTGTCAGCACTTCAGACTACGAAACTGCCACACTGCCAGCTGCCAATACAGACTTTCACAAGGGAAAGTTTTTTCCCCCTGGGTTGTGATGAATTTGGGCCTTTGACTGAAGATACCAGTTTCTGGACAGAGATTACTGTTTGCTCCACTGACTTCCCGGAGTCCTTTTATTTGTTACAGCAGCATTAGATTAATATCTGTGGCAAAGCCAGCAAACATTACTCATTCCTACTGATCACCTCATTACCAAATACAATAACAAGAATATTAGCTAAATGCAAAGTAGCCAATTTGCATTCAGGAGAAAGTCAGGAGCCCATTTTCTCTGTGGTGACAAACTGCGGAAGTGATGAGCAGAAAAGTGAGCCTCAAGGAGACAGAGACGGAGAGGTGATTACCGACCAAGCAGCAACGTCAACAGCAGATCTTCTAATGACTGTGCTCAGACCGAGCAGCGCAGAGGACCCGGCTGCCCACACAGCAGATGCCTCACAGAGTAGAATTCTGCAAGAAATTCCAGTCCTCCAGAAAATCTGCAAAGCAAGCAGCACGCCCAGAGTGATCAGCAAGCCCAGTGACTAAAGGGCCGGATTCACCTCTGGTGTAACTGCAGTGAAGCAAGCAGAATTACACCAGAGGGATGTGAGGGCCCCAGCGTCTTGGCAGGTCTAAAAAAGCATTGCTAAACTCTGTTATTAGAGGAAAAGCAATAAGCACTCAAAGCTCAAGCTATCTTCTGCTGAACTGACCGAATAGGCATTTTTGGACACAGATTATTATTTACCTGGGCATTGAGGGGTGTCATCTCAGGTCCCCCCTTTTTGCTTTCCCCCAGAACCACTCAGACGGACTGTATGCCCCAGCAATTCTCCCTCTGGCCAAGGTGGGCTTGCTGAGGCTCAGTCTGCTCTGCTGCTCGATGGCACCATGCTGCGAGTCCACCTGCCTGGGGCTGCTTCGGGCGAGGGACCCCAGCCTAAACAAGAACCATGGGTTTCTATTAGGCACCCTAAATGGGAAAGTTAACCCCACCCCTCCATCCTTGGCATTTTCTCTGTGTCCTACCCCCCCTGCCTGCTCGCAGCAGCAGTGGGGCGGTGGCAGAGCCCCCGTGCAGGAATGCAGCACAGCAGCAGCACAGCCCACACCTCCGCCCCCCAGCTGGGGCCTGGCAGGCATTGCTGCAATGTCCAGCCTCGCTTATCAACATCAGCAAAACAACCACGCGCTGACCGTGCTTGTGAACACAGGCTTAGGTTGAACTTAGCTCTGTGGCAAGCACGGACACAGGCGCAGCTTGTTTGGCTCTGCTTTCTGAAGCTGCACCGAGCTCGGCGTGTGCTTGCCTACAAATGCAGTTAAGCTAGAGCCATACGTATGTTGCGGCCGTGTGATCATCTTCCCAGATCAACAGAGCTGTCTGTGTTGGCAGAGATCCCTAATGCACCGTCAGAACTGTGCACTGCCTGGTGTAGCTTGTTGGACTCGTTACGTGCAGTTGTGCTTTGGGAAGTGTCGATATGGCTCTGCACACAGCATGATGAAAATACTACCTGCAGAGATGGGACACTCCTAAACGGTGTGAATGATCGTTGTGGGATCAGCTTAACACCAATTCAGGTTTTCAGTGAGGAAGCACTTCTGAAAATAGCAGGGGTTTGGTCTGATTGTTTACATCCGTACGGGTTGCATGCACACTGTTTGCATATTGAACAGCTGCATTTATTAATATGATATTAACAAAGGATTTATAGCTAGACAACATTCCAGCTGGAGACTCTGCTTATTTACAAGATGATATAATCAGGCACCAGTCTGAGCACTGCACTAAGAGACTATAGGAGGTTTCAGAGCTGGGGTGAAAACTCGTAGGTGGATCTTTCATGGGCTTTAGCAGTTTCATTAATCATGCAGAGGTATATGAAAATTGGACCTGATAGCATATAGTTAGTAAAACAAAGCTATACTACAGTTACAGAGACACCTTTCCTCCAAATACACACCCTGTTTTCTGTTACTTGTCTATCTGAAGAAGAGCAAGTATGTATTTGAGATGTTATAGCAATATATCTAATTTGTAAGAACTTAACAAAATATTTTGTGTCACCTTACTTACCAACCTTCCTTCCGTTATTGCTGACAAAAATTGCCCTTGTATTTTTCTTTGAGTAAGAATGCTAATTTTGCTGCCAGTTGCTCTGCAGTTTTACTCTCTTTCAACTAATGATATAATGCGAATTTTCAGAAAAGAAGCACTTATAGAAAATGAACCTGTCTTCACCCTCGTCTACTCCTCAGGGCATTTTTTTAGTGTACAGGTGTTCCTTTTCATCTGCTTGAAGCCTATACTGTCAAAAATAGAAATACCACAGAACACCTGTCCTAACAGCAGCTTGGAGTACAAATCTTGTCAGTTAAAGAGATTTGTTGCCTTTTTTTTTTTCTTTTTTTTTTTTTTTCTTTTTTTTTTTCCTGCAGATTGTAGGCAAAGTTGTGCAATGGGCTGGAGATTTTCTGTTAAGGAGCAGAACAGGTGATAGCGGTATCCTGTCACGGTCTTTATCTCTGAGCAAAGGGACTTAGAGCTCTGAGGGGCAAAGCCTCAACAAGGTTGTGGTGTCTGTTCCGGGCTGAAGATGAAAGCTCATTCTGTAAGACGCAGGCCCAGCTTGAGTTTCCTCTTTACAGTGCACAGAGGAAGAAGCATTAAGAGAGGAAGAAACACGATCACGTGCACACACACACTTATACACAAACGCATACTTACACGTGCTAAGTTTGATGCATATATGAAATATTATTTTGTCAGAACAAATCCTAATAGCATTACTATTTTTGTATTAGTTTTGAGAAGATGGCTTTTGATTCGGATGGAAAGGAAATCTACTGTCTACAGCATTTTTGCAGACTACAGGTTTTACTGCAGAAGGTGTTTTCTGTTCGTATGATACCACATCACGATACAGGAAATAACTTGTGGTACTTTATTTTCCTGTTCCAAGAAATCTCTTCAAAGAATTTGTTTTCATGCTGAGGAGACACCTGGTGATGCTGGCAGTCTTTGATGGGACCCTGTGCAATGCTATTTTTGAACGCGTTGAATCTCCAGCAGACAGCAGAGTGAATAGCATTCAGGTTTTGAAGGAGTGGAACTATGAAATCCTGAAAAACAAACAAACAAACAAATAAAGAAGGCATTTTCTTCTATGGCACTGTTGTACAAAGCTCCCCAGTTCAGAATATATACTGAATACATCCCCAGTTTGGGATATACTGAAATCTCAGCAAAATAATGTCAAGGGCATGTGTATTGGCCGAGATTCAAGATCATGGAAATGGAAATGTTTGTTGGAGGGGAATTTGGTTGGTTATTTAGTTCAACCTTTGACTCAGAGAAGTACTACCACCAACATTAGATGGGGTTTTGTGTAGCTACATTGTGAAAAACACAAAATATGGAGACTTTCCAGCTTGCCTTGGTAACCTGTTCCCACAACACACTGCCTTCCGATTGAGTTTTGGTTTCCTAATGTTCAAACTGTGTCTCCCAAGCCACAGTCTATGGCCGTTGCACCTTGCTTCTGTCTTCTGGCACCGCTGGCAGGAATTTGCTTCTGGCATCTCTGTAACTGCCCTTCACATAGCTGTGGGCAGCTCTTAGGGCCACCCCCGGCCTCCTCTCAGCAGCCTCTGGCTGCAGCTCAGGTGCTCTGGGCCTCCATCGTTTGGCTCTGGGCCCTCTCTGGTGTCTCTGCATCCTTGAGCAGCAGTAAAGTTAAATGCAGCCTCCAGGCCTCACTCAGCAGAAGGGAATAATAGTTTCCCTCACCCTAATGTAGCCCAGCATGTGGCTTGCCTTGTTCAAGACATGAGCATGCTGTTGGCTCACGCTCTGTCTGGCATCTGCTGTAATCCCCAGGTGCTTTCCAGCACGGCTTTCCTTTTGTGCTAGGGCAGGGGCAGGGGGATGCTGGTAGGAGGCAGCGCTCAGCCAGAGCCCAGGGGGTCAGCTCCAGTGATGTGGAGGAGGTCGTGTTCCTGCTGCCCTGCTTCTGACTCTCAGCTGTTCTTCTGTCATGCAACTGAGCATATCGGATGGAGAGTTTACAGGAATGTGACTGTTCTGCCCTGGCAAACCCATCTCTGTTCTTCTGCAGTTTCGAATTCCTTAGAATTTCAGTAGCCTTTCTGGTGTGAATTGTGTCGGCGCTTCATTTCCTGGAGATGGCAATGCAGTCGCCCTGCAGGAAGAGCCGTGCAGAGGCAGCAGTGTGTTTACTTCCACTTCTTTAAGGATTGCCTCACAGAGAAATACAGTTCTCGACAGTTATGTTGCAACGCTTCATCCTTTGGTAATGCTCACATACACTAGGAACCAAATTATGTCCCAGCTTCATGCAACAATAATCTTGAAATTCGTATGCTGGAAATTCACATGGGATCATTTGCCCTAAGGACTAATGATTCTTCAAGTCTCTTGGGGTTTTAATATTTCCCAGAGCCTACATTAGGGCTGCTTCTGCTGCTCAGCGCCTGCTGCTCTTGCTGCCCGGTGAAGTGGCATCCACATGCCTGCCATGCTCAGCAGGAAAATCAGTTCAGTCTCAGCACTATGTGGGTTTCCCATGGGGCTGTCTGGAGAACGATGACCTTATTTCTAGGTTATTTTCTTCTCCTTCTTCCCAAGTGAATATTCCCATTAGTGAAGGACATGATCTCCCCTACTGTGTCCTGCTTGCTCTCTGTCATTTGCCGGAGGCCTGGAGATGGAGTTGTCTTGAATCTAAATTTAACCCTGTGTCAAGCGTGCATCGCCACTCTCCTGACATTTAGCTGCTTTCATTAGGTAGAGTTGGATGGTGTTTTGTGATACAAAAAGATGTCACTGAAATTAATGAGAATGTTAGAATTCTTGCACTTACATCCTGTATAACCCACTGAGAATAATAAGTAGACAGAATATAACAAATAGAAGTGTCTTTGGAATTGCTTTGTGAGAACATTGCTTCAATTATTTGGATGAGCTTCTTTTTCACCTTAATTAGCAGAACTGTGTCTGGTTCATTTCAAGACCTATTAGAAATAATATTAACTGGGGGCAGTTTCTGTTCAATTACTGTACCAGAAGGATAAGGTGCATGCAGCTTCAGTCCTGTTTTCCATCATGCGGACGTTGGAAATGGTCATTCCACTGACAATGGAGCACAGATTGTTGTTTTCATAATGACATTGCTCACTGTGTTTTAATCAGTCTGATCAGCAAGAAAGGAGGTGCTGGAACAGTGCTGTGCAGGGCAAAGAGCTGGAGAGGAAAGACGAACAAGTGGCATGGGTGAGAAAGTGGTGCACAGCAGCACTGGAGGAAAGGGGAAGGAAGAGCTTGCTGAAATGTAAAATCCGGTGCTCTTTAAAAGTATTTTACACTTCATATACCCATTCTGATCCTCTGTGCAAAGCATTGCAGCCATCAGGCAGCGTTGCACTGAGGGTGGATTTGGAGCCCTACTTATGCTGAGGAGGTACAGCCTCAGTGCTTGAGCACATCGCTGTCTCCTTGAGTCTTACTGAGGGAGCACTGTCATTTGCAATCAGAAAACAGATAAAGAAATTATTTACAACACCTGACTCTGAAGGTTTGGTACCGGTATGAGAGGATCTGCTGCAAACTCAGCAGCAATAAATGTGCATGTGTGTGTTTGCTCATGGGAGCCGCGTGTCACAAATGTATTGCAGAACCATGGCTGCTGCCCCGATGCTTCTCTCTCCCGCCATGCTGATTTCTGCCTGGCCATCCCTCCCCTGGGCCATGCAGCCCCATGGCCAAGCGCTCCCCAGCTGTGCTCAGCACCCCCAGTGCATCCTCCCCTGCCTCGTCTCCAGGATAAGCTGTGGCCCAGCACAGTGCTGCTGTCCTCCACCGCACGTGTTCCTGCAGTCGGGTTCTGCCTGTGATGCCTCCTGCCTACCTAGCTGTATTTTCTGTACAGGAAACCACAAAGTAGACAGTCGTAGATTACAAAAGATGTTATAAATCAGCATGCTAAGACCCCATATGTAACAGAAGCACAGTGTGTTTTTAACTCTTCAACAGACTAGTATTTCAGGGATCATGTGCTCTCAGCTCTGCATTTGTTTTATATATATACTATAATTTATAATATATAAATTATAATTAATAATACATTTTAAATAATAGATATTGAAAAATGCAGCTGGTACAAGAAGCCATGTGAAAGGGTGTTGGCTTCTATCTAAAAAGACCAAGGGCTCTCCAAGGGTGGAGCTCCCAGGGAGGGTTGCCCAACACCTGGACGTGCCGCAGGCAGGAGAGGTGGCTGCTGCCAGCATTCCCGCTCCCATCCCCGCCTCTTTTAGCACAACCATGCTGCTGGGCTTGTGCTGTCAGCCTGCGATGGGCATGTTCGTGTGGAGCATGGAACTTGCTGGCTTCTGAACAAGATGAGCAGTTGTGCTAAGCTCTGTCTGAAAGGATGGCAGCAGGCTGAGTCACAGAGCAGTGGAAAGTTTGGAAGAGTGAAACACGGTGTTGGGTTGGCCATGGCCATGGTCATCCACGGCACCTCCTGCTCTCTGCTCAGACCATAGCAAGTGGCTGGGGTTCAGGCCTTCACCACTCCTCTGTGGTCTAGAGATGTGATACTAAGAGTGGAAGAGCAGAAGACTGTTGGTCCATGAGCTGGACCGTTCCTTTGAGATCCACGCAGAGGATCACCCACACCCTCCAGCCAAGTCCTCTGCTGCTCGGGCCTGGTGGATAAGCTGTCCAAGGCTGTGGGCAGCCATGCCCTGATCAGCCATTTCCATGTCACTGCTGAGTCCGAAGAGGGACGCAAAGGGCCCAGAAAGCCTTATCAGCCCCTGCCTTCTGGCAGACACTGAATCAAATTCAAACTTTTGGTCTTTCTCCTCCAAACCTTCTCCTTCTGGCGCAGGTCCCAGCAGGGGTGGGGTGCGCTGGAGCCGTGCAGCTGCCGCTCTCGGGACTGCTGCCCAAACACAGGAGACGGTTCTTTCCTGGGAAGCCAAGAGGCAGCTGTAAAACCCACTCCCACCAGCTTCAGAGACTTTTCTAGAGACCTAGTGCCGTCAGAGAAAAATCCAGACCTCAATTCTTTTCCCAGTTTTTCCACAATAGCTTAAAAAAAAAAAAAAAAAAAGTGCAAAACAAAAAGTTCAATCCCTCTAGGCTGAAAGGAAGTGAAATCAAAAGAGAAATACAATTTCTACAGACAGGCTTTATGTTTTGGGGAAGTGACTGTTGGCAAAGGTCAGGGAGGAACGTGACACAGACAGATGGACAAACAGCGAGCGGGAGCGCCGCGTGCTGCCAGCGCGGCTGCGCCCTTGCAGTTCTGCTCATAGCGAATGTTAGCACTCAGAAAAATCCTCTCAGCTCTACTTCTCTATTGCCCTTCAGAAAAAAATCACTGTAGGGTATCTAACTAGGGGATTTTCAGATGTAATATTTAAGCAGAAGGCAAATATGAGAAAAGAAAAGCCATCCAGGTCCAGGTCTCTCTTATCCCTCATTTATGCCTCAGCTTTTCCTCAACGTGCTCCTTCTTTTGCGCACTGTCCCTGCAGCACCATCCCAAATATTGCGTGGTGTCAGTATGATTTCTTCTTGAAGAAGAAAATCTGCATTTTTCAGCATCTTCCCCTACTGAGCTATGCCAGAGTGGCACCTATTTTGGCAGAGCCTTCATCGTTTCCTCATATCTGACTAATAAGAGGATGATGAAAAATATGATTCATTAAAAACAAACAAACAAACAAACAAACAAAACAAAACAAACAAAAAAAAACAGATAATCATCTAAGAAAATTAAACACATGCATCTCTAAATGTGGCTTAATTTTCTTAAGCAACAATCAACCCTCAAACATCGAGTTTAATCTCAAGGCTCCATCTTGTGGCAAAGAAAAGCAAATTCACTTATTGTGAAATAAAAGTCGAAGGCGATGAAAGGGGTCGCTCACTGATGCGAAGGGTAAGTTCATCAAGGCAGGAAGGGATGGTGACTAAAGCGAAGAGAGCTTGGGAGTTGTTTCCAAAACCCACAAGGGCAGCCAGGCCCCCATGGGGAGCAGCACGGCACAGGCTGTGGCCATCAGGGCCATTGGCCACTCTCAGCTTCCAAAATGCTGCAGTATTTCTTACGACCCCTTCTCCGGTGCTGTGTCCCGTGCTCAGGAGCAGGAGCTTGGCAGCCCTGCCTCCACCAGATAACACATGGGCTCTCCCTTGGGCGACCAGGGAGGAAGGAGAACCGCTGCCTTATCTTCCTTCCACCAGGACCTCGCCAGAGTGCGTCAACTTTTTTTTTTTTTTTTTTTTTTTTCTTGCTAAATATAAACTAATGTAAAGTAAGCCTGGTTTGCAAGCTGGAAAGTTCCCAGGAGCACAGCAAGGGCTGGATGGGGCTCCTGGCCCACAAGTATGATGGCTGGCTGTCCTGGGACATACTGGCTAGGCCACTGGGGGCAATGGTTGGGCTGTCCTGGCTGTGGGTTGTGTCCTGTTGAATTGGTTATTTCTCTGTGGCGATGCAGGGAGCACAGCGTCATCTCCTGGATCATGCCTCAGGGATGCTGGATGTCCCTCTGGTGACAGGCTTTGGCGTGGTCCTGAGCAGAGCCGGAGCTCCCACACCTCCTTCCTCCCGTGCCCACCGGGAAAAGGCAGTACACAGGCAGCAGCAGCTGCTGCATTTGTTCAACATGTGGGGAATTACTGCAGTTTTGGGGGTAATTGTACTGATTCAGAAGCGTTTAATGAACTGAAGTGTCTTTCTGCTCCGTGCCTTTTTATTTTTTCCTGTTCCAGCTACAATGTCAAGTAACTAATGAATGCAACATGATGTGGTATTAGGTTTAAAGCAGTATTTTCCTGTTGCTGTTCCTTACATGTTGGTCACACCCTTAATGATCTTCGTAGGAAATATTTACTTTGAGGAGTTTGGTTCAGAGTATGCCAAGTGATCAAAACCAGGCAATTCATGGTCTGCTCTCATATGACTTCAGTTTTTCCTGGAAAGAGATGGGAACAAAAAATCTTACTTTCAAAATTAATGCAAATCAGCTTGAAAATCATCTTGTCCCGATAAATGAACATGCTGTTCTTTCTCAGGCCATCTAATACTAACTTTTATTGGAAGAGAAACCCGAGGAGGAATGAACACTGGGAGAAGTGAGGTCTGTAAAGGTGGTGCTGGTAGTGTCCGAACGCAGGTGTTGCTGCTCAGTGTACATGCAGCATGGAGCAAGGAACACGGTTTTTCAGCAGTATGAGGAAAATCCCTTTTTTTCCTGTAAATGTGGGGCTGAGCCATGTGAAGGGAAAGGACAGGAGGGACAAAGCCATCGGTGTGGCCCTGTGCTTTGACTGTGAGCACGAGCTACGTGGGGAGCCAGCTTGCCCTGTCATGGGTTTTCTTTGGGGGAAATGCAGATAAAACACTTTTTAGTTAAACCGTGGCATTGCAGCATCCCTTCTTCCCCTAGCACTGCCTGCTGCACTCGTGGATTTGTTCCCTAAAGACATGCCGTGCACAACTCACAGTATTTTTCATGCGACTGCCCTAAAGGCGGATGAGCACACCACACATGTGTACCTACACTTCCAAAATTACTGCTTGCATCATTTTTTGCAGCTTTTAGATAGTCACGGCAGCCGTTTACCTCCCTGGGGGGCTGCTTGGAAGGATGCACCCCTCTGGTGCATCCTAATCTCTAAGGAAATCTCTCCATTTTAAGAATCTAAAATCTCTAAGGGAGATTTTAAGAACACCACAGGGCCTCAATCAGCTGGCTGGGGTAGGGTGGGGACCTCTCACCTTTCCCAGACCATAAAATAAATAGTTTAAAAACTTTTAAAGATGCTAAATTGCCATCTGCCTCCATCACCTGGATTCCTGGCAGTGCTTCTTGGGTACTGCTGCTACTTCCCTCTGCTCTGGGGAAAGCCCTTCTGGCAGGGAGTCCCAGCACTGACTCTTTACTAGCCAGCTGTAAGTGACGCTTCACAGCTACACCAGCACACTCATTTATAAGCGATCAATGAAAATGCAGTTAAACATCCAAGGAGGAACTGTGCAGGGACAGCAAGTGCTGGATTTTGGTGTGCAGCCAGTGTGCTTGAGCTCTCCCAGAGAGTTGCAGGGGCTCGCAGAGAACTTTGCTCCTTTTGTCTCCATAACACGTCTGCTTGTCTGAGACAAGCTGACCTCCAGCTTCTCAGCTGAATAATGAGACAAGGAATGTGTTCAGGCTGTTGACTAAACTGCCATCATCTGTAAGAGATTTCCCATCCCTGTGCTTTAACGGTCAGAGCGACTTTTCGCAGGGTTGTCTCGAGCTTGGCCACAGCGTGCTGCTTTTTCTGCTCATCCTGAGACAGGATTTTCAGAAATGAGATTGTCTCCTTCACATGTATTTTCTCTTTTATTTGTTGCTGATTAATTATTCCTCAGTCCCATGTAAACTGGAGCTGCATGCGCACGCTGCCGGTTTCCAGATCCCTGCATTCCTACGGAGCAGCGTACCGTGCTGTGCTTGTTGCTGAGCCGTGCTGGAGCTCTGCAGGCTCCAGGGACTCCCCAACATTTTGCAAGCCCACTTCATTATTTCGGCCCCAAGACCAATCCACAAAGCACCAGAGGTTTGGTGGTGGGGATGGGCAGAGTATTTCCAGAGGAAAAATTTCCTTTGTCCCCACTGCAGCACCCAACCTCCCTGGAGCTGTCCTCCAAACTGTCCACACCTCTGTTTTGTTCTCACAGCACCACCAAATCACTGGTGAGCCTGTAGCTAAAGCGTGGGAGCTGCAGACACCCTGACTATTGCTATTTAGTTTGCTTTTATTTTGAAGTGCCACAACTGTGACACTTCCCAGAAGAAAACTCACCCTGCTGTGAGTGACACCTGCAAAGAGTTACAGCCCTGGGTGCAAAGACTGCTTTGGAGGCTGGACTGTGGCAAACAGTTTGAAGAAGTCCCAGCCTCCTCATGGCTCAGTGACAAAGTCACCGACAGCTTTGCTTTGCGTGCAGCCTTGCTCCAAAGTGTCGTGATGCCCATTTCATGCAGGCCAGGGGGCTCTGCATGAAGTTTCCATCTCCTGCATGTTCCTTGCCCAGCTGCCCCTTGCTGTCACATCCCAGATGGGACCAAAAGCTGGGGCCTGCCTCTCTCCCCCTTGGTGGTGCTAAAGTCATTGTCCTGGTCCTGGGTGAGTGTTGTGGCCCACTATTTCCCTGCCTTCCTTACCTGCTGCTCCCCCAGGGAACACATCTGCTATTCCTCTGTGCTGCGTGGAGCATTTCAAGAAATCCTCCTCATGCTATTTGAAAAATAGTTTGCAGTTTAATTTTATTAGGTTGTCAATAAACCAGCAGGGCGTAATTATACACTCAAACCATCCCGACTTGAAAGCGCTGTGATCACTCCCTTGTTCTCCGTGAGCTGTAACTTAATGCAAAACCCTCTGTCGTTTTCCATTTTCTAGTTCTTTCATTCATTCCCACCGAGTAATTAAAAATGGCTTATAAATAAACACTGGAGATGATTTCCGAAATGTTCTGTATTTACTTGCAAGGCTGGTACTTCTGTCATTGGCCCACTTAAGTGATTTTGAAAGATTGTATACAGGTTCCTTTTACAATGTATTTGAAGTTTGTAATCCTGCTTAAATACACAAAAATAGGAAGGATTAACAAACTGCCACGCTGAGGCCAAAAGAAGACAGAGCTAAAAGCAATCAAGGAGCAGCCTATCGGATACATGAAATAAATTGGGGGAAAAGTGGAAAACTGTCAACAAAAATAATATGTTATGGATCCTCAAACCTTTGTGTTTATGCTAGAGGAAGCCTAAAATAATCTGTGGTTTCTGATGCTTGATTTAGTTTTCCACAAGCCTAATTAACACCAGATTAAGTTTGCTGCCACTATAGTTTATTGCTGAGATTGACAAATACTCGCTGTTTATTTGTTTTCTAAAAAAATGACTGGAGGCAATAACAGTATGACACAGCTAATAAGCTTGAAAGCAAAGCTGCAATATTCATTTTTATAAACTTAGTCTTTAGGAAAAAAACAAACCATGACTTCCCATGGTAAAGCTGTGGTGCTGCAGTCCTTGTGAAGGGCAAGGTCCCACTGATCAGAGGTCCCACTGATTTGAAGTACAGCTCTGCAGATGTAAGCTAAAAATTAAGCAAGCAGTTAAGTGTTTTGCTGCACAGACAGACTTTGCCATAAGTTACAAATAAATGCCATGTCCAGGGGCACGTGTGCCAGCGGCTCTGTGGAAGGGGGCTGCACAAACAGTGCCTGACCCACAAAAAGAGCGGGTCCTTGTTCAAGTCACTCCACTTAGCAGCCCTGGGAGGTGGTATCCTGTGCCCTCTCCAAACCAGCTTTGAACTGGGTTGGTAGCAGGCTGGCTGCACATCCCAGACCCTGGGCAGGGTGCTGAGCACCCCACTGACATGGGATGTGGGTTCCTCCTGATGAGGGAATCGAGGGATCACCAAACCAGCACAGCAGCCAAAGGGCAAATTACCAAAAACAAATACGTGGCTTGGTGTGAAGTAGTGCTCCTGGATTTTCTGTGATTCCATCTGAGTTCCTATGAAATGGCTCGAGAGGTTTCTCATGGAGCTCCAGGACATGGGGCCAAGCAACCAAGTGCCGCTGCTTCTCCTTAAAGTGTGCACCCAGAAACCAGCACCCAGCCTAGGACCAAGGAGGCAAGCGGGGAGCAGAGAGCCCTAAGGATGGAGAGAAGAAATGCTGGAAATGAAAGCATGCATGAAGAAATCAGCACACGTATGCATAAAATGTGGCTATGGCACAGGGGGGTGAGGTCAGACAAATAGGCATCACACTGCTGACAGCAAATCAGGGCCAGCACAGCCTCTGAGATTTCATCCTTCTGTTTTCAGCTCTGCCCAAAGCAGAGGCCAAAACACGACTGTCCTCCTGCTGAGCAGAACCCGGACTATTTTTGGAAAGCCCGAGTGGATAATGTTACAGTTTGGTAATGCAGCCAGCAGCTCCGCTGGGAGATAAACACAAAGTCATACGCCAGCGCAAATGTCTGATGATAAGGGGCAAATGTCAGGATTTAGTGGCATTCTGCTTTTTTCCACTACATTTTGTAAATCCCTGATGGAAGGAGATCACTCGGCTATGACGCAGGCAGCGTGGAGCCCACACATCAGGGCTCACTTCATGTTTCTGGCCATGGGAAATGGAGGTGGCATCTCGGTGCATCCTGCACCCAGGCCTCCAGAACATCCCAAACCTCCTGCACGAGGCTCTGGGCTGCCTGGGGTGAAGCTGGCCCTAGGCAGAAGCTGCTCCTTGCCTTGTTGCAGTCAGAAAGGCGCTGAAAAAACTTTCAGGTCTCAAGGGAGAATTCAATTCAAGTCTGCACAAAATTTTAAAAGCCAGACAAAAGAGAGCAGCTGGAGGCCACGGGAAACTTGGTGCTGAAGCCTGTCCCAGCCAAGCTGGAGAGGTCTGGTTTGGGGTGCACGGGAGCGAGGGGGCTCCCACCAGGGAGGAGAGCAGAAAGCAGGGTGTGAGCTCTGTGCTGTTGGCCAAAATTCACCTTTAAAGGGATTTTTGGCAGTAGAGATTGCTGCCTCCTGCTCCACCTTGCTCTGCAAAGCTCTGGCTCACACCAGTGTCGAGAGCAGCCCTAGGTTTGCTCTAAGCCAAGGCCTTGCCACCAGGAACAAGAAAGGACAGGACATTATGAAATTGCACTGAAATAGAATAAAAATACGGAAGATTTATTTTTTTAAAGCCCTCTCTAAAGTTCAGTTAGCATCAGGCTAAAAGCCTTACTGAAAAATCTATCACTTTATTTCAGGTGTACTTGGGGAGCAGCGATTTCAGCGCGGCACTTTGTCATGCCCTGTGATATTGTTAATTTCGCCGCAAAGTGAGTAGGACAGGCATGGGCTGCAGAGCCATTTGGATTTAATAATACACTTCCATACCTTCTTAGCCCAGATTTCTCAACCAACTGTGCAAGGATTTATCGTTTGCTAACTGTAAGTGAATTACTGCAGGGTAACCTAACCCTGCGGAGCAGGGATGATATCTTTCATATGGCCAAGGAGAGCCCGCGGCAGGGCTGGGGCTGCAGCACGGGGAAGAGCCCCATGTCCCTGCAGGGAATTGGCTTTCTTCAAGGCAAGGAGAAAGAGAGCAAGGGGTAGAGGCACGGGGCAACACCTGAGAGCAGTAGGATGACGTTCTCCAGGGTGGCACTGCCCCTTCTGGCTCTTGCTGGTTCTTGCTGAGCCCAGGAAAAGACGTCAGCTGAGAGCCGCACATGCTTTTCAAACACCAGCTCCTCCAGCTGCCGCTGCTGAGCTCTCAGTAGTGTTTATTCTTCAGCTTCAGAAATGAGGAACTGAGCCATATAACAGAATTAGAGTGTGTTTCCCCGGGCTTTGGATGTTTTACAGCCTGTCCCTGCCTGCCATGGGCAGGGTTGGGCTGGGGGACTGTGTTCAGAGCTGCTTTCCTGGGGCACGAGTGGCCACTGTAAGCACTCAGCAACCCCATCTGCTCAGCCCATGAGGTACTTTTGTCACCGGGATAGATTGCTCTGCATGCCATACCCATCAGCTGCACTGCGACCTTGCTTCTGCCTCCTCAGACTGACCAAACCTTTTAAAAATGGGGTGGATAGTCAGGAACACTTTGAGGATCCCATTTCCAGTTGGCTCACAAGCTTCTTGGGATCCCCAAACTGTTTCACGACCCCTAGGGACTGGTCGTGTTTCTGCAAATAGTAATGTGACCCAGGAAATGCACACCACCAAATGGGGATGTCCTTTCTTAAGATCTTGGGGCAGTACTACAGGATCAACTGCTTCAAACACGAGCACCCACGCACCCATTGCCAAGCACCTGCTTGGTTCAGGACTGGCCAGCATCAAAGCTGAAGCAATGCAGCAGCTGCAGCAGGGTGGTGAGCAGAAGGCTCTGCTGACTGGCCCCGCAGGACACAGCCCAGCACCAAAATGCTCCCCGCAGGTCGCTGCTGTGCCCTTCCAGCCTCCTTCCACTTGTTCCCTTCGTGCATTGTACAGAGCGAGCCGTGTGCTCCAGCTTTCTCCTTTAATTGCCATGGAAATTTGATAATTTCATCCTAAAGGAGAGCTGAGGAAAACTCAGGAAGAGCTCCGATTACTGAAAACTGGAAAAAATTAATCTTGATTAAAGCACTTCCCCCATGAAAGTAAGGACCTCCTGAACTTTGCAAAGAGCTGATTACTCAGAAGCTGGTCTTCGGGCAGTGTCCAACTGTCCTGGTGCTACGGCTTGTCCAGCAACGTGTATGGGAAGAGTCCAGCCTCCACAAGGCAAAAAGAGCTAAATCTGTAAAGGTGCAGTTTAGGGGGATATTGGCAAGAACTTGCTTCGGTTCCCTTCTTACTCAAGGTGCCAAAATACGCACGTTACCCTCCAAAGCCACAATGGCTGCAAAATGCCTGTCGGCTGCCAGCACCCATAAAATTTCCTAAATGAAAAAATAGGACTTGAGCATCAATGATTTTTGGCCCACACAAAAAGGAGCAGAAGAGGGAGCAGACCTTGCTCTTTTGGCTTTTCTGAGGTGAGGGTGCAGAAGTTGCTTTAAAAAGCTTGGTGTAGCAGGGACTTCGGTAGGGTCTGGCAGGTTGATTCCCTCCAAGGCAAGAGAGGAATTGGATGGGAAATGGTATGAGGCTTTTCCATAGGCATTTAAGCACACCTGGACTTTACATTTAGGTCCAAACTGTGTATTTTATTTTATTTTATTTTATTTTATTTTATTTTATTTTATTTTA